>VOCT01058000.1:0-10716 GCA_007922175.1 Pelusios castaneus
CAGAGCTACTTTTTAGAGACCCGCAGCTACACCCACCTGTAAACCCTCCAACCTCCCCCAACCACCCGCCCTCTTTTATCTTTTAATAAAAACAGTAACAAAAATTTTTTAGAGTGGCTTTATTTGTACACAGCACAGTACAAATCTCATAAGGTGCACTTGATGCGTCCTTGAAGGGTTCTACGGGAGGGCATAATTGAAATGCTCCCTGAGTGCCTCCCTTATGAGAGCAGCTCCTCATTGGGCCCCCCTAATACTCCTAGTGGCTGGCTGTTCGTGTGCTGCCTCTAGGCGCTGTGCCTCCATAGCCCACCCTGGGGAAAACTTTTCTCCCCTATTTTCACAAATGTTATGAAGGACACAGCACGCCGCAATCACAGCAGGGATGTGGTCCTCCGCCAAGTCCAGCCTCCCATACAAACATCGCCAGCGCCCTTTTAAGCAGCCAAAGGCGCACTCTACAGTCATTCTGCAGCGGCTCAATCTGTAATTGAACCGCTCCTTGCTGCGATCCAGGTTCCCGGTGTACGGCTTCATGAGCCGTGGCATCAGTGGGTATGCTGGGTCCCCAAGGATGACTATGGGCATCTCCACATCCCCCACAGTAATTTTTTGATCTGGGAAGAAGGTAGACCCTTGCAGCTTCCGGTACAGACCAGTGTTTCTGAAAATGCAGGCATCATGCACCTTTCCCGACCACCCTGCATTGATGTCCGTAAAACGCTCCTTGTGATCCACGAGTGCTTGCAGCACCATGGAGAAGTAGCCCTTCCTGTTTATGTACTCGGTCGCGAGATGGTCTGGAGCCAAAATCGGGATGTGTGTGCCATCTATGGCTCCCCCGCAGTTAGGGAATTCCATGGCAGCAAAGCCCTCCACAATCTCACGAACATTGCCCAACGTCACCATCCAACGTAGCAGAACGCGATTGATGGCTCAGCACACTTGTGAGAGGGCTAATCCAACGGTGGACCTCCCGACTCCAAACTGGTTTGCAACCAACCGGTAGCAGTCGGGAGTCGCCATCTTCCAGACAGCAATCGCAACACGCTTCTCCATGGTTAGGGCTGACCTCATGTTGGTGTCTTTACGTCGCAGGGCAGGGGCCAACTCTGAACACAGTTCCAGAAAGGTTGCTTTCCGCATTCGAAAGTTCTGTACCCACTGCTCGTCATCCCACAGCCGCATAACAATGCGATCCCACTACTCGGTGCTCATCTCTCGTGACCAGAAACGGCGTTGCACCGTGTGCAGATGATCGGTGAATGAGCTGAGTAATGCAGTGCTGTTGCTCTGCAGGGCATCGATCAGCCCCTGCTCCTCGGTGTCCTCGTCTGATTCTGAGCTCATTGCGTACTGAGCGACCAGCCGAGATGTATTTAGAATGCTGAAGGCGACAGTGGAGATCAGAGCAGGATCCATGCTGTCGCAATTGTGATGGCTCGCAAGTGGTGCGGAGCGTCACTGCACTGTTGAAAATAGGCGCGAGTTGCTATTGTCAACGGTGAAGACGCGAGGGGAACACAGTGCACCATGGGAAACTGAGAGTTTACCCATGGCGCTTTGCGTTCCTTTCCTTCATCCCATGATTCCAAGCGCCAATTGTGGGAAAATAGAACTGTGGGATAGGTGCCCAGAATTCATTGTGCTACAGCGAGATATAGCAAAGAATTCTGTTGCGTTACAAGGAGCGACGTGTGTACGCGCTACCCCGCAATAAAGGTCACGTGTTTTTTATAGCGCGATTGCCATGTTGCGCTTTAATCTGATCGTGCGTACATAGCCCTAGTGGCTCAACAGGTTTTCTCCTTCAGCCCATTATACTGGGGAGCTTCCTTAATGGGCCATTAAAGGGACAATGACTAGATAGACATTCAGCCTGGGGAATTTCCCTAGACTCACACCAATTAAAATATAACAATCATATTCCTAATTTTTAATATGAATACGAATCCTACACATAAACTATATAATCATTCCCCACAAATTATTACCTTTGTATTGACACCAAACATGGCATAGTTCCTATGGATTATAACAATTATAAAATATTAATACAAAATAATATCATAAATGGTTCCCTATATCCGGACAGCGTCACACCAGGGGCTTAGTGGTTTGTGTCTGATGTGAAAAGTGAGCACCTGAAATCATTACCAAAGGTGATTTTCCCAATTTACCTTTCCCATCGTCTTATCTGTTATTCCACACTGTTTGAATCCAAGCAACTAGCTTGGTTTGCTGAAAAAATTCTGAACTCATTTTGGCTATGTCTACACAAGAAAAGTTAAGTCGACTTTTGTTATGTCGACTTTAATAAGGTCGACTTTAAGTCGACTTAAAATCGACCTTATTAAAGTCGACTTAACAAGTGGCAACACTTTAAGTCGACTTAGTCCACTTTGTTAAATCAACCTAACTGCCTTTAGGTCGACTTAATAAAGTGGATTTATACGTCCACACTGGGCTTAGGTCGACCTAAGGAAGGGTTAGGTCGATCTAAGGAGACTTAATTCAACCTAATGAGTGGTAGTTATAAAGTCGACTTAAGCTTGCATTAAGTCAACTTAAGGAATTTCTTAAGTTGACTTAATGAAAGCCTAGTGTGGACATGGCTTAATTTAAGTCGACTTAAGCCTCCTTAAGTCAACTTAAATTGCCAGTTTAGACATAGCCTTTGTGATTTACCCTTTTCTGCATTTATACTTCCTCTTTTAGGGTGCGTTTACACTAGTAAATTAAGTTGACTTAAGCATGCTTAAGTCGACTTAATTTACTCTGCGTCCACACTGGCATTTCCTTAAGTCGACTTAAGCTGCTGCTTAAGTCGACTTAAGGAAATTCAAAGTCGACTTTATAAAACCTCATATAATGTCGACTTGGAAGCTTAAGTCGACTTTTTAAGTCAACTTAATCTGTGTGGACGCCTAAGTTGACTTAGTCGACTTAGGGCATGGGGCAAGGGAGCTTCCTTCTCGCTGGGACTGCTCAGGTCCCAGCAAGAAGGGACCACAAGGCTTCCTTCTCACCAGTATGGTGGGGCTTCCTTCTCGCCAGCATGGTGGGGCTTTCTTCTCTCTGGGACCGCTCAGGTCCCGGCAAGAAGGAAGCCCCGCGGTCCCTTCTTGCCGGGACCTGAGCGGTCCCAGGGAGAAGGAAGCCCCACGCTCCAGCTGCTGAGCAGCCAGCAGCTGGAGCACGGGTCTCCCGCTCTTCCTCCTGGCTGGGACCACTCAGGTCCCAGGGAGAGTTCTCCCCAGGACCCGAGCGGTCCAGGCTAGAAGGGTTCCCTTCTGCCCGGGACCTGAGAAGTCCCGAGCAGAAGGGAGCCGAGTGGTCCGGGGCAGAAGGGAGCTCCACACTACCTTCTCCCCCAAACTGCTCAGGGGCTTGCTGCCCCGGGGAGAGCCAGCCCCATGCGGGGCTGGTCTCCCTGGACCGAACTAGTCAACTTAGAGAGTCTAGTATAGTCTAGTATAGACTCTCTAAGTCGAGTTAGTAAGGCCACTTTAAGTCGACTTAGGAGTCCTGTGTGGAATCTCTAAGTCGACTTAATAAGGTCGACTTAAAGTCGACTTATTAACGTCAACTTATTTAAGTCAATCTAAATTCCGCAATGTAGACATAGCCTTATACTATGACGTGCATTTCATACATCTGATAAAGTGGGAATCTATCCATGAAAGCTCATGCGATAAATACATTTCATAGTCTTTAAAAGTGCCACAGGACTCTTTTGTTTTGCTCAACAAGAGTAACACGGCTTCCCCTCTGGAATTTGTCACCTTAAATCTGGTTTTTGACCACATGGAAAAGAAGCTGCTACATTCGGCTCTGGGTTTTTTCCTAACTCCTTTTTGTGTATAACACAGGCCAGAGAATCTCACCCTGTACTGAGCCAAATAACTTCTGTTTGACTGAAGCCTTTTCCACCAAATCATCCAATAGAATCCATCACTTCTCAGGGGAGTTTGTTCCAATGGTAAATCACCATCAACAGAAAACATTGGTGCCTGATTCCAATGTGAATTTGACTGCCATCAGTCCCTAGACATTGTTTCTTGTTCTGCCTTTCTCTGCTAGAATTAAGAGCCCATGAGAAACCTGCGTTTTCTCCCCTTGGAAGTGCTGATGTACTGTACTCAAGTCACCTCTCAATCTTTTCAATAAAATAAACAAATTGAGCTTTTTAAGTCTCTGATTGTCAGGGATTTTCTCCAGCCCTCAAGTAACTTTTGGGGCTATTCTCTGCACCTTCTCCAGTTTTTCAGCATCCTTTTAAAACTGTGGACCCCAGAAGTGGATGCAATAGGCCAGTGTCAATCTCACCATGATGAACCTGCGGGTTAGAAATAGAAAGAAATCTACGCTGACTCAATCTGCAGAGCCCAGGGCATGCTTTGTGTGGTGGTCTGGGCTGTTTTTTTATGGCTCCGCCCTTAAGTCAGAACAGACAGCCCCATCCTGCTAAAACCAGAACATCCTAACAGAGATCTCATAGCACGCTCCAGCACGTCAGCCAGGCCTGCTGAGATGCAGCTCCTCATGTGTTTCTCCATCCTCCTGCTCGTGACCTCAATCAGCTCCCAGGAGAGCAGTAAGTAAGAGACTTTTATTGGTAAGCCAAGACTAGTCGGCATATCATGCCTAAGGTGTATATTTATGCCAGACAGAGCAGTGAGAGGGGCTAATACAAGAACATAGGATTTGTTCACTGTTACTTTCAATGGCTCTGAAAAGACCAATGTAAATGGATAGTTCCTTTAATACACTTCATACACAAAGCTAGAAAGATGTATGTAATGGCTGAAAAGGAAACATTGATTTAAAGTTTATAAATTAACTGTAAAAAATCTTCTGGACTATCCACTCATCTGTTTGCCCATACAGGGTTGTTCCCTGGTGTGCCTTTTCTTATGTCTGGGTGACAACATAAAGGGATTATGTGAGGTTTTACTGTCTTGTCATTGATGTAGCCAATAAACAGAATTGAGAATGATGATACCACAGTCTCTCTCTCCTTGGAAGACACTGATAATTTCTCTTCTCCTACCCTCTCCAAACCTAAGCTCTCCAGAAGTTTCTTCTATTCGTCACGTTGGGTAGCTATGCTGAGTTTGTCTTTTCTCCCTGTTGAAAAGATGGAGAAAATGAGTTTCCCATTAGGTTCGGTATGTTAAAAGGAAGAGTCAGGGACCAATCATTCTTCCTGGACAGATCAAGCTGTAAAACTGATGAGCAGCACCTGGAAAACCTCCTCTTAAATGTTAGGAGAAACTTTCGGTGAGAGGAGTTTTGGATGACAGACTTAGCAGTTGGGGAAGACTGTAACGTCCCATCCATAAAGAGACTGAAGGCTCCAAATAAGTTATGCCTGAAATCAGGCCTACCACAATGCTAAAAGATCAGCTAGACCACGCACTATTCTCTGTGTCTGAGCTTCTATATTCCAATGGCAAACAATACATACCTCTGCACAAGTTCTATCCAGTGGAGAAATGGAAAGTAGGGTTGGATATGCTTTTAAGCACATTTGAGAATGCCTTAGATTTCCAGAAAAAAATTCCTGTAAATCACATTTTCTTCTTCACAGCATTTTTCTGGCTCTTTGTTCAAAGATTTTTTATAATAAAAAGACAGGTTTTGGTAGCTCTTGCTTGCCCTGGCAAGAATTTCCACCTCCGCATTGTTATCTGCAGGGTGTCTTCCTGTACCTGACCAGTTAATAACACCCACTCTTTGCAACACACACACTTTCAGCAGGACTCGTACTTCTGAATGCAAAATTTCTTTTGAAAGTCTCCCCCAGAAGGACTAGAAATAAGAAAAGAAACATTTGAAAAAGACTTTTTGGTGTTAAAAATAGCAACTGTTCAAAAGCCAAGATCCAAGATTCAGCAGCATTAGAAGGCAATTGGAACACAATTGGTTCTCTATCCCTTGGGGTCTGTAAATCGCAGTGGGGGCATCTCTCTCTGAATGCTTCACTCTAGCTCACCTGGATGCTCTGTCCCAATGTGGGAATTGTTGGGGGAGAGTGCATTGGGCTGTATGGGCATGATGGGCCAGGCTGACCTTGTCCTCTCTGCAAACACTTGTCTAAGCAATGCATTGGGACCACATCTACACTGGCCATGTTTAGCAAACTTCCCACCATTGCTCTAACACCTGTGCAGCTTCACCAGCAACGGAGTGCAGGGAAAGCCAAGGCCTGGTGCTTGTACCATGGGTGTTTTTATCCCTCACATAACACAGTTTGTATTAAGCAGTTCTCTGCTCCCATACTGCTGTGCCAGCCAGTGCCACATAGAGCGGTTTCTATAGCTCCTTCTCTGTGAGTGATAAGAGAGGGCCTAGACATCATGCTGGTATTACCAAAAGCACTGAGAGCCAGTCTGTGCTATTATCAGACATTATCTGTATCAGAGGTCTGGGTCGAGAGCCCGTTGTGCCAGGTGCTGTACATATTTTTTCGCTTGGTTTGTATTTCTCTTGATTCTGCCCTTTACTGCAGTTTAAGTACTTTTTGAAGTGCACTACTCCAGCAGAGAGAGGGTATTACAGGTGCTGAGAACTGCCCTGAAATGATAAGAGTAATAAATGATGGGAAAGATTATGTGACAACAAACTGTGATTATTCCACAAGACAGGATTTGTTCTTCAGCAAGACACTGAACTGATGAAATGAAACCCAAGAAACCCTGGCTGTCACACCCATCAGAACCCTTGGGTATGAGGTCTTGGGATTAGACATTTATAGGGGAGAGCTGGCATCCTCCTGGGAAATTCACTTTCCCATCAGGTAGCTGCCACAGTAGTGAGACATACAGGATTTTAGGATAGGAGGCAGCAGTGTCCCATTAGACCATCCAGTGACTTCTGGCTTCAACTGCTTCTTCTCTCTGAATCTGTTCAGGATTGTCACATACATTGCAGGGCCAGGGGATGTATTTTCTTTCTCTCCTCCCTGCAGGCAGGTGTCTGAAGAGGGTCAGTAATATCTCAGTGCTGCAGCATCCCGCATGGGCAGTGAAGGAAGCTGGAGCCTCTGTGGAGATGAACTGCACCTTGGAGCTGCCCCAGGGCTACCTGAGACCCAGCAGAGTCCTCGTTGCCTGGCACAGGGGGCGCAGCGGAAATGGCCTGATGGGAATGGGGAAAATCTCCGAGGCAGAGGAGCTGCAGGGACGGGTGGTGACGACGTGGCTGGAGAAGATATCTGCCAGCATCCTGCACATCCACAACCTGCAGCAGAATGACTCAGCCCTTTATCTGTGTCTCTTTGTCATATTCCCCTCGGCCCAGCCCTGCCTCCTAGAGGGAAACGGGACCCGCCTGACGGTGACAGGTATGGGGGAGGAAAGGGTGTGAGCATCTGTGTGTTCACTGCGCCACAGGATCTGCCTGGAGGAGAGAAGCGAGAGTGTGGAATTAGGTAATCAGCTGGTGGCAAATGTAGATACGCTGAGGAGCTTAACCAGCCATCAGCAGGGCCGGGAGAAGTTGGCTGCACTAAGAATGGTTTCTTCATATCAAAACCAACACTGATTGTTGGAATTTAGATAAGCCAGTGCAGCCCCCACAGGCTGGGTGGAGAGCATTGAACTGAAGCAAGCTGATTGGTTAAATCAGTTATACACAGGTGCCCCACCAGGAACGCACTTAATCACAGGCTGAACCAGGCACAGGCTTAAGTCCCACACAGGTCAACACTGGCATGAAAATTAAGAGCATCTAACTACTTTGCTGAATTGGGCCCTTAATGATAGGACAGGTCTTCAAACCCTGGCCTCCTTTTCCATGTCTGTGTCACTCAGTATTTGATATGCAGGCACCATCTAGTGATCTACCCAGTTACACACACAGGAGAGGAAGTGATCAGGGGCCCTGAGGAAAAACACCTGAAAGCTTTGGGGTGCTCAGATAAACAGTGAGAAGGGCCATGCTCCATGGGGTGTAGAGAATTCTTAGAGGAAGAAGCAGCGACTGCTCTGTGGGATGGTCACTCATATCACAATGAAGTTGTTGTCCTCAGCTTGTGACAGTCTAGCCTGTTGCCATGGACATGTCTGATGTCACAAGATACCATCAGAGATGGAAAAGACCAAAACGCCGAGGTCAGACACACAGCACAACAGCAAGGAAGCCAGAAACATGCGGGAAGGGAGCGTGTTGTAAACAGGGGAGCATGTTGTAAACAGAATAAAACTTCTGTCAACCTGGGGTGTGATGGAAAATCAGATTCCCAACTAAATGACATTTTTTTTAAAAAAAGCATTGTCACAGAAAATGCCAAAATATTGTCAAAATCATTTGCATAGGGACAGAATCTACTTTCTGAAGGAAAAGATGAATTGTTTTTTTATTTTTACTGAAATCTTCTGTGGAGAGAACACACAGTAGCCAACCAGTTCTAGTTTGAAGCCGTTAGAGAGAAGTGAGGTCGCAGGAGTACGTGGGGGTCACAGGCAGCAATAGCGGAGGTTTGGTGGTCAGACAGCCCAGAACTAGAGGAGATATTTGAGTAGCACTGGAGATGGAGAATGCTGTGCATTGGTAAGCATTATCCGGTATGTAAATTGGGGAAGTTTTGTCTTTGAGTCTGAGCTGTCTATAAAGCGCTACCATCATTTATAAGTCATGCAACAGAGACATCAGGGTCACGTCAGCAATGTCTGGCCTCCAGCTACTCTTACCTCCCAGAGAGGTAACATCACCAGCTGCTGAGTGTGGATTTCCCCTTTCCTCTTGTAGGTTCCTCTGCATGGAGGAACATGACCCTGATCAACCCAGAACACTGGGAGCTGCCTCCACATCACTGGACCATCCGGCTGCTGGTGCTAGGAGCAGCAATTCTTCTCATGTCTGCCATTGTGCTTTGCCTGCAGAGGACGGGGAGAGGAGAGATGCAGGAACTGAGCCCATAATTCAACTACTATTGTGATGCAGCTATCCTGAAGGGTTCCAGTTTAGGGGCTGTCCATTCTACTTACACCTCAGGAAGGTGACAGGGTCAGCCACCTTCCAGACATGTAACTGTGTGGCCTGGTATGTGCTCTCACAGCTCTAAGCCACCATATTTCTAAGTGGGAATTTTTACAACCTTACAGGTGCCCCCAAATGAAGCTGGAGGCACCATTGCACAGACCAGGACACAGGAGAAAAAGAACAAACTCCTGCATAGTGGCCAGCTTGGAACATGGTAGAGTTGCAGTTGACAGGGTGCAGGAATTGGAACATCTGTCAGCTCAACTTCTCCCTCCACCTTGGCACCAGCAACAAAGAACTCTGCTGGGTACATCCTTCTTTTCACGTGCTTATGACTTTTGGGGAGGGCAGGAAGAGGGGCAGTAACCTATACTGCTGCCTCTTGCAGCATGGCTGCCTTCAGCTAAGAGGAGTGGGGAGAAGCCTTATCTTTTCATTCTTGTTCCTTTTCTGATAGTCAGTGGCACTCGCATCATTTTTCTTTTCTGTGCCTAGCTAGTATATCGCAGTCCTCCAGCACCCAATCTAACATCTCAATGCAAATGAGGGCCAGCTACTTCCTGCCATTCTTCCATGTATTGCTGCCTCTGCTTTGTGGGGAAATATAACTTCTACACAGGTATTGGCTGTTTGATTGCTCTGAATTTTATATGAAGCATAGAATCACAGAATATTAGGGTTGGAAGGGACTTCAGGAGGTATCTAGTTCAACCCCTGTTACCCACACATTAGGGCACCCCTACTTTACCCAAATCTGAGAGGCTCAAGGCATAACCTGGAAAAGGCACCCCCACCCTTTCCCAATCCATAGGGCTCTGGGGGAAAGGCACCTATCCTTATCCAATTCACTTTAGGGCTCAGGATCACCCATTCCCAGACCGTAGGGTTCCAGGTATAACTTGGTTAATTGGAAATACCCACCCTTTCTCAATCCATAGGGCTCCAGGTGTAATTCTCTGTGGGTCTACAGGGTATTTTACCAGTCAAGGAGCCTTACACAGTAATATTCTTAATCCTTATTCTTTATTTGTTACCAATTACCAAAACAGAATACGCACACTAAGCATACAATGCTCACCATTCCCAATAAGGCCTTGTATACACAAGCACCGTATTCCACATTAAAAATCATTACTGCGCGTTAACAAGCACACTGTACATACGTTACACGTTATTGCTGCGCACTAAGCGCCTTGTTGCTGCGCATTCCAACAACCGCTCCGACGAGAGTGGTATCAGCTGCTGCGGATCATCTGCTGCGCGTTTGTGCTCGTGTGTAAGCTTACTGCACAACGAGCAGACTCAGGAAATGTCCCATCATTCCCTAGTCGTCCTCTCTGGACTTCCCCCCACCCTCTCTATGGCAGTGACGAAACTGTCCCCGCCTACAGAGGGGAGATGTGACGGCATGCACATCCGTGCAGCCCTATGGCATGACCTATATAACTTTTCTGTTCAGTTTTGCAGTATAATTGTGTGATTTGATGCCAATTACGGTATACCATGTTCCTTTGTGAATGCTCAGATGTGAAGCATGATACAGCGTTCAGACTCTCAGGGCTTGCCTACACGAGCACCGTAATCCGCACTAAAAATCATTACCGCGCGTTAATAAGCGAACTGTACACACGTGAAATGGTTTTCCTTCGCACTAAGCGCCTTCTTGATGCGCATTCCAACCACCACTCGGCCGAGAGTGGTAACAGCTGTTCCGGATCATCTGTTGCG
>VOCT01058289.1:0-10804 GCA_007922175.1 Pelusios castaneus
GCGTATGGACTCTGGCCATTGGGCCGGCTTGCCCTGAACCCAAGGGCGGCGTATGGACTCTGGACAGAAAGGGCACCCTCACCACTGCTAATTCCCCTGAAGCACCTGTAGGGGGCGCCCTTCACGCCCGCCCGTGACGCGGGACTGTCAGAGGGACCCTGCCAAATCAACTTAGAGAATCCACACTGGATGCCTAAGTCAACTTGTAGGGGCTAGGTGTACCTGGGACAGGTCCACGGTGGCGGGGGGGGGGGCACCTCTTGCCAAGTGCCAGGGGGTTCAGCATTTGCCTCATTGTACCTGGGTACAATGGAGGCTGAGCCGGACAGGGACACTGGTAGGGCATAGGAGCAGGGTGGTCAGGGCTCTGCCCTGCCCTGTGGGGGGGCCTGCCAGGCTCTGCCTGTGCCAGCCACCCTGGTAGAGAGGGCAGTGGGGGAGCCCTGAAGCCCTTTAAGTCGACTTAAAGTCAACTTAGGGCTACTCTGCACCCACATTGGCTAAGTCGACTTAATAAAGTTGACTTAGCCAGCAAAGTCGACTTAAAACGAGGTTTAATAAAGTTGACTTTAATTTTCCTTAACTTGACTTAAGCTGCTGCTTAAGTTGACTTAAGGAAAAGGTAGTGTGGATGCAGATTAAATTAAGTCGACTTAAGCAAGCTTAAGTCGACTTAATTTGTAAGTGTAGACGCACCCATAGTGCCTTTCATCTACTTCAAATTACTGTAGGAAGATTTAAGGGATACTTTGGAAGTGGGCATTCTAAAGAATTTACCAGCTGATGTGTAGGCTGGGAAAGCTCTAATACTACTGCCCAAAGCAGTTGATATAGTGACCTGTAGCAACAGGGACTATGTCCCTCAGTTCAGAGGTAACCTTTGAGAAAGGAAAGGCAACTGAGCAGGGAGGAGAAGGCTCTGCCCTATTATATCCAGAGAATAGCTATGCATACCAAGAGAAGGGGGAGAAGGAATTGTCTCCCTACCCCTACTGCATATGATAGCTCTCCAGGCAAACCACAGCCAAATAGAGTTTGGTCTGGAGCAAAATGCAGACTCCTCCCAAGAGGACAAAGTGGGCGGGGCCCTGGCCCCTAACCAATTTCTGGGGCAGTGATGCCCCTGTTCCTGGATCTCATGAGACCCTCCTTAGGGGTGACAATGAGGCAGAGGAGGCACCATTGACTAAATATATGGAGAAGTTTAGGGACAATTTAAAGATGATGATGGGAATGGATGAGCAAACCGTCACAAAATGCCAACCAGTTCATATAGAGTGATATGGCCCTGTACCTGTTGGCAGTCTTTGGTGTGGATGTGCTTATGTTAGTTCCTGTAAAAAGGTATAAAATGTAGAACTCATGAAGGAGACTTTTGCGGTTGTGTGGAGGGTTAATGATGTCACCTAATAAAGGCCCTGCAACAAGGTTGTTCTAAACTGTGCATGTAAACAAGTTAAAATTGTAACACAATAAATAAGCCACTGTAAACGTATGCTGGGCAGAGGAGGATTCTGAGGCCTTGTCTACACTGAAAATGCTCCGTCGATCCCCAATGATCAATACAGCGGGATTGATTAAGTAGGCAGTGTAGACCTGCTCAATTGATCCTGGAAGTGCTCTCCCTTTGACATTGTAACTCCACCACTCAAAAAAAGAGTAATGGTGCATTGAAGGGAGAGCATTTCTGGTTGACATAGATGAGTGAAGATGCCATGATAAGTGGGAGTAAATAAGTTGATGGGAGATACCTATTCTATTAAACATAGATTGCATATCTCCCATAGACTTAGCACGGCAGTGTAGACCAGGCCTCAGACTACATCTGTAGTTGGTTTGATAGCTGAATGACACCTCATTAGCAAGCATCGAGGTATGTGAACAGTTAACCTTAACGGAAAAGACAGAGGTTATGAATGTGTTGCAGAGTGATCAGCAGGTATTCTCCAGCAAGCCACATCTGATTCATTAAGTGGTCCATAAGATTAATACTGTGAAGCCACAGACTATTCCCAGTTGAGCATATCAGAACACTAGAAAAGGCAGGAGGAAATCTGAAGGAAATAAAATATGCTAGACATGGGGATAATTAAAAGATCAAACAGTCCCTAAACTTCTCCAGTTGTTATAGTTTCCAAAAGTTTCCTTAGGGGACCATAAGGTTTTGTGTTGATTACAGAGAGATTAATGCTGTCACAGTTCTTGATGTGTATACTTTTCCGAAAATTGATGTTATGTTAGATACTCTGTGCAGGGCAAAGACCTGAGCACCCTAGACTTAATGAAAGGATAAATCCCCCTATGTAGCAAAATGCAGAAAAAGAAATCTGTGTTCATTACTGATTTGGGACTTTTTGAGTTCAAAGTATTACTTTTTGGCTTAATTAACAAAGGAGTCTTATTTCAGCAGCTTGTTAATCAGGTGTTACA
Organism: Pelusios castaneus; assembly: GCA_007922175.1. Classification (NCBI taxonomy): domain Eukaryota; kingdom Metazoa; phylum Chordata; order Testudines; family Pelomedusidae; genus Pelusios; species Pelusios castaneus. Next base: position 2,431 of record VOCT01058289.1, read on the forward strand.
GGGTTGCAAGACTCTGCATGGGCTACATGGGATGATATTGCAATTTTCTGTAATTCCTGGTCAGATCATTAAAAACACTTGTGCTGAGGAGACTCAGGATAAGGTGCTCAGAGTAACATGTGCAAGTGTAAAACGGGGTGACTAAAGTCCCTTACCTAGGTCACTGGGCATGAGAGGGCTGGATTTCCCCAGATCCCTTAAAGGTTGAATCCATGGTTAACCACCTTGTAATCCAAACAAACAAAATCATTCAATAAATAAATAAATAATTAAAAAATCGAAGCCTCTAAAAGACTAGACTGATAACTATTACCCTTGGGTTTATAAGTGGTTTCAGCTACACTCTCTGCTATCACAGATCTGTGCAAAAAAGACCAAAGCAAATAAACTAGTGGGGAATGGCAGCCTGTCAGAAGGCTTTGATGAGGTAAAGAAAAATCTGTCAGGCAAGCCTGTTCCGGCCAGTTTGGATTTTAACCAGAGGGTTGAACTGTTCACTGATGCATCAGACAAAGGTTTAGGAGAGGTACTAATGCAAACAACAAGAAACATTCCATTGCTTTCTTGTCTCTCTCTCTCTCTCTCTCTCACTAAATTGAAATTGACTGAACAAAATTAATTTGTTATAGAAAAAGAATGTTATAAGATGTATCAGCAGTCAAGCAGGTAGGGCCTTATCTGCTTAATGGTATATTCGGGGTCCTGATAGACCACTCTCCATTTGTACTGCTACACAGGACAAAAGTAACAACTCCAAATGGCTATGTTGGAGCATTGCCCTTCAAGAATGTGTCATGGAAATTGAACATGTTAAAGAGAGAATGCAGCTGACACACTTTCCAGGAATGGGGATTCTGACGTGGTGCCTTGTGGTGGCTATAACATCAAGGTAAGAGAGGAAGGTATGACCCAAGAACCTTTTGATGTCAGCTAGCAGAAGGCACAGGGGTACATAAACCACAGGGAGCTCCTTTGTTCACAATAAATAAAATCCTGCAAAATGAAAGCCTCTGTCATATTAATCATCATGATCGTTGTGAAATGTTATGTATGAAAAATATGGGAGGAGTTATGTATGTGTTCTGCAAATTATGTTCTCTAATCCATGTACATAAAGGCAGGTTATTCAAAGGTAGCATGCTATGAGATGAGTTCCCCAGGCATGAGCTGGGAGACTCTTATCTCTCTGGAGGACCATTGTGCATTTTACAAAGGAAATCTATTAGCATACTTAGTCAAATGCTAATGAAGAGTTTGTGGAGACTTCAGAAGGAAATTAACGGGAAGAGGTAAACAGCGGGAAGTGGAGAGGACCCTTTTTTTAGGTGAAGATATATGGTTTGGTATATTTGGGAGTGCAGACAGATTTCCTGACATCCTTCAGTCTGAGGAAACATGCTGCCAGGGCTTGAGCTTAGGAAAGGGAGATCTAAGCTTTTCTGACTGAAAATTCTGGGAAAAAGACTTGGGGTAAGCTATCCTGTAGGAAGACAACAGAGTCCTGTGGCACTTTTAAGACTAACAGATTTATCTATCTCATGAGCTTTCGTGGGAGAAAATCAGAAGCTTCGTCAGAAGCTTTGAAGATGGGAAATTTACAGAATGGGAGGAAATTAAATGCAGGGGAGTTTATCACATAGGTCAGGTCAGGCTGTAACAGCAAATCAAAATAGGTGTTAGAAGAAGCCCATGAAAAACAACAACAGAACGCCACTGGTCACCACCTACAACCCCCAAGCCAGACCTCTTCAACACATCATCAAAGATCTACAGCCTATTTTACAAGATGATCCCTCACTCTTTCAAGCCTTGAGAGACAGACCTCTCCTGGCTTTCAGACAGACCCCTAACCTTAAAAGGATACTTACCAGCAACTACAGATCATATAACAGAAACACTAAAGCAGGAACATATCCCTGCAACAGACGACGCTGCCAACTTTGCCCTCATATCTACACTGAAGACACCCTCACAGGACCAAATCAAGCCACCTACTCCATCAAGGGCTCATTCACCTGCTCCTCCACCAATGTGATTTATGCCATCATGTGCCAGAAATGCCCCTCTGCCTTATATATTGGACAAACAGGACAGTCTCTGCGCCAAAGAATAAATGGACACAAATCTGACATCAGAAATTGCAACACTACAAAACCAATAGGGGAACACTTCAATCTCCCTGCTCACTCCCTTGACGACTTGTTAATAGCTGTGTTGAAACAGATGAATAACAAATCACAGCTTCAAAGAGAGTCTGCAGAACTCGAACTTATATGCAAATTTGACTCAGTTGTCTTGGGGTTAAACAGGGACTATGGATTTTTCTCGCATTACAACAAGTGATTTGACCTCCCCCTCCTCTATGTGCTGTTCCCCAGTGTTTTGAATCCTAACACCTATTTTGATTTGCTGTTACAGCCTGACCTGATGCTATGTCATACACTCCCCTGCATTTAATTTCCTACCACTCTGTAACTTTCCTATCTTCAAAGCATCTGACGAAGTGGGATTTTCTTCCACGAAAGCTCATGCGATAAATAAATCTGTTAGTCTTTAAAAGTGCCACAGGACTCTGTTGTCCAACTTTAGACAGGTAGGACAGCATTTTCAAAACCTCTAAATGGCCAGCTTAATCATCTCTTCATCTGCAAAAACCATCCAAGGCACCTCCATTAACTAACACATGAAGGTGGTCATGGACCATGGGTGAAATATTTTACATTCTGACATCAGGCATGGGAGGTCACTGAGTACTCCAAGGCAAATCAACTGCCCAACAAAGAGAGAAAAAGTTATATGAAGAATGATCTGCAGACCCAGTGTCTTTTGAGGACTGCCCTCTTTCCTTTGCAACCCCCTGCAATAACCAGCTGTCAAAAAGGAAGCGCATCAGTAGAAATAAACTTAACTATGTCCCTAGAGGTCCTCCTTTCCCAAGGGAGATGACCAGCTCAGTGCATACTTGAATTCAAATGACAATTGTAAGGAATTTAAGACTTGTAGCATTTTGTGACCAACCCTCTATAATGATATATAAATACATTTCAATTTTTCCGACAAAAGATTGAATATGGTGTTCATAAACTTTTTGTGGCTTCTGTTCAGGCTCCCCTTACCTTTGTACAAAGGCAAAACTTAATTACTTCTTGATTAAGGAAGTCACAGGTAGATGAAACCCATACAATATACACACTGTTGAAATTCCTGCCTCTGTGTCCTCAGGTAAAGCCACTGGGTTCTAAATGCCTAAACCGTATGCACACAAAATTCAGTTTGCTTTCATTCAAGAAGGGCACCTGGTTTGGGGTTTTATTTATAAATCACTGGGCAAAAAAGGCACACGGTCCTGGGTTCTTAGCAAGAGATAGACACCTACTGGGGCAGTTTTAAAATTCTTTATTCTAGAGCCTAATTTTCAGTGGTGCTGAGCACCCATGGCTCCCATTATTTTCAGTTAGAATCATAGGGTTGGAAGGGACCTCATAAGGTCATCTAGTTCAACCCTCTGCTAAATGCAGGACCACTCTCAGTAAATCATCCCAGCCAGGGTATTGTCTAATCGGACCTTAAATATCTCCAAAGATGGAGATTCCGCCCATCTCCCTAGGTAACCCATTCCAATGCTTCACCACCCTCCTAGTGAGAAAGATTTTCCTAATATCCAACCTCAACCTCCCCAGCTGCAACTTGAAACCATTGCTCCTTGTTCTGTTCTCTGTTACTACTGAGAACAGCTTAGCTCCCTCCTCTCTAGAGCACCCCTTCTAGTAGTTGAAAGTTGCTATCAAATCCCCCCTCAGTCTTCTCTTCTGCAGACTAAATAAGCCTAGTTCCTTCAGTGTCTCCTCATATGTCATATGCCCCAGTCCCCTAATCATTTTTGTTGCTCTCTGTTGGACTTTTTCTAATTTGTCCACATCCTTTCTGTAGTGGGGGTCCCAAAACTGGACACAGTATTCCAGATGTGGCCTCACCAGTTGGATTTGTGAGTCATTGGTATCTCTGAAGTACCAGATATAAGTAAGTGCTCACCTGGTCTCTAAAAATATGTTTACCTTTAATAATGAAAGGTAATGGGATTTAGTTACATACTTAATGCATTCCTGAATAGGGACTGAGATATCTAATAGTGGGCACCCCAAATTGAAATTTGAAAGTTAGGACCAAAATTACTTTAACCCATTCAACAAGGTACTTAAGCATGAGTAGTGCCAGTGGCTTCAATGGGATCACTCATATGGTTACAGTTAAGTGGATGCTTACATACTTAAGCTTACATTTTTCAATCCAAATGTTCATCTATTATGATGTCTTTTTCAACACATCACAGGATATTAGTGAAGAAGTAACTTATGGCTTATTGGTCTGTACTTTCCTTGAAAGGGATACCAACTTTCAGAAACAAATATTCACCTTCTTTTCCTTCACATGACCTAGGCCTAGACATCAACTGAGTGACGGGCTGCATATTGGAAAAATGGTTGGACTGTTTTTGTATAAAAGGATTGGCCTTGCTTTTTACAGGTTTTGATGCTCAAGCACAATTTGTTGTTACCAGATATAAGAAGGGCTGTGCTGCTCATAGTGCCCCATTCAACAGCTTGCAGCATGGCAGTCTAGCTTGCTTCTATTTCCCTCCTTCAGACTCCCCGGAAATAATCCAATGCATCTTCCCAATTGTAAATATAGCCTTTGTGGGGTTCAGTTATTTTAAAAATCCCATGCACATAAACCATAACTGGAGTCCCACAATCATACTCCAGAATTCCCCCAGCATACATCAAACAGTACATGTGACATACAGTTCCAACGTCCCTACTATGTTTCAGATCTGCAGCACAATCCTCTCTTGTTCTTGTACCAGGACAGCCCCGTATCCTTTCCAAATGTAGTGCAAGTCTACTCTTCCCAGCAGGAATCTCCCACAGCCTCTTTGTTGGGAGCATCCCTCACTCTCTCTGACTCTCTCATGGTTCCTCTGAGTCCAGCTTTCTGGCTCTGGAGATGTTAACAGGCAATCTCCTCTGCTGTCCCCTTGCCCTCAGTCCTCAGCTCCACTTCCCTGGTTTAGAGCCCTCAGGCAACTATCTCTGCTGTGCTTCCTCCTCCATTCTGCCCTTCCCAACCCTCCAGCCCTGGACTGGAGAGGTCAGTCAGCAAATCACTGTTGCTGATCTCCTGTCTTCAGCGATCCTGTAGGAAAAACTTGCTTCCTTCTGGGATCTGCTCTTCCCAACTGAACTAGTCTACCCTGACTCACCAAGACTCCTTTTACTGGGTCTCTCTCAGCAGGTTTCCACTCCCAGGGGAGTCTAGCTGTCACTTAAAATGAAATTTCTGTTTCAGGCCTGTCTCTGTATTTCCAGGGAACCAACAGAGAGGCCCTTGTATAGAGTGTCTTCCCCTTTCCCGACTGACACTTTCAATCTGTGCTTTCAGGCCTAATTCAGCCAATCTTGCACTGGGTCTTTCTCTGATTCATAGATTTTAAAATCATAAGAGACCTATATGATCATCTTATCTGACCTCCTGCCCAACGCAGGCCACAGAACCTCCTGCACACTCCTGCAATAGACACCTAACCTGTGATTGAGCCAATGAAGTCCCCAGATCATGGTTTAGACTTCAAGGTACAGAGAAACCACCAGCAAGTGACCCATATCCCATGCTACAGTGGAAGACAAAAAAAGACCCAGGGCCCCTGCCAATCTACTATGGGGGAAAATCCCCTCCTGAACCCAAATATGGTGATCCCTGAGCATGTGGGTAAGACTCACCAGCCAGGCACCCAATAAAGAATTCTCTGAACCAACTCACCATCTAACATCCCATCATAGGCCATTGGCATATTTACCACTAGTAGTCAAAGGTCAGTTAACTGTCAAATTAGACAATCTTTTATAGTCCCCAACCCACACTTTCACTTGGCCTAACTGGGAGCATCAGTTCTGATGCAGGGGTGATGGACCTATTTCATTTATAGGGCCAGGTACCTGTGACACAGGGTTATTATGATCTGAACAGTTTCATTGTCCAAAGATGGAGTCTGTCATTATTTGCCATCTTTTGGGTGAAGATTATGTCCAACTGGTCACATTCTCATCCAGTGAATAAGTGTTCACTTTATAGCCAAGAAAAGGCTATTTAGCTAGAGATTAACAAGGGACCCCTTCTCACCTTATTTTCCATGTACACAGGGTAGACACCCTCAATGAGCGGTGCTTCTGAACCAGTGTTCCAGTTGAGGAGATCCTGAGTGCTGCAATCCACCCTTGGAGACTACCACTCCCATGATGGGTTGGGGGAAGAAAGAGAGACTTGCACTTTCAGGGGATGTAGGGTGACCATGCAGCAGATTCCACCTTGGAGAGGGGCTGAGACACTGATCAGGGGAGTTGAGCTTGCTTTGGGAAGCTCTGTCCAAGTCAGGAGCTGCTGCCATGCTGCTGACAGAAGCTGCGGGGAGAATCTACTGGGGCTTTGCCCAAAGCAAGGAGCCTTAGAGGCTGTTGGTGGACTTCACCGGAGCCAGGGCATAGATTATTATTGGGTCCAGAACTGACCAAGGTTGGACAGTGCAGGCAGTGTGAGTAACCATTATCTTCCTTGAATGGGAAAGTGCTCTGCAAGGAAAGAGGAATTGCAAAGAGACTTTAAGAGGTTTCCTAAATCTGAGAAGAGATGAAGTGATCTTATTGTCTAATCAAGATCCAGGGTTACTGACGTCTGGTTAAAACAACTCCCATCTTCCGAGGGGTTGTGCAGTCTGGAATGATTCCTAATTAGAATTGCTATCCCCCTTATTGCTATCCCCTTGCTGCCTTAGATGACAGAATGAGCTGTCCCCAGATTCAATATCTTCAAATGTGCCCATGGAAGCAAGCATTTAGCACTCAAATTCAGAGGAGTGTACACTCAAGGGTAGCATAAATGATTATGGTGTAACTGTGAGTTATATTTAATTTATTACTTTAAACTACATTTAGTAATTACTTTATTGAAGAGCCCCCTGCTGATTAAAATTGGTTGTGACATTTTAATTAATCTCAGTCTGCTATAGTATGTTTTTTTAAGTTGTTAAGTAAAAGTGTTAACTTTAATCTAAGTATCTATTGGTTGTATGTTGTTTAAAACTGGTGTTTTTTTAGTTAGACTCTTTGCGTAGATTTGTTCAGCTTTATTCCTGGAGGCTCCCAAGGTTCGCCATTGAATATGTACAATGTTCTATCAGATGGAGGCACAACCAAGATTAATTTCCTTTACTAGTAAAAGGACTGCAGAAAAAGAGTGGATAGAGGATTGTCACCTATCCAACATCACCACTGTTATATTCCGGATCTTCTTTTCTGTCATTATCAGCTGTCTAGACACACAGGGGAGCGTTACCTGCTCCCAAGTAACCCAGGGAGGGAAGGTGGGTTTACAATACAGCAGAAAAATTAATCAATCCTTCCTCTGTTTTCATAAAAATGTTTAATAAAATACATGTTTCCAGATGTAGCCACAGTGCTAGGGTGTGACTCTAACCTCCTCCCTGCTGCTTGCCCCTCCTCACTTCATTTCGGTCCTAGATTCTTTTCAGTGATGCTGTCCTTGTGCCTCCATCTAAAATCCTTCTTCACCGTGCCTGGGATACAGGAGTGCTATCCCTTAGGAAAATGACTATGCTACCACTCCTGGCAAGGTGTATAAAACACCATACACAAGGAACCATAAAGTATATCAATACAAATCCCAACAGAGAAATGACACGCCTAAAAATAACATAAAGAGGAACTTGGCTGAGAGCAAGCATATAGGATCTGGGGAAGGAAAAGGTTGGCTAATAAATACTAAACACCAAGAACACAATAAATTCCCACATCCCAGCACTCATAACTCTTCCCTAAACCCCAGCTCCCTCTCTGGCACCACACAGGCCAATGGTGTGCTGAGGATGGGTCCAGAAACAAGCGTGGCAGCAACATTGTGAATGGTGGCTGGCTGGCTGAAACAAAGGAATCCTGTTTAACTTTTCCTGGGGGTACCCAGGGTTATGAGGCACCATCTGCTGTTATCATGAGGAAGCTTTGTCTGTACCTTCTGTGGATCAGCATCCTGACTCCATTAGCCTCTGGCAACACAAGCAGTGACTTTCAGGCCTCCGCAGACCTCATTCTCTTCATACCGCTTAGTGACGGACACACACCAGACCCCAATTCCTCTAACCATCCCCACAGAGTTCTCAGCTCCAGTTCCACTGACCACTCACAGAAGTCTCAGATTTGCTACTCCCAATTTACTAGTTGCCATCTAGGATCACCAATCTGCCGAACACATAGCACTTACATACAGTTATAGTGAAGTCACACACAAGTTTATTATGAAAGAGCAC
>VOCT01058856.1:0-10167 GCA_007922175.1 Pelusios castaneus
CCCCCTCCTCTATGTGCTGTTCCCCAGTGTTTTGAATCCTAACATCTATTTTGATTTGCTGTTACAGCCTGACCTGATGCTATCTCATACACTCCCCTGCATTTAATTTCCTCCCACTCTCTAACTTTCCTATCTTCAAAGCGTCTGACGAAGTGGGATTTTCTCCCACGAAAGCTCATGCGATTAATAAATCTGTTAGTCTTTAAAAGTGCCACAAGACTCTGTTGTCTTTCTACAATAGACTAACACGGCTACCCCTTTGGAATTTTACTATCATCAGTTACCCACACAAATCCAAAGTCCCTTCCATCCACCGAGGGGCACTGCTTGCAGTCATCCTAAGTGGAGCACCCCCAGGGACATTCGTCAAAGAAGGGGAGAAGGATAGTCGCCCTGTGCAGTAACTGAGGTTTTTCAAGGTGACGTTCCTCTGGGTACTCTACTACCCACTCTACGTCCTTCCATTTTGAAGTTCAATCTGTGGTGGCAAAAGAACTGAGAGGGGTCTGGTCATGGGCCAGATAGGGGCCAAGAGCAGTGTGAGATGGAGACAGCGCATTTGCGACACAGATGAGCACTGCTGCTGAAATTCTCCACTCAAAGCACAGGGATGCACCAACACCTGAAGGAGACCACCCGCCGAGCCACAGTCTCAACACACCTCAGTTTCTGAACAGAGGAGTAATCTTCTTATCACTCATGGGATTTTTGGCAGATTTCAATTCACACTTCTGTTTTATGGCCCACCCCGGCTCTCATTGTTCACATTAAATTTAAGCTCAGGCAGCCATCTTGAAATCAACTAATAAACATGTGTTCAAAGTGCTATTGACAAGAATTTTAAAAAGTATTTTGGAGAAAAATCATTTTAATGCCATTATTTAGAAATGTATTAATTTATAATGACAGAATAAAATGTTTTGAATGTGTGTTAACATTCATCCTCTCATTTTAGAAAAATATTTTATATGCAGTTAGTTAATTTTTCTTTCCTTGCTCTCTTCATTTCATTTATATGTGTTGTTTCTTTATTGTACATTTTACCCCCCATTTATGTCTGCAGCATTATTCTGTATTTTACAGTCCACTTCTCTACCTGCATTCTCTTATTATTTTACTCTCATTTTCAATCATTATTCTGATTCCATGGGAATGTCATCATTCACAATACTCTGAGATAAGTGCTAATTGCATAAAACACCCTACATAGTGGTATGGTCATGGAGAAAGCAGGCATTGCGCACATGGATGCACTTTTCGAAGACAAAAAGCAGGTTGCCTGGTCCACATGAGTCTTGGGAGGTGATAAGTTGGGCCATTGCCTCTCATTTTGTTTCCTGCCATTCAGTCAATGCTATCTGTTCAATACTGTAAATTGTTAATGGACATATATCATAGTGCTTTGATTTTAAAGCCATACCTTTTAGTAGTTTGCATTCAGTACCAATAGCAGAATTATTTTCATTCATTTTCTCTCTTGGATTGTTCCCTGCTCAGAGTACATTGATATTGCTGTTGTGTAGTATTTTTGATCACACAGGATTTTACAGTAACCACTAATGTCTATATTCACTATTTATATACTTACTTTTAGAGGCTGCTGGAAAGTGTGGGCCGCCACCTGCTCTTAATAATGGAGACACGGTTGACTTCCCATTGGCAGAATATTCACCACGTTCAACAGTGAAATACAAATGCCAAAGTTTTCATGTAATGAAGGGATCCGAATTTGTTACGTGTGATTCTGGCCAATGGACAGACCCACCAATTTGCTTAGGTAGGTACAAATATGCATTATATGAAAAAAGAACTATGAGGAGTTATACAGTTGTGTTTTTCATATAGTGGGCCCAAATCTAAAGCCACTTATACTGATGTAATACCAGATTAATTCCATTATCTTCAATTGAGTTGCTCCTATTTTACACTAGAATATACTAGGGGAAGGCTCACATTGTTATAGGGACATCAGTGCAGACTTTTCAAAAGAAAGGATCAAAAAAATGGCACACACCAACTCCATTATAAGCATTTTGAATACACCCCCAAAATAATATCTCCACTAAATAATAATCTCTCTTGTAAAAACCCATTATAATGAAGTCAACAGGTACAACTTCAGAGGATCCTTTGAATTTTATTCAGTGTCTAGTGGAAAAGCCTGATAATTATTGGTCATTCTCATAAGTTCTAGAAGTAGATACGATGCTGGCATGAGCAACGGAGAATTCCACCTTTGCCTGTAGGGAACTCTAACTGGCATAAATCTAACAGAGCCTACTCTACAGCACCTCTCTCCAACCTCTATGTGTTGAGAGTGTGAGGGCTGGTGTCAGGTACACTGGGATGCAGTGATCCCGAGCTGTGTAACTGCCTCCATGGGCTCTTAAATTGTGGTGAACTGATCATGTGGGCTACTGTGTCCCAATGTATCATGGTCCTAACTTCACAACTCAGGAGTAACCTGCTATGTCCCCTTTCTATCCTGCCATGTCACCTGTATGCAGGGAGTGGGGAGTATAATCTGCCAGTTTTATACCACCAAACAGTATATTTCTGCAAGGTGAGTATTCTGTTAGCTAGCTATGGCTAGGTTCTGGTCCACTTCCATTAGCTGAGAGGCACAAAGGAACCAGATTACAAAATAGAATCTAACCCTCTCTTCTCCCTGACGCCTGCTCTCATCATTCCCAGAGTATCACCCCTGTTGCTTAAAAGCTTCCTTCTCTAGACTTCCTTCTAGTTCTCTGAACGTTACCCCCCTTGCTTTTATTTTTCAGATCTGATATGAAAAATATTTTCCTCTTTTATTTCACTGTGAAAACATTTGGGGCAGTTACTGTGAATAAAGTTTTCAGAGCCAATCCCAAGGTACATATTACATTTAATTTTTCTGTTTGCAGAGCCATGCACAGCATCCCCAGAAGATATGGATAATAACAATATTAAGCTGAGATGGAAACAGGACGCAAAATTGTACTCTAAAAGTGGAGACTACATTGAATTTGAATGTAAAGAAGAATATGCAAGGGATCCAAAATCTCCTCCATTTAGAGTGCGGTGTGTGGAGGGGAAATTGGCATATCCTAAATGTAAAATAAGAGGTAGGTAATCTCCAATTAAACTTAGTTTATATACAGGAATTCTAGGACTTTAAAAAAATGAATGAGTTGAGACAATGATTTTCTCACATCTGGGCCATTGTGGGTTACAAACAGAGAAGAAAAGTTTTGCAAGTGTTTTATCTTACCAATTTCTCTACCTAAGCTAATTACTCATCCAGGCAGATGATTTAAGGCACAGTTAGACAAAACCCTGGCTGGGATGATTTACTGGGAGAGGGGGTTTTAGCAGGGGGTTGGACTAGATGACCTCATGAAGTCCCTTCCAACCCTAAGATTCTATGATTTCCTTGGTGGTCTGCACTCCTTTGATTTCCCTCTAAGGGCAATAGTTGGCTCCTAAATCCTTGCTTCACTATCACTATGAACAAATTCCCACTTGGACAAAGTTTTCCCAATCTCTAGTTTCTGGGAAACCTAGGTTATGACAGCCTGTTTGTTGGTCATCTCAATGATCTGTCTTGCCTTTCCAGATTAATGGTAATACTGGTGGTCTTCTCAATCACCCCAACCACTTGGTGGCTGCCGCTTCACAAAAAAGATTATCTTAGACTGCAGGTCATCTCTCAGACCTTTCTGGGAAACCTGCCACTGTTGTTTCAATACCTTTGGCAAAGTCTCCAATTCCTGTTTCAGATCTTGTTCCTTTTGCCCATCTTTGACTTAGCCATTTTTTTCCTAAGCAATTAGTTGAATTCAGATTCTTCCACTTTATTTTGTGTTGGGTAGAAGATATTGGTTTAGTGTCATGTATTTCCAGGATACACACTTTAGTGTTTACAAAGATCATACATAAATTTCTGTTTCATTGAACACAGTGGGATTAAACAGGGAACAGTTTCCTTGCTCTCAATTCTAAGCATGCCTTTACAGAACTCTGTCAGACAAATCTCTTTTGGATTTCTCCCAGGGCCATGGTTCTCCTGCTGTCTGCTAGCTCTTGGCAGCTTTCTGGTTGCTTCTGATTCAGACACACATGCAGTTCCACCATTTAAGCCCCAGAGAAACCACTCAACCAGAGTTGCCCCAGTCTTTGCCTAGGCCTTGCCTGTGATCTAGTCAATGGGCACTGGTTGTCGTTGTTTCAGCTATCACTAAACAAAGGGATGTATAACTACTTTCTCATGGAACCTAAAAAAAGGAGGGCTATCATGCCAATCAGCTTCACCAGGCTATGTGAATGCTTGATGAAAGATGTACTACTGCAAGTTATCCAACTTCCAGCCCATTATGGCTATCAAAAACCTATTGATGGAAACATGTTTTGTCTTGTATAATTTTCATGCTCTTGTCTTCTGTTAAAGAAGATTTATGATTGCTGATCTTATTTTCATATTATGATTGTTCCTATATCGTAGTAGCAATTCCCACACCTCTCTTGTAAAGTGCAGTGAGAAATGAAACCTACTTATAGCATTATGAGAACAAAAGCAAATAATCTATGCATTCATAGGAAGAAGGGTGACTTATAAAAATAATATGGACTTAGATCTTCCAGCTTTATACCAGCAAAGAGTATTTTTCTGCAAGGTGAGTATTCTATTGGCCAGCTATGGCTGTATTCTGACCCATTTGCATCAAGTGAATGGCACAGAGACCAGACTGCAAAATAGAATCTTACGATAACTCTTCACTGCTGGCAGGAAATTCTCGGCCATCAGATGGATTTTTTTCAGATCAATTGAGTGGTTGGTAAAGAAATGCTTAAGCAATCTGAAAGGCGATCTAATAAAATCACCCCCTCAGGTGGGACAGTGCTGAATCAATGGAAATGCATTTCCCATCAACATAGCACTGTGAAGACAGTGCACAGAAGAAAAGATAAGAAGTTGACAGGAATTACACAAGCTCCTCTGGGTAATTTGTGTAACTGCCGTCGACTTCCATCAAAATTTGCCAGCGGTTTAAACTGGGCCTAACCCTGTCTTTCTATTCTCTTTTTCTCCCCGGGTCCCTTCTACAATATCAGCCCTGTTAAGGGAAAATCTTCCTTCTCTAGCATTTCTTCTAGTCTCTCAAACTTACCTTCTCTCTTTTACATTCCAAATCTTATCTGAAAATATTTCCCTGTTTTATTTCACTGTGTAAACATTTGGGCAGGATGAATCTTAATACAGGTACTGTGAATCAAGTTTTCAGTAACAGGTCCAAATTTACATATTACATTATATTTTTTTCTGTTTCCAGAGCCATGTACAGCATACCCAGAAGATATGGAGAAACATAATATTAAGCCAAAAGGGAGCAGAAAAACAAAACTGGGCCCCGTGCATGGAGAATTCATTGAATTTGAATGTGAAAGTGAATATGTGCCTGATCAAAGACTGTCTCAATTTACCGTACAGTGTGAAGAAGGGAAATTTGTATATCCTAGGTGTAGAGAAAGTAAGTAATCTCCCATTGACTTAAAATATTGGTATGTCTTACTAAAAGATTTTAAATTCCAAAGGGGTAGCCGTGTTAGTCTATTGTAGAAAGACAACAGAGTCTTGTGGCACTTTTAAAGACTAACAGATTTATTAATTGTAAAGCTCATACAATTAATAAATCTGTTAGTCTTTAAAAGTGCCACAAGACTCTGTTGTCTTTCTACAATAGACTAACACGGCTACCCCTTTGGAATTTGACTACATGGAGGGCACTGAATACAGCCGTTTGAAGTGGAAATCCATCAACTTCATGAAACAACTTGCACAGATCCAGACTTGACGAAGTGGGATTTTCTCCCACGAAAGCTCATACAATTAATAAATCTGTTAGTCTTTAAAAGTGCTACAAGACTCTGTTGTCTAAAAGATTTTAGTTTATACAGAGGAATTCTAAGATTTTCAAAAGAAAAAAAAGGCTGATATAAACATATAAACAGAGGTGAAATGATGGGTAGCTCTCTTGGACAGATTATGAACTCCATAGAGAAGAGAAATGATGGGTAAAAGATACAGATTGCAAGAAAAGTGATCAGATTAATAAGTGAGTTGAGATAATGACCATCTCTCTTCTGGGCTTTTGTGGGTTACAAATAGAGAAGAGAAGATTTGCAAGTGTCTTATCTTACCCGACTTCTCTGGCTGGCCTAAGTACACAACTAGGCAGTTCATTTCCATTGTGATCTGCACTCTTGATTTCCCTCTGGGGGTAAATCTTTGCATCAACTATAACTGTGAACAAGTTCAAATTTGGGCAAAGCTTTTCTGATCTCCTCTACTTTCAGGGAAACCTTCAGATTCATGAGCGTTCATTTGTTTGTTACTTCAGTTTTCTGCCTTGCCATTCCGGAGTGTAGACATTACTGCTAGCTTCTCAGTTCCCCAGTCATTTGGTAGCTGCTACTCCACAAAAGATTTTATCTTAGACTGTACGTCATCTTTCAGTCCTTTCTGTGGCTTAGCCATTTTCCCCTAAATGATTAGCTAAATTCAGGTTCTTCCACCTTACTCTTTTGTGTTGGGTGGAAAATATTGGTGTAAAATCAGGTGTTTCCAGGACACAGTCTTTGATGTTCTTAAAGATTGTACATAAATTCCGGTTTCATTGAACACAGTGTCTATGTGTACACTAGAAAAGTTGTCGACTTTTGTTAAGTCGACTTTAATAAAATCGACTTAAAATCAACCTTATTAAAGTCGACTTACCAAGTGGCAACACTTTAAGTCTACTTAGTCCACTTGGTTAAGTCGACCTGACTGCCCTTAGGTCAACTTAACAAAGTGGACTTAGGCGTCCACACTGGGTTTAGGTCGACCTAAGGAAGGGTTAGGTCGACCTAAGGAGGCTTAAGTCAACCTAATGAGTGGTAGTTAAGTCAACTTTAGCTTTCATTAAGTCGACTTAAGGAATTTCTTATGTCGACTTAATGAAAGTAGTGTGGATGTAGCCTAATTTAACAACTTAAATTGCCAGTGTAGACATAGCCAGTAAGATCAAACAGGAGGCAGTTTTCTTGCTCACAATTCTAAGCATGCCTTTACAGAACTCTGTAACACAAGTCTCTTTTGGATTTCTATAAGGACCATGTTTCTCTTGCTGTCTGCTGGCTCTTGGCAGCTTTCTGTTTGCTTCTGATTCAGACACACATGCAGCTCCACCATTTAAGCCCCAGAGAAACCACTCAACCAGAATTGCTCTAGCTAGTGCCTAGCCCTTTCCTGTGATCTAATCCATGGGAACTGGTTATCATTGTTTCAGCTGTCATCAAACAAAGGAATATGTAACTACTTTCTCATGTATCCTGAATGAGATCTTCTTCACTGGGCTCTGTGACTGCATATTGATCAAAGAGGCGCTTACTGTGAGCTACCCAACTTTCAGCACAATATAGCTGTGAAAATCCTATCTGTTTTGTCTTACATAATTTTAGTGCTCCTGTTTTTGTTAAAGAAGAGTTATAATTGCTGATCTCCATCTCATGTTATGATTGTTCCTATGTAGACCTTTCATCAAGCAAAGCAGGCAGCAGCAAAGTGCCAGGTTTGATATCTAGGGGTTTGTCAATGCTACAAAACCAAACCTTCTTGAGGCCCGATCTAGTGTCCTGGGAAATCATGCACTGCCCTGGGAACCCTAAAAGGCAATTGTGACATTCGCCCTGCTCATATAATCTGGTGTAGTTTGCCATTGTGCCTCTCCAATCACCCACTTCTGGACCGTTATTTAACCAGCTTTTCTATGTGGACACCCACTTCTGGGTATGCCCACACCAGCCTCCTGCATGTAATCAGTCCCAGATAGTGGATGTGCACTCACTAGCCACGCAGGTGATGGTCCTCCAGTGAGCACCCTCAGCCCCCAGATGCCACACCGGGACCCTTCCCACATCTCTGCAGGCTCATATACACCAGTCGGTCACTTTAACAAAGAAAGTGATATCCCATCAACCCTTGCTCCAAATTAAGCATCCACATAGTCATACTCTCTCTTTAAAACCCATACAGCTTTAGATAAAACAAACACTAGTTTCTTGATTAACACATGATTTTAAGTGAGTATATAATAAATCAATACACAGCCAATCAATCATCAGTCAAGGAGTTACCACAACTAAACAAAAGACAAATCGCAATCTAACCTAAAACCACTGCTACAGTTATGCTCAGCTCATAACTCAAATTCGGTTACGATGGTGTCCAGCCATTCTCTGCCCAGTCCTTAAAAAGTTTCTTATAGATGGAGATGTGTCAAGATAGCATTTCTCTAGCAAAAAGCCCCAACCTGTGCCAAGTGTTTCCTTTTTCAAACCCGCTGCTCATCCTTCCCCTTTCTGGGCTGCAGTCATTCTTCTTCCCACATAAGCCAAGGAGCTTAATTTGCATTATCTTTGTTATGCACTTCTTCACAATGCTACTGTAACAATGGTGTAGAGTAGGGGGTCTCAAACACGTGGCCTCTGGCCCACATGCGGCCTTTGGAGTTACCTCCTGTGGCCCATGACAATATCCAGAGTTCAGGGGTTCCCAGCCTTTGGCCAGCTTTTCAAGTGGCGATGCCCCCACCGGCTGGGAGCCAGCAGCTGGGCTGCAGCCACCTGTCCCCCATCCAGGATCCTGCCAACAGCATATCGGTAGTGTAGTGCTTCCTTCTGGATCGTACCCTCTGCCCCGCCTTCCCCCCCAGGGCCTCAGCAGCCACTGCTGGGCGTCCGGTGAGGAACCAACTGCCACAGGGGCATTGCTGCCCACAAAATAGGTTCAGGGCCTGGGTCAGAGCCCACCCCTGGGCCCGATCCTGCCACCAGGGAGGGGCCCGATCTAGCTGCCAGGGTAGCCGGCCAGGGCCAAATCAGGCTTCTGCGGCCGCTGGCCTATGGCATGGCCCCAAATTGCCGGCCTTGGCTCTTGTGGAGGCAGCAGCAGGCTGCCAGGGTTGGCTGGGCCTGGATTGCCAGCCCTGGTTCCGTCGGGGGCCACAATAGGCCACCACCACCAGCTGGGCCATGGATTTTTTGGCCCCAGCAGGAGCCACAGCAGGCTGCCAGAGTCTGCTGGGCCTGGATCACTGGCCCTGGCAGGACTGCAGCAAGGCCGTAGGGGTTGGCCGGACTCCGGATTGACAACCCAGCCGGGGTCAGAGCTGGCTGCCATCGATCTGCCTGGTATTCTTTCTTTCTTTCTTTCTTTCTTTCTTTCTTTCTTTCTTTCTTTCTTTCTTTCTTTCTTTCTTTCTAAAAAACCTAAAAAAAATAATTTTAATTAAAAGCCTTTTTAAAATTTCAATTAAAAATACATCAAATTCAATAAATTAAACCCAATTAATTAATTTTATTTACAATCACTTTGAATTCAATTGATTAATTTTTAATTTAATTTGAATTCAATAAACTGATGGCCCATCAGGGTTTTAAAAACTGTTGTATGAAAAGGGATCAGTGATGCGGCCCTCGGTTGAATATCCTATGCTGGCTCTGCCACTCCTTCGAGCTCTGTTTAGGCAACAGTGAATTTTCATCAGAACAGGTAAAATAAAGTTCATACCATTAAAGGAGAAAATATAACCAATGGACAACATTTTATTGTCCCCTCAGGTAAGACCAAAGGGATTTGTAACCCAAACTAACCATGCTAACACTTTCCGATCATGCCCAGCACCTGGGTGGATTTATCCATAAACAGTAAAATTGTGCTGAGTCCTACTCAGACAAATAGAAAGTCTGTGCAAACAAGGTGTCCCCTTTCAATTGACTGAGCAGAGGGAGAGCACTCAGACCTTGCTTACACCTATATCATTGTAGCAATTTCCACATCACCTCTTGTAAAGTGCTGTGAGAAATGACACCTAGCATTATGGGATCAAAAGCAAACAATTCATGCATGCATATGAGGCGGGCTGGCCAATGAAGATAATGTGGAGTGAGGTCTGCCAGCTTTATACCAGCAAAGAGTATCTTTCTTAATTCTGTTGGCCAGCTACGGTTGTGTTCTGGCCCACTTACATCACCTGAGTGGCACAGACACCAGACTGCAAAATAGAACCTAACCCTGTTTCTCTCCCTTCTTCTCCCCTGCTGATCCTTTCCACAATATTATCTCTGTTGATGTGAAAGCTACCTTCT
>VOCT01059262.1:0-10061 GCA_007922175.1 Pelusios castaneus
ACCCCTCTCCAGGCCTCCCTCCAGCCCCTTCCCAGCCCCCTTACCTGACCGGAGGCTCGCAGCTGCGGGGACGGCCGGCAGAGCTGTTTCTCGGCCAGGCCGCTCCCACCCTGAGCAAGCTCTGTCTGAGCATGCTCAGAGCGGGGGATTTGAATCTCCCCAGCCTGGCCTCAGCAAGACGGGGATTCAGCTGCTGCGCGCGCAGCTGCGTCCCCGCCGTGCATATATACATCTCTCGTTTAGGTATATAGACAAGCCAAGCTCTTTAAGTCTCCTCTCCTAAGGCAGGTTTTCCATTCCTTGGATCAACCTAGTAGCTCTTCTCTGTGTCTGTTCCAGTTTAAATTTTCTTAAACATGGGAGACCTATATTCCAGATGAGGTCTAACCAACACCTTGTATAATGGTACTAACACCTTCCTATGTCTACTGGAAATACTTCACTTGGTGCATCGTAGGACCACATTAGCTTTTTTCACAGCCACATCACATTGGTGGCTCATAGTCATGCATAGTCATATTGATCAACCAATATGCCACAGTACTTCTCTTCCTCTGTCACTTCCAGTTGATGTTTCTCCAGCTTACAGCAAAAGTTCTTGTTATTAGTCCTTACATGCATGACCTTGCATTTTCCACTATTAAATTTCATCCTATTTCTATTACTCCAGTTTACAAGGTCATCCAGATCTTGTTGTATGATATCCCAGTCTTTCTTTGTATTACTAATACATCCCAACTTTGTGTTATCATTCCTGTCCATGAACCGCACAGAGGATTTCAATCAGATTTCTGTGCACATGATGACAAATGGGAAGAGGTGGTAGATTGAGAACGATATACACTGTCCTTCCATCAGGCCATTAGCATCCTTCACAGGGACTTTGCAATCGCCATGGTGAGTGGGATGGTCCCCAGAATGGGAGGCAGGAAGCCTTTGAACTGCCGCAAATCCACAAGACCTATTTATAGATAGTCTTGGTCTGCAGCAGACTCAGAGGCATTCAGGTTTAGGGGCTAAATTTGCTACTAATTCCACAGGGTGGGGAATATTTCATCCCTCTCCTTTGGCTGATGGAATTGCTTTGTCAAAGACTTTTCCTCTTAGTCTCAAACTGGGAGATTTTCCACAGGTGCCCAGCTGCCACAGACATAAGTACCCATATAAGAAACTAGATAGACAAAGAATTTGGATCTAAATTAGAAAATCAATAAATAGACAGGTTTTTCTTTTAATTTTCCATGACATTGCTGCTTTGTAGTTTCTAATTTTTTAATCTAGTTTTAGAGTTAGTTTGACAATTCCATATTGGCTACATTTCATTCCCAGTAAGAACACATGGGGTAATACCCAATGAGCTATTATTAATAATGAGAGATTTTTAAAATGTAGCTCTACATTATTTTGGTAATGCGTGTAATTGATCAATTTAGGGATTATATTTTTGAGCTCTGTTAAGTGTATGAAACTGAAGTAGTTCATTTCATGTCTTGTTATCATTGAAGGATTTTGGTAATAGCTCTTATTCTCATTTTCCCTTTTCCTCTGTGTAATAGTTAACTATTTGCATGTGTGACAGTGAGAGGAAGATGGGAGGATGCTAGGATCTATGCTCAGATGGCCCCATTTACGATGACTGTCCCAGTTTGGAAGGAGACCCTTGGTGTCTTGACCAGCTGGAGGCTTGTCCCAGTTTCAGTAAAACCCCAGATCACCTTGCAATGCCTCCTGGCTCCCATGTCAAGAATGGCCTTGTTGTGCTGCAAGACTTTTGTTTGCCTATAGGCAGCAGTTCACTACCATTGCAGTTCCAGACCTTAATCTGAGAGGTGCAGAAATTGGACTGATGCAAGATCATGGCAACAATTCTTTCAGGAGCTATACAAATCTACTGGCCCATTAAAGCCAAGGAAGAAGGCAGAGGGAAGAGAAAGGGCTTATGGAATTCTCTGGCATGTTAGGGATCCTGTGGGTGGCACTGGAGACCTACAAGGATTGTTGGTGTTGGCGATGGAAACCAATGTGAATAAAGAGATTGACAAAAATGATTGTAAGAAATTGGTTCATGTGTCCTGTGTGTGTACGTTTAACAATCTGACCTCTCTTGCTGAGAGAAATCTTAAGAAACCCTTTTCTAAACTGTACAGCCAGAATTGGAGCTGAAAGATCAGCCTGGTCGCATAAAGCATGTTTCTTACACACATTGTTTTCTGGTTTGTTTTTTAATGATAACTGGGCCCCATGATAATAGGTGCTCTATGCACACATCATTGACAGTATCTCTGCACCAAGGAGCTTACAATCTAAATAGAAAATTCAGACAAATGGTGGGAGAAAGAAAATATGATCCCCCATTTTACAGATAGGAAACTGAGGCACAAACTTAAATGATGTTCATGTACTCAAAAAAAATAAATCTGTGTCAGAACCAATAATATCTTATTTCCCAGTTCAGAGAGAAACATCTCTTTCTTTGGCCATATGAGTATTAGCCCAAGTCGTGACTGTGTCTATGAAACCTAGTCTCCCTTTTCACATCCACATCCCCTCAATTTCCTCTCCCTTTATGACATGTTTCAAGGCAAAATTCAACCTAAATAATTCAAAAGGATTAAGTTCTCAAAGTCTACTTGCTTGACTCCCATTGTGTTTTCTTCCCAGAGTTTCCCTCTTCTGTGGTAAACAGTTGGAGCTGTACGAATTTGTTTGGGACAATGACTGATGATGAGTATAGGTAGTGGGGGGAGGGAACCAATGGATCAGTTTAAAACAAAATTCTGTCCTAAAACACATTGGAATTTGAAAGCAAAAAGGACATCTTCATGTTTTAAATGGGGCCTTTAAAATGATAAGCAATAAGGGGAGAATAAGTCTATTATTCATTTATAAGGGAATTAGCATAACAAAGCTGCTTAATATGAGACTTCAGAAAGCTCTGATTAATAAATTAATCCTTATATTTTACAATAGAACTCATTTTTGTGAATAATTTCTATAAGAAACTATTTTAATACTGCCTCTGTTTTTCTGTGGAAAAAGTAACTCTTTATGTGCTGATAGAGTAGAACAGCCGCTCTACGAATAGATCCCGATCTGGATTCTGTCTCAGTTACACTAGTGCAAATCAGTCATCACTCCACTGAAGTCAATGGGATTGCACCAGTGACCTGTGCAAGTGAGAGCAAAATGAACCCCGCAGTTTCACAAAGCAAATAAGCGTAACCCAGAGTTGTGCTAAGACTCATAAGCTGAGAAAAATTGAGCACTGTGATGCAAATATAAAGGGCAAAAGTTGAATTATAGGTAGCAAGTTTTGAATAAAATAGGCACCTGAATATACAGTTAATTGTTTCTTCTCTTGAAATTCCTTTCTGCAAATGTTCCTTCCCTAGTTTGCCTAGTAATGTAGGCATGTAGCAAATTAAAAGTGCCTGTTCTTCCTTGTTGTCAGCATTGCAATTAGAAGCTTTACTTTTCTGAATAAATGCTGTTCCAGATAAAGCACATTCATTCCCAAGTCACTGCTCTGTTGTCTTCTCAACACAAGCAAGGCATCTTTCTCACTTTTTTAAAAGGACTTTTACTTTCTGTATCTTTTTTTCCTTAAAGTTTCAATTAATCAGTCCTTTTTTATCTGAATAAACCAGAAAGGGGTTTTATTCACATTTATTTTATTAGTATTGTCCTAAAGTAGACATAAGTAATACAATTTGATGTATGGTATCATTCCATTCCTTTTTCTGTATTAACAATTGTTACAGGAGACATTCTTTTTTATAGCAAGAGATTAATGAAACCTGCCCTTTTCTGGGTTTTTTTCCTCACACATATTTTTCATCTGTTACTACTAGTTCCTTCAGTGTGGTTCTACTCCTGGTAGACAAATCTTTCCGATTATTTTTGGAGGGTCAGAATGGGTGCTTATTTAGGGAATTTTTTTAATAGAACATCACATCCTGGTGAGGTTCTTTATAATGGTGAGATTGTTACAGAAACAGCACTATGTACAATGCCTGATGCCACTTGTTTCACTTTAGGAAGGTTTGGGAGAAAGCTTAATGAGGTAGAAACATAACAAGGAAAAAGAAAATCATATGTAATGAAGGCATTGGTAAATTCACCTTGGGCAATCTGAATGCCATTTTTGCAGAGATTATCAAAACATTCTTACAGTGGTTTGATTGCATAAGATCTCACAAATACTTTCTGACCTTGGAAGTCTGAGGGTCCATTCTCTACATGGTGACAGTCTGAGACACTAGTTTTGTTATTTGTATTGGGTAATGCAAATGGAGTTCTGTTTTCTGCTTTACTAGGTACATGTCACCATCAGAACACCTTCCTCTGTCTTGTGATCAAAACAATATAATCTGACAGGCTATGTCTACACTAGAAAAATCGACTTAACTTTTCTAGCGCAGACATAGCCCCTTTTTGACCTTATTTAGTCGACTAAACACTTTAAGTTGATTTAATAAGGTGGTTTTAGGCACTAATCCCCATCCACACTGGCTTAACATTGACTAAATCGAGGTGTTATTAGGTCAACTTAACTTTTCTTTAAGTCAACTTAAGGAAATGCTTAAGCCGACTTAAAGAAAGCTCTCCTTAAGTGGACTTAATTTGTAAGTGTAGACGCACCCATAGTTACCTAGGGAGGCGGTGGAATCTCCACTCATGGAGGTGTTTAAGGTCTGCTTGACAAAGGCCCAGCTGGGATGATTTAGCCAGAGTTGGTCCTGTGTTGAGCAGAGGATTGGACTAGATGACTTCTTGAGGTTCCTTCCAACCCTAATCTTCTATGATTCTCTCTGTTACAATATTGACCTCTGCTCACCTAACAATGGTCTTACCTTGTACATTCAATTTAGTTGTTCTCATCACTTCTATATTGCATATATTAAAAAGACAGTCCACTAGGAGCCTATTAAATCACTAATAGAATAGACCAATAGGAAATAGTTCAGTGTACCCATAAACAGCACACATCTGTTCCCCACAAATTATCCTTATTTCAGATACAAGCCAGGAACACAGCTCTTAAAAGCATTTGACAGACTGCATTTCCTAATAAAACTCTTAGTGCAAAGAGAGGGGATGGCACACTTAGAAAACTGTTCCCAATTCATTGTTTATTGCAAATTAACGATGCACACATGAAAACAGAAACCCCATTACTTATCTCCATCACAATTCTTCCAGCTAGGAGTCTTCAGTTTGAATCTAATTTGTGATTTGTATCATTGTTACTTCGGTTTAATTTATGATTTTCTGTTGCCCAGAGTAGTTTGGAAGAGAGCTGCAAAAGCTTGGTAAAATCAGTCTGGCAAGCAAGCCTGCTCTGACAAAAAATTAATAAAGTTTGCCAAGCTCATGTGCATAGGGAGAATATCATTTAATACTATCTAAGGCTCAAGGAAAAAAAGAAAAAGCCTCTAAAAGTCCTGCTTTGGTGTGCCCTCCCTTTCATTTTTCTTCTCCTAGGCATCTCTCCTACTCATAGGGAATAAAAAACATTGCCAAGTGTCATTTTAGAGTTCCATCCCTATTCTTTGCTAGTCTTCCTGGCTTGGTCACTGGTGCTTAACCTGTCTTGTAAACTCCCCGCATCTCACCACGCACACTTAAAAATAATCACGTTCCATCTCTAATCATAATGTGGCAATCTTGTGCAGATTACTGCCCTGTGATTTCAGCAGCTCTGCCAGCTCTCCTGCTTAGAAGAGTTTGATTTCTCTCTCTCTCTCTCTGGACAAGAGCTTTCTCTATGTGCTTTTTCAGTCCTTCATGAACCTTCTGGCAAAACAATATCAAGCCACGAGTTTGGAGGGGGTAGATTCATCACATTTTAGATCTCTGGCCAAGCACTAATTGCAGATTTATTTGAGGAGTTTTAACCTTTTCATTAGTTTTTATGTTTTATTCTTTATTGAAAATTCTAGCACTGCAACATTTTCTGCTCTGTATGGGCTTAAATCTATCTATAACCTTTAATTACTCTCTCTATGGCATTAATCCCCCAGACCCTGGAGACAGAATTGTACTCGTCTGTTGACTAACTATTAACATGAAGTGTTTCATCAAAGACTAGACTGGTCAGGGATCACACTCATAAAACAAAAGGTAGTGCCTAATAGAATGACATTGATTCTCTGTCCTCTCCAAAGATAGGCTACAAATTAAAAGCAATAAAGTATAAGTTGCTGCACATGACGTTTCATTTCTGGCTAGCCTGGGAGAGTAATACATGAGCCGCAGGCGGGAACATTAATCTCCTGAGCTAGCCAGAGATGAAACCTCATGTATAGCAGCACCTTGATCTTTACTGCCTTTCCATTCAGGCTTTCCTATAAAATTCTTCATTAAACTACAAAAATAAAAAGGAAATTTTAGTAGTTTCAAAATGTCTGGTCAGTAAAGTACATAAATATTCTTCCCACTAAATTGAAACTTGCATATTTCCCTGCTCCGGGGGCAAATTTTTTTGGAATTTGATCCTGAAAATCGGCTCTCTCTATATACAAACACAGGGGTCAAGTTCCAAAGGGGTAGCCATGTTAACCTGTTTTTTAACCTAAAAAGAGTCCTGTGGCACTTTTAAAGACTAACGGATTTATTTCTACATGAGTTTTCATGGAAGAAAATCTCACTTCGTCAGACGCTTTGAAGAACAGTTTAAGTCGACATAATAAAAGCCCAGTGTGGACAGGGAGTAAGTTAGATAGACTTAAGCCTCCTTAAATCGACCTACCTTGTAAGCGTAGACGCACCCAGAGAGTCTATTTCAAGCCCCTTCAGGCTGACAAAGTAATATCAAAAGGGTTTAGAGCAGTGTTTCTCTACCTTTAGAGGACTGGGGAACGTCTAAAGGTATTAATTACTTTATGCAGAGCACCTGATGAGAACTTTCTAAAAAAGGTGGTAACAATGGCAGGGGATTTAAAATGCCCCAGCCACTGCAAAGCTTTCAGGCATGCATCAACATCCACCACGGTGCATCTGGAAGCTTTGCTGCAGCTGGGACATTTTAAACTTCTCCTTTTCCCTTGCCCCTCAGCGGGGATGGGTCACGGAACACCTGTCTGAGAAGCTCTGGTGGTCCATGGAACACTAGTTGAGAAACACTGGCTTAGAGCTCCTTAGGACTGATCCCAAGATCTATTGCATCTTGATTTGTGTTTTGTTTGGTTGCTGCCGTGTGATGCTTTGGTGCTACACTGCAGGTGCAACTGGACCCAGTGGCCCACAGATAAAGGGTCTGCTAACAGGGAGTTTTGCAAGGGAGTTCTCCAGGTGAAGGAGGAGCTACTACAGAATCTGTGGGGTAAGTGACTGTCTGTAGTATTGGGGTGTGTGTGTGTGTGTGTGTGTTTGTGTTTAGGGGTTACTTGCTGTGAGCTGTGTGCTGAGCTTGAGTTTGTCTCTGTCTGTCTGTCTGTTTGGCTGTTTGAAGGACTGTGTGCTAGGGCTGGCAGTTGGAGGCTGTGAGCTTCAAAGGTAAGTTTGAGCGCTTGAAGCCTCTGGTGATTGGCTGAGCTTTAATCAGCCTTAATCAGTGGGTGGGGCATTAACCCAGGCCAGGGCTTTATAAAGCCACACACAAGTGACAGGGAGCTTGCAAACAGGGGTCTGCTAACAGGGAGTTTTGCAAGGGAGTTTAGAAGGGAGTTTCAAGGGAGGGGGGGTCCTTGTCGGTCCTCCCTGGTCCCCTGTCCCCATATAACCTATACTTCAAACCATACTCTAAAACCCCTTTCTTTCAAACCACCCTTTCATTAACTAGGAGACAATGCAGGCAGAAGCCCAGCAGCAGAGTGGGGGCTATCCAGTTTATTGCGCCGGGTGCGGAATGTATGAGTACCTGCCTTGTGGACGGGTGGCATATGTCTGCATTCGGTGCAAGGAGCTCCTGACCCTCAGAGACCGTGTGCGGGCTTTGGAGGCCAGGGTGGCGGAACTGGAGGAGCTGAGAGAGGCAGAGAGGTTTGTTGAGGAGGCTTTCCGGGACACTGTAGAATTGTCCCACCTCCGCTCAGACAGCCTCTGTGCTGTTGAGGAGGAAGAAAGCCCAAGGGAAGCAGAGCAGTCAGCGGGAGCAGATCCGATGATAAACAGCCGCATGACAAAGAATCTGGCACATTAAAAAAGGGCAGACAAATAAACAAAGAATGTGGCACATTAAAAAAGGGCAGACAAATAAACAAGGACAAGTTTTTAAAGTGCTTATACACAAATGCTAGAAGTCTACATAATAAAATGGGTGAACTAGAGTGCCTAGTGGTAAAGGAGAATATTGATATAATAGGCATCACAGAAACCTGGTGGACAGAGAGCAATCAGTGGGACACAATCATTCCGGGGTACAAAATATATCGGAAGGACAGAACAGGTCATACGGGAGGAGGAGTGGCACTCTACGTGAAAGAAAATGTAGATTCAAATGAAGTAAAAATCTTAAGCGAATCCACTTGTTCCATAGAATCGCTATGGATAGAAATCTCATGCTTCAATGACAATATAACATTAGGGATCTACTATCGGCTGCCTGACCAGGATAGTAAGAGTGATGATGAAATGCTAAGGGAAATTAGGGAGGTTATCAAATTTAAAAACCCAATAATAGTGGGGGATTTCAATTATCCCCATATTGACTGGGAACATTTCACTTCAGGACATAATGCAGAGATAAAATTTCTCGATACTTTGAATGACAGCTTCATGGAGCAGCTGGTATGGGAACCCACAAGGGGAGAGGCAACTCTAGATTTAATCCTGAGTTGAGCGCAGGAGCTGGTCTGAGAGGTAACTGTAGCAGGACCGCTTGGAACTAGTGACCATAATACAATAGCATTCAACATCCCTGAGGGGGGAAGAACACCTCAACAGCCCAACACTGTGGCATTTAATTTCAAAAGGGGGAACTATACAAAAATGAGGGGGATAGTTAAACAAAAGCTAAAAGGTATAGTGACTAAAGTGAAATCCCTGAAAACTGCATGGGCGCTTTTTAAAGACACCATAATAGAGGCCCAACTTCAGTGTATACCCCAAATTAAGAAACACTGTAAAAAAACTAAAAAAGAGCCACCATGGCTCAACAACCATGTAAAAGAAGCACTGAGAGGTAAAAAGACTTCCTTTAAAAAGTGGAAGTCAAATCCTAGTGAGGCAAATAGAAAGGTGCACAAACAGTGCCAGCTTAAGTGTAAGAGTGTAATAAGAAAAGCCAAAGAGGAGTTTGAAGAACGGCTAGCCAAAAACTCCAAAGGTAATAACAAAATGTTTTTTAAGTATATCAGAAGCAGGAAGCCTGCCAAACAACCAGTGGGGCCCCTTGATGATGATAATACAAAAGGAGCACTTAAAGATGATAGAGTCATTGCGGAGAAACTAAATGGATTCTTTGCTTCGGTTTTTACGGCTGAAGATGTTAGTGAGATTCCCAAACCTGAGCTGGCTTTTGTAGGTGACAGATCTGAGGAACTGTCACAGATTGAAGTTTCACTAGAGGAAGTTTTGGAATTAATTGATAAACTCAACATTAACAAGTCACCGGGACCAGATGGCATTCACCCAAGAGTTCTGAAAGAACTCAAATGTGAAGTCGCGGAACTATTAACTAAGATTTGTAACCTGTCCCTTAAAATGGCTTCGGTACCCAAAGACTGGAAGTTAGCTAATGTAATGCCAATATTTAAAAAGGGTCCTAGAGGGGATCCCGGCAATTACAGACCGGTAAGTCTAACGTCGGTACCGGGCAAATTAGTTGAAACAATAGTTAAGAATAAAATTGTCAGTCACATAGAAAAACATAAACTGTTGAGCAATAGCCAACATGGTTTCTGTAAGGGGAAATCATGTCTTACTAATCTATTAGAGTTCTTTGAAGGGGTCAACAAACATGTGGACAGGGGGGATCCAGTGGACATAGTGTACTTAGATTTCCAGAAAGCCTTTGACAAGGTCCCTCACCAAAGGCTGTTACGTAAGTTAAGTTGTCATGGGATAAAAGGGAAGGTCCTTTCATGGATTGAGAACTGGTTAAAAGACAGGGAACAAAG
>VOCT01060800.1:0-11427 GCA_007922175.1 Pelusios castaneus
TGCTAGGCCTGGCAGATCAGAGATTCACACAGATTCAGGGTGACCAGGGGAACCTCCAAGGGTGAGACACATGTCTGCTGAGATGTCCGGGAGAGGTGGATGGCTGTGGTGACAGCTTTGACTCTGAGCAGGATCTGAAGCCTTTACTTACATTGTCAGCATCATGAGACCATCTCTGTATCGTGTGTATGTACAACACCTGCCACAGAGGGGTCCTGGCCCATGAGTGGTGCTCCTAGATACAAAGGTAATAAAGATTATAAATAATAAACATATACTGATCTGCTCTGGCCAGACACCTCGTCTGCATGGAAAGCCAAATATGTGCTGGCAAAACACAGGTGTCAGGATTCAAAGCTTTCTTGGAAAACAAGCCTATTTCTTCTACCACCCTGTTCGTTTTCATTCTTAATGTGAGCTCTTCTCTGAGAAGTGAGTAGGGGAAATGGCCTCTTTTTCGCCAATGGATCTCCTCTCTGTGTTTATTGGACCATATCTGCTCATGTGGAGTGATATCTCTCTGCAGAGAACCAGAACAAAATCTAGGAAAGTGCATCTAGCCAGATCTCCTGCATAGCACAGGTCAGAGAACGTCAAAGGGGAACTTGCCTTTTAACAAGACATGCGATTTTCATTTTAGATTTGAAGCAATGTGTTCTGGTGGTAAATTATTCTCTGTTAGAAACGTGAGCCTTATTTCCCTCTTCGTCATATCTTGTTTGTTTTGCTGAACTAGACTAACATGGCTATTGCTTTGGAACTAGAAATAATGTCTTTAATAGATAATTTTCCATTTACTAAAACATTCCGAGATAAAAGCAGCCAGTTTTCATCCATTTAATATGTGCCACTTTGATTATATAGAAAGCTAGCTTTTGACTAAGTGGTGTATTGGTCTTCTACTGCACAGGGGTGAAGTTCACAAACCGCAGTTGGTTGTAATTTTTTCATCAAAGCCATTTTCCATCAGAAAAAACATTTTGGCAAAACCCCTTGTTGTTTATGAAACCATGTCAGTTTTGGTGATGAAAATGATCACTTGTTCTCCACGTTTACTGAAGGTTGCAAAAGAAGTAATGGATTTAGTCTTCAGCAAGAAAGATTTAGCGTTAGGAATCAGGAAACCTTTCTAACTATAGCTAAATTCTGGAGTAGGTGACCTAAAGAGGTTGGGGAATCCCTGTCACTCGGAGGTTTAATAACAGGTTAAACAGACAAATGTTGGGAATTATCTGGTACACTTGTTCTTGTCTCAGTGTAGACAAATGGATGAGATGACCTCTTGATGTATCTTCCTACCCTGCATTTCTAGTATTCCATTAATTTGTGCTTAGAAAATGTTTGGGGGTAAATGTTAAAACACTTTGACCCTTACAGAATTAATCATATTTCCATTTCTCATTTCAGAACAGCTTTTCTTTCCAAAATTAACTTTAGTTAATGATATTAAAAACTAAAAGGGTTTTTTCAAAATTTAGACTTTCAAATATATAGAAAACATGCATTCTTTTTTTTCTACAATGAATTTATTTTTAAATTTCAATTGAAAAAATATTAAATTTGATTTTTTGTACTGATTTAGAATCAAAAAATTTCCAGATCTCAAAATTCATGCCAGGAGAGAAAATTTGATTTTTTTCACCAGTGACATTTGAAACTTTTCATGACATCTAAAATACAATTAAGTGTCTGTTCTCTTTTAATTCATAGAAAACAACCTTCTTCTAAATGGCTTTGGCTCCCTCCAACCACACCAACTCCAGATCATCACATTTCATCCTCATGGGCATCTCAGAGATGGAAAATATCCAGGTCTGGATAGGAAACCCTTTCTGTTCAATGTATATTGTTGCACTGTTAGGAAACGGCATAATTCTGCTTACTGTCAGCTTAGATCACACCCTCCATGAGCCCATGTACTATTTCTTGTGCATGCTAGCCGGTATCGATTTAGTCATGACTACTTCCGTTGTTCCCAAGATGCTAAGTATATTCTGGCTGAACTCTGCAGCGATAGCTTTTGATGACTGTTTCACACAGATGTTCTTCATTCATACCGTTACATCTGTAGAATCAGGGGTGTTATTGGCTATGGCCCTGGACAGGTACGTTGCCATCTGTTACCCTCTGAGGTATCAGGCCATCCTAACACGCCAAAAGGTGACACTCATAGGCCTGGCCATCCTGCTAAGAGGTGTCCTTTTCGTGACTCCCATCACCTGGATGGAGAAGCGCTTACCCTACTGCGGTCCCAACGTGGTTGCCCATTCATATTGTGGGATCATAGCTGTGGTGAATCTAGCCTGCACGGATCCCCAAATCATCAGTGAGTTCTGCATGGTTGGGTTCTCACTCACAATAGGAACCGACACAGCTTTCATTTCTATGTCTTATGCAATGATTCTTCAAGCCGTCCTGAGGCTGGACAAGAAGGAAGCACGTCTCAAGGCCTTCAGCACCTGTGGATCCCACCTCTGTGTGATGCTGCTCTATTATGTACCTGCGATGGTCTGTTTGTACATGCAGTGGTTTGGGAATGGGGTGGTTCATTGGGCTCGTATTCTACTGGCCGACCTCTTCCTCATTCTTCCCCCCATGTTAAATCCAGTAATTTATAGCATGAGGGCAAAACAGGTGCAGGATGCCATCCTGAAAATATTTTGGGGAAAGAGACAGTCATTCTGAGGAGTGTGAACATCTGGGCTCTTGAGCAAGGGGAAGAGTCTGCCAGTCTCCCTTACGCAGAGCAGTACGATATGCCAAGAGTAATCCTCTTGAAATCACGGAAACCGCTGGAGAAGTAGGAAGAGTCTCAACAAGCGTAAGCATAGCAGGATCTGGATTGTGAAAAGACATGGTGCAACCTAATGGTTAGAGCAAAAAACTGGGTGTCAGGAGGATCTCTTTCTGTCTCAGACGCTGGTCGGTTGTTTGACTTTTGGCCCCTGGCCTCTTTCTGTAACTCAGTTTCCGCTCCCCACACTTGGTTAGTCATTTGCTTAGATTGTAATTTCTTAGGAGCAGAGACAATCTTCTTCTCTCTGTCTAACAAAACCCAGCATAACCAGGCCCTAATCTCTCGTCTCTGCTCTAATACCAATAGTTAATTAACGTATCCACATAATATAAATTAAACTTGAAATCCTTAGCAAAGCAGAATTATTCCATTCAGTGAATCTGACAGCTTGTTTATACTTATTGTTTAAACTTGTACTGACCTTAGGTCATAAAGCTGTTTCCGTTGTGATCATCTATATTCATCGGGCCAGAACTTTAGGAAACATGAGCCATTTGCCTGATATTTTCCACACGTGGTGTCTGCCTCAAAATCATTTTCCGGTGTAAATTTTGAACAACATGACTGCAGCCATGTCTGAGTGTTGAGGCGGTTCCATTAGCAAATATCAGTGGTGAGGTGGGAGGGGGTGTGTAATGCCAGAGTTATGGTGGGAGAGGATTTACAAACTGGTACTGGTTCTGTTCAAAATACATGGCTAGTGGCCTTTATCATAATTAATTATTTGTATTTCAGTAGAGCCCAGAAGCCCTGATCAGAGACCCATTTTGCTATGCTTATGTAAAAGGATCAGACTGCTTCCAAACGTTCTGCCTGGCCAGAATAGGTCTGCAGTGCCTTGTTTCAGTTTCCCTTGCGGCTCAGAGTCAGTTCTGAACAGCACATCTATTCCATAGTAATTAAATCGTGCCCTTTCTGGGCATCCAATTCCTGTGGTTCTTACACACAATGATCCCCCAGCTTCCAACCCTAGTTCAGTGCTATGCTCCCCTTCAGCTAGGAGCCCCCCGTCCTCCTTCACAGAGCTCGGTTCAGGCACCCTCTCCCTTATCCACAGCACCTCTCACATGCAGCTGTTTCCTTAGCTCAACTCCTGCTTCCAATGTTTCTTCCCTGCCCAGCACTCTCCCCGCACCCAGCTGGAGTCTAACAAGCTCCCACTCAACCCCTTGCTCTCCCTCAGGAACCTCCCTTAAATCCATAGGCCTGGCCTTGGTTAGTCACATGACCAAAACCACTCTTTCACCTGGGCCCCATCCCAAAGTCCTTACAGTCTTAGCATAGGACAAGAAACACCACATGGAATTTGGCCTTCACATGCAGACGTTATGAAGGCTGTAAAATAAACCGTTTCAGAAGGAAATATTATCAGCTGCCAGTGGGTCACCTTAAATAATTCCCATCCAGTCTGGGGGATCACACGGCGGACACAATCGGATGAGGCTAAATAGGAGCTTGGGTAAGCCTGGATGCCTCCCCGAAAGAGATCCTCTTCCTCACAAGACAGTTAAGAGTTTGATGCAGGAATTACTGAATAAATGTCCCTGGTTTGTGCTATTCAGTAGGCCAGAGCAGAGGGTTACCCTGCTTCCTTAAATCCACACATCTGTAACTAAATAGATAGAGAGGAGGAGTATTTACCTACTTCATTTCCCATATTAGCCATATGCTCCCTGCAGCTCTCCCATTCAAGCTTCTGCCTTGCTGAGTTGAGATCAGGTGGGATCATAATGGGAGATATATCATGTGAAGGCCCCAAAAGCAATGGAAAGGTTGTAGGATTCCTAGAGCCATGACAGTTTGCACAGTCTTCACTGCCCAACAATCTAGTGTCTCTCAGTGTCTGTAACTCATGGGGAGGAATGGGTCCAGCGAGAGCATCCAACCACCCATGGAGGGGCAACTTGTGGGGCGTGGCAACTTTCTGGCAGCAGCCCCTCCACAGGCCAGGCCAGCCACACTCATCTGACTCTCACATTCCCATACAACATCTTCTCTCTTTCACCACTGGCTAGCTCTTTCTCATAGAATCATAGAAACTGGAAGGGACCAGAAGAGGTCATTGAGTTCAGTACCCTGTATTCATGGCAGAACAAAAGGCCATCTTAAACCATCCCTGACAGGAGTTTCTCTAACGTGATTTTAAAACTTCCAATGATGCAGATTCCACAACCTCCCTAAGCCATTTATTCCAGTGCTTAACGACCCTGACAGATAGACATTTTTTCCTAATGTTGACACTAAACCTCCTGTACTCTTAGTTAAGCCTATTGCTTCTTGTCTGATCATTGGCGATTATGGAGAATAATTTTTCTCCCTCCTCCTCCTAAAAACCTTTTAGGTTCTTGAAAACTGTTATCATGTCCCCTCTCAGTCTCCTCTTTTCCACACTAAACAAACCCACTTCTTTTAATGTTCCCTCATAAGTTAAGAGTTCTTCTTCTCTCAAATTCTCCAATTTCTCCACATCTTTCCTGAAATGAGGAGCCCAGAACTGGGTACAATACTGCAATTGAGGCCTGATCACGGCAGAGTAGAGCAGAAGAATTGCTTCTTGTCTCTTACAATACTCCCGTTAATACACCCCAGAATGGTGTTTGCATTATTTGCAACAATATTACACTGTTGATTCATATTTAGCTTGCTGTCCACTATGACACTCAGATCCCTTTCTGCAATTCTCCTTCCTAAGCAGTCATTGCCCATTTTATATGAGTG
This sequence comes from Pelusios castaneus, assembly GCA_007922175.1. Classification (NCBI taxonomy): domain Eukaryota; kingdom Metazoa; phylum Chordata; order Testudines; family Pelomedusidae; genus Pelusios; species Pelusios castaneus. Next base: position 5,516 of record VOCT01060800.1, read on the forward strand.
CAATGTTTTTTTCTTTCCTAAGTGGACTACCCTGCAATTCTCTTTAGTGAATGTCTTTCTATTTGACTCAGACCATTTCACCAGTTTATCCAAATCATTTTCAAATGTCATCCTACCCTCCAAAACACTTGCAACCCCTCGCAGCTTGGTGTCATCCTCAAACCTTATAAGTACACTCTCTATGCCATCCTCAAAATCATTGATGAAAATATTGAACCATTATTAAACATGGGCAGAGTCAATCACACACATCTGCCTTTCACCTTCCCTTCCAACTATCTTCTCCCTTCTGCCATTACCTCCATCTTTCTCACTGCCTCGGATCCACTTCCTTTGCCCTGACCAGCATCTCAGCTTGCATTCTCACATGTTCCTCTCCTCTTCCGGCTCCCTTCCTCTCACTCACCCACTCTCAGCTCCATATCTTCATCCTCACTGCACCCCACTCTCTGGACATCCAGTGAAGCATTTGCTAAGTATGTGTCACAGACCCCTCTAGCACTTGGGCCATATCAAAGACAACACTCTACTACTGCAAGTGGCTGCTGAAAGGGCTCCTTGCGCTAAGTTGATAAAATGTTGTCTGGTCGGGCTAATAAAGAGGGAGTTCCAAACACACTTCTTCCAAAATCCTTGCTCTCCCCACCTTTATTCTTCTTACCATAGTCTCCCTTTACTTTCCTGATGTTCCGCATATTGTTTGTGCACCGTCAGCCCATGAGTTCTAGGTCATGTCTGCAAAGTGCTGTTAAAACCAATCCTTTCATGTAGACATGTTGAATTAAATACAGCCAAATAACAGAGATCCATCCTGCAACATAGACCGTAATGTCTGCTCCTGAATAAGTATTAGAAGGTGCTGTTTTGAGGACCCTGAGATTTCTAGATGCACTACAAGTGGAGCGAAGGAAGGAATTTCAGATGCAGCTCTGAATCTTTGATGCTTTTTGGAGATAAACTAAGGGCCTTCTCATTATTTTAACATGGATTTCTAACACCTCAGCAACCGTGCATCCCTGTGAATATGTCCTCATAACATTAACATGGAGAGATGGCCTAGGGAACAGAAGTTTGTCTTACCAATTTGCAAGTGCTCACATAACAGGCGAAGGAATCCCATTGGGTGCGGCTTGTTGTCTCCAGGGTGCAATGAGGATGGATTAAATACTCTTGCATTGCTAGGCCTGGCAGATCAGAGATTCACAGAGATTCAGGTGACCAGTGGAACTTCCATGGGTGAGAAACATGTCTGCTGAGTTGGCCGGGGGAGGTGGATGGCTGCGGTGACAGCTTTGCCTCTAAACGGGATCTGAAGCCTTTCCTTACATTGTCAGCATCATAAGATCTTCTCTGTATCGTGCCTATGTACAACACCTACCATAGAGGGGTCCTGGCCCATGAGTGCTATTCCTAGACACAAAGGTAATACAGATCATAAATAATAAACATATACTGATCTGCTCTGGCCAGACACCTCTTGTGCAAGGAAAGTGAAAGGTGTGCTGGCAAAACACAGGTCAGGATTCCCAGCTTTCTTGAAAAACAAGCCTATTTCTTGTACCACCCTGTTCGTTTTCATTCTTAATGTGAGCTCTTCTCTGAGATGTGGGTAGGGCAAATGGCCCCTTTTTAGTCAATGGATCTCCTCTCTGTGTTTATTGGACCATATCTGCTCATGTGGGGTAATATCTCTTTGCACAGAACCAGAAAAAAATCTAGGAAAGTGCGTCCAGCCAGATCTCCCGCATAGCACAGGTCAGAGAATTTCATAGAGGAACTTGCCTTTTAACAAGACATGCAATCTTCATTTTAAACTTGAAGCAATGTGTTCTAGTGGTAAATTATTCTCTTTTAGAAATGTGAGCTTTATTTCCCTCTTCCTCATATCTTGTTTGTTCTGCTGAACTAAACTAACATGGCTATTGCTTTGGAACTAGAAATAATGTCTTTCATTGATTATTTTTGATTTACTGCAACATTCTGGGATAAAAGCAGCCAATTCTCATCCATTTAATATGTGCCACATTGATTATATAGAAAGCTAGCTGTTGACTAAGTGGTGTATTGGTCTTCTACTACACAAGGGTGAAATTCAAAAACCAGAGCTGATTGTAATTTTTTCATCAAAGCCATTTTCCATCAGAAAATACATTTTGGCAAAACCCATTTTTGTTTATGAAACCATGTCAGTTTTGGTGATGAAAATGATCACTTGTTCTCCACGTTTACTGAAGGTAACACAAGAAATAGTGGATTTAGTCTTCAGCAAGAAAGATTTAGGGTTAGGTATCAGGAAAACTTTCTAACTATAGCTAAATTCTGGAGTAGGTGACCTAAAGAGGTTGGGGAAGCCCTATCACTCGGATGTTTAATAACAGGTTAAACAGACAAATATTGGGAATAATCTGGTATACTTGTTCTTGTCTCAGTGTAGAGAAAAGGATGAGATGACCTCCTGATGTATCTTCCAGCCCTACATTTCTATTGTTCTATGAACTTGTGTTTAGAAAAAGTTTGGGGGAAAATATTAAAACAGTTTGACCCTTACAGAATGAAACATATTTCCATTTTCCATTTCAGAACAACTTATCTTTTCAAAATTATCTTTAGTTAATAAGATTAAAAACTTAAAGTGTTTTTTTTAATTTAGGGTTTCAGATATACAGAAAAGAATACATTCTGATTTTTCTACAATGTATCTATTTTTAAATCTCATTACAAAAAAAATTTTTTTGTCTTGATTTAGCACCAATAATATTTAAAATCTCAACATTCATGACAGGATAGAAAATCTGTTTTTCTCTCCAGTTACATTTGAAACTTTTCATGATATCTAAAATATAATTAAGTGTCTCTTCTTTTTTAGTTCATAGAAAACAAACTTCTCCTAAATGGCTTTGGCTCCCTCCAACCACACCAACTCCAGCTCATCATATTTCATCCTCATGGGCATCCCAGAGATGGAAATTATCCAGGTCTGGATAGGAATCCCTTTCTGTTCGATGTATATTGTTGCACTGTTAGGAAATGGCATAATTCTGCTTACTGTCAGCTTAGATCACACCCTCCATGAACCCATGTATTATTTCTTGTGCATGCTAGCCGGTATTGATTTAGTCATGACTACTTCCGTCGTTCCCAAGATGCTAAGTATATTCTGGTTGAACTCTGCAGCGATAGCTTTTGATGCGTGTTTCACACAGATGTTTTTCATTCATACAGTTGCATCTGTAGAATCAGGGGTATTATTGGCTATGGCCCTGGACAGGTACATTGCCATCTGTCACCCTCTGAGGTATCAGGCCATCTTAACATGCCAAAAGGTGACACTCATAGGCCTGGCCATCCTGCTAAGAGGTGTCCTTTTTGTGACTCCCATCACCTGGATGGGGAAGCGCTTACCCTACTGCGGTCCCAACATGGTTGCCCATTCATACTGTGGGATCATGGCTGTGGTAAATCTAGCTTGCGCGGATCCCCAAATCATCGGTGAGTACTGCGTGGTTGGGTTCACACTCACAATAGGGACCGACACAGCTTTCATCTCTGTGTCTTATGGGATTATTCTTCGAGCCATCCTGAGGCTTGCCGAGAAGGAAGCACGTCTCAAGGCCTTCAGCACCTGCGGATCCCACCTCTGTGTGATGCTGCTCTATTATTTACCTTTGATGGTCTCCATGTACATGCAGTGGTCTGGCAATGGGGTGGCTCGTTGGGCTCGCATTCTACTGGCCGACCTCTACCTCATTCTTTCCCCCATGTTAAATCCAGTCATTTACAGCATGAGGACAAAACAGGTGCAGGATGCCATCCTGAAAATATTTTGGGGCAAGAGAAAGCCCTGCTGAGGAGTGTGAACTCCGGGGCTCTTGAGCAAGGGGAAGAGTCTGCCAGTCTCCCTCATGCAGAGCAGTACAATACGCCAAGAGTAATCCTCTTGAAATCACAGAAACCGCTGGAGAAGTAAGAAGAGTCTCAACAAGCCTAAGCGTAGCAGAATTTGGATTGTGAAAAGACATGGTGCAACCTAACGGTTAGAGCACAAAACTGGGAGTCAGGCGGTTCTCTTCCTGTCTTGGATGCTGGTCGGCTGTTTGACCTTTGGCCCTTTGCCCCTTTCTGTAACTCATTTTCCCCTTCCTGCACTTTCTCAGTCATCTGCTTAGATTGTAATTTCTTAGGAGCAGAGACAATCTTGTACTGTCTGTGTAGCAACACCCAGCATAGCCAGGCCTTAATCTCTCGTCTCTGCTCTAATACAAATAGTTAATTAACGTATCTCCATAATATAAATTATATTTGGACTCCTTATGTGGTGATGAGAGAAAGCTGTGCAGGCTCTAATCGTGACTAATTTAGAGGTAACTTGTAAACCGCATCCAAAGTGCTTGTGAGGGATGTCATTCTCCTATGGGTCAGCAGTAAGGTCTTCTGGCAAGTAAGCCACAGTATCAATACAATGCAGAGTACTTGAGAATCCTTTGTAATTTGTCACTCAAAACAAATAGCTTAAAAGACCGTACCTTGTAACACATGGTGGAGCCTCCTATAGAAGACACAGAGTGTGTGTCTCCTGGGATCTCCCCTATAGCTATAGTTTGTATGTTTGTTTGTTAATAAAAGTTTGCCTTGATTCTAACTAAAATAAGAGTGGTCCTGTTTTACCACGACAATTTCTGGTGCTGTGACTCGGAGCTCCAAGCTGCTCGTCTCCCTGGAGAAGGACTGCGGACTGCTCACGTTCAAATCTCTGGCGCCACCACTAAGGTAAGAGACCTTTTAAATCTCTATTAGGGGTTCAGAGGAGGGCTGCCCATAGGCTTCTCTGGCGATAACAGACAAGCAAGATCTGACCTTTGGTTGAACGAATCAAGGTAAACCCTTTGTGTGTTTGTCTCTGTCTCTGGGAAAGCATGCTAAATGGGAGAGTCAGGACTGTGGTACTAATATAATACCCTTGAATGTCTGAATCGAATGAATGTTCCCCGAGTGAGTGACAATAGACTATTGGGCCCAGGGCAAATTCTGAAACTACGTACTGCCGCCCCAAGCCATCCACTAGCCTTGTTGGTGATGACTGGCGTTACTCGAATACAAGGGTACATAGTGGAGGAATAGTTCTGGATACCCGGCAGCAACTATATGAGTGACCTACCCTCCCTCCCTCCATTTCATGAGCCTCTATAGCTTCACTGTCTGAGGATGCCTCAGCCTCAACTGATGAGGCGGGCCTGGGGCTAGGACTTCTGTGACTTTAGAGAACCCCTTCTGTGTCTTGTCATTTTTCCCTACCTCCTCCCACTGAATAAGCATTCTGTTATCGGGTCCACTTTCACCTCGGCGGTGGAGACCGCGGGCTGAAGGGGAGCGGTGAGGATTCCTCAATAAGCCTTGGTGTTCCCTGGATGAGTGACAATGGGAAAGGGGCAGTCAAACCAAGTACCAATTCCCTCTAAGTGGACCCCAGCATATTCTATGTATGTACATTACTCTTTCAAAACTTTCAAGTTTCTGGAGAAATGGCATGTCTTTACAAAAGGAAGTCCAGGAAAGCAGTTTCCCTTTGAAGGGACTTTGATCTCGATAAGAATCTCATGGCTCCAGGGTCCCTCAGACTCAATGTTTACTTCGATTGGTATGAGGAATCCTCAAAACAGTGAACAGAATCGCAAATTAAGAGCCTTAAAGACTCCCACGAAAAATTAAAACTACAATTGAAAGATACATGGGAGAAATTGACTGCTCCCCCAAATTCGGGCCCTGGCTATAGCCACCTTTATCCAGCAATAGAAACCCGTCGCCGACCTAAAAAATCTCCAAAAGATCTATTAGATCTCTGGTCACTGTGCCCAGTCCCTACTGCCTCACTCTCACCAGACCCCAACCAGCCTTCCTCGAACTATAAAGACCCT
>VOCT01060802.1:0-17563 GCA_007922175.1 Pelusios castaneus
GAGAAGTGCAAAGTACTAGACTTAGGAGGGAAAATCAAATTAAAAAAGAATAAAATGGGGAACAATTGCTTAGGCCACAGAATGATATGGGTGTAACAGTAGATCACAAATTGAAAAAGGATGATGCAGCTGCAAAAAAAGCAAATGTCATTTTGGGTTATATAAACAGGAATGTTGTATGTAAGATACAGGAGGTAATTGTCCCACTCTACTCAGTACTGATGAGGCCTCAGCTGGAGTACTATATCTAGTTTTTGGTATCATGCTTTAAGAATGATGGACAAATTAGAGAGTGTCCAGAGGAGAGCAACAAATCATAGAATCATAAGGCTGGAAGGGACCTTATGAGGTCATCTAATCCAACCCCCTGCTAAAAGCAGGAACACTCCCACTAAATCATCCCAGCCAGGGTTTTGTCTAATTGGACCTTCTCCCCGGGACCGTGCTCCCAGCTGCTGAGGATGGAAGGGAGATGTTATAAAGTTGACTTTGATTTTACTTAAGTTGACTTAAGCAGTAGCTTAAGTCGACTTGAGGAAATGCCAGTGTGGATGCAGAGTAAATTAAATCAACTTAAGCATGCTTAAGTCGACTTAATTTACTAGTGTAGACACACCTAAAGACATTAATATACACCAGCTTTGCTTTCAGTCAAGCCTTCACAAATATTCTTCTAAGATCTGCACTACTTCAGATAAAAAAAACCCATAAGTTTATTGATTACAATATGATTTTCAGTGAATATAAATCAAAGCAATATAAAATTAGATAATAATTCAGTCAAGGAGATATCACAATCGAAAGGAAAAAAATCACATTATAAACTAAGATCAGTGTTACAATCTATGTTCAGCAAAACAAACAAGGAGTCCTGTGGCACTTTTAAAGACTAACACATTTATTCATCACATGAGCTTTCATGGGTAGAATTCCACTTTGTCAGGTGCTTGAAATGGAAAATTTACAGTATGTTCAGCTATGTTACAATCTATTTTCCACTTTCCACACAGGCTTGGCTTTGTTTATCTTTAGCCATACTCTGGGTAGGTGTCAGTCCTTGATATTACTTGGAAAATGGCATCTAGTGAAAAGCCGTATACAGTTCAAAGTGTCTCCTTTTCTTTTTTCAACCCACTTGACCTCCTGCTTGGGGTCAGGTAATTGCCCACATGTTCAGCAATGGGCAGATTCTTTCCCTCTTGACCCAGGGTGCTTAAGCTGCATTGTTCTTGTACCCAGACCTTTACTGGGTGTGTGAACCCATCTCTGTTTGTCTGCTTCTATTCAAGCCATGTGAGATACACTTGGAGACATGACCTGGCAGAGTTTCATATCTGTATACAGGTATGATGTTAGTAGTACAAGGGACCTACTGTCAATCAAACTCTAGCCCCACCCACCTGTCACTCTAGCACTGTCCACTTGTCACACTGCTCCAGGGGCTCTGTGTGTCTGTTGGTGAACAGGCAGTTGCAGACGTGACTTACACCTCCCCAGCCACGAGAATCCCAAGTCCAGGTCCCGTGCTCCCCAACAGCCACACAGAGCGCAGGGTCCACAATCCTATTAACAACACAAGACATTATAAACCAATGTAACAATGTTGCAAATAGGGACCCATTACAAATGTCAATCATCATGAACCAATTAGAGTTAGAGAAGGACCGACACAAGTCATGGATGAAATCAACAAACCAATCAAGGTGAGAAAAAATTAATAAAACTAATTCGACGCCGCTGGAATGTTTAGGGTCCATCCCCGGGATGTTACTCATTGGGGATTGCGTGGGGACCAGGGTGCTTTTGGCCATAGAGTTTATAATCTACCTTTATCAGGTGACTGTTTGGAGGCCTTTATTAAAGCAAAGGAAGTCAGGATGTATGAGCAATAGAGTATGGAACCGAACCCGCCGATAACCCACACAAACATCAATAGGATTGGGTGTTTTTCCCATAAAAGAGGGAATGAGTATGAAGAGGGGACAAGGGAGATTAGTAATGACAAAAGAAATAGCAAAGAGATCACCAGACGTGTGGTTAACAGATGAGTTTTATTATTCATGGTTATGATTACATGCCTTGAGGTTTACGTTTCCTGTCCAGACAATATGACAGGTAACAGAAAGAGAGATACAGAGATGCATGTAGTTTCAAAGCAAAGATTTCTGTGTGTATGTCTGTGTCTTTCTAAGCGGTTTCTTGCTGTAGAAGTTGAACAATAGATGTTTGTTACAAGCTTGTTAAATGTGTGCTGAATGTGTGTCATATGCGCATTAAATGGTTTATTTACTAAAACTATTCTTATTATATTGCTGATGCCCCTTTCTTTAAGGAAACAGACAAAACAGCCCTAAATCAGCCTGAACTCCCAGGCAGGGGTGCTAACTACCGGTCCCTAACCTTATCCCTAAATCGGCCTGAACTCCCAGGCAGGGGTGTTAAACTACTTTTAGTCCTTACTCTCCTGGACAAAGGGGGGCTAAAAAACTTCCCGTTACTGTTTGGTTTCCCCAGTAGCTACTATTTCTATTCTCTGAACCAGCCTTCCTCTAGGCCCAGTGGTTCTTGTTTCTTGTTTGAAACTAGTTACTTACCAATGCTCCCAGCCAACGTGTCAGGTCCGTCTTACCTAGGATCTGGATCGACCTTTCGAGTCCGCTCTTCTTGCCAGTCCCTTCACCTGTCTGGATCAGGGTTGCTGACTCGTTCTCTCCCTTGGTTGAGGACGGACCCCTACTTTTATAGGGATCAGATCGCTCATGCCCCCACCTTGCCCATGGGAAGCTGCTTCACACCTCTTGGGGGTCTTTCACACCTCTTGGGGGTCTTTCACACCTCTTGGTGGGAAACTTAACACCTTTTTTTTTAACCGGTGGGAAACTTCACACATTTTGCTGGGTTTCCGGGCAATTTCGGGGTATGCGTTCAATGCACCTGATTCTCAGAAGGCCTGAGTTCTTGGCTGTGGTCCAGGGGAGCTTGTTGGAGGGCAGACTAGGCCCATAAGGTTATTTTGGTCTTGTCGTTAAGCAGAATAGGCCATCGAAGTCTGGTTCAGCTATAGTAGCTTTAACTAAAACTTATCCTTATACCTAGAACAACTACAAATACCCCATCTAATCCCATCTACTCCAATTTTCTATACTAATAAACCAATTAAGACTAAAGAAAGTTAATAAACCAAGGATTGATACAAGTTATACAAACAGCAAAATCACCCGCATATCCCTACAATGGAGTCTATTGTGTGTGTTGTTGTTTCTGCTTCCCTTAATTACTGTCTTAAGGAAAAGCTTTTTGAAGATTGTGAAGGCTGTGTGACTGCATGCTGAGGAGTTCAGAGGATATAAACTGCAAGCTCTGGGACCTGTGTGCTGAAATATGTTTTGAAAGCTTGTTAAACACTGTTATTGCCATGAGTTATGTAATGGAAGGTCTGTACGTAACTAAAGAATGTTTAGACCTAGGGGTGACCTTGGTACGCACTGTGCAATTCGATCCAGACCCTAGCAGTGTTCTAAAGAAGATGACGAAACCTGAGGATGCCTGTTTGGAGCGTTATATAGATTAGCTGGTCCTCTCAAAATGTTACAGAAGTCTATTTAGGAAGCAGACTATGCGTAAGAAATCCAAAAGGATTAAGTTATAGAATGGTGAGGGGTCATACATGAGATATAAACCAACTTGTTAGCTATAAATAAATGTATCTCTGGAAAAGGGGTTTGCAACTATCTGTAAAAGGTCTGTGTGGGCCTTAAATATAATTGTTTTTTCAAGGTTGCCACAGGTCTTTTAAATGATTTTTTTTTTTGTGAGAATCAGCTATTGTGTCTTTGTGTACGTACAGCATCATGAAATGGTCACACTGGGACACATGGCAGACTTTGATATAAATCACCTTAAATCATTTCATTCCTATTCAGAAAGACTTTCTTACTATCTTGAAACAATAAGATTGACATGACGTGCTGGGAGATGACTATTCTGTGGAGTTCAGGACAAAGCACTTCAATACTGACTTGAAATTTCACCATCCCTCAGGTAAAGGCCTGGGCCACCGAAACAGCATCATTGCACGCTGAGAAAATTTATGTCACGGCAACTAGGGTGAATGCTGTTCATCTCAATCAGAAAGATGATTGTCATTGATAAACTGAGTGGAACAGTGGGAACTCAATCACATTAATGTCATCAAACAAGATTAATTGTCCAAACTCAGATTATCTCAAAGTAGGGAGGAGTGCATCAATGGTCTGCTTGTAAATTCAAAGACACCAAGTTCTGTTTCTAGGGGTGGAGGACAGGGAGGGGGAAGATCACATTGAGAGAGTCTGCTGATGAACGATCAAAAGTGTGATGCAAAAGGACAGCACATTACCCTAACACATTGAACATATTTGATGCTTCCTTCAACAATAGTGTCAAGAGCTTTACCACTTTCAGAACATACGCAAAAAGGAGGGTCTAAAATGTTATCAACAGTATTTATCAATGGTCATGAGTGAGAAATGGAAGTCAACTCTGTTTCTGAATGTTTGCTATGGCTTTTGAAATACAAGATTGCCTCACATCATCACAAACAGTTAACTTAAAAAGGGTGTTATGTAAGAACTGGTTCACATGTTTGGGAATCAGAATCCAAGATATCTATGCCATCAACGATGTGGAACTAAGGAAGATCACTGTTGAATTCCCTTAAGGGTTTTCTGAAGAATTGGAAGCTTACAAGGGGACACACCTGACTCCAACAGTCCTGCTGATACACATGAAGGTCAGGAATTTACCATTTGCCCTTCCTCCAAAGACTGACACAGAGCTAGAACATTTTATTGAATAGGGAATCCTTGAGCCAGCTACATATATGAAATGATCTACAACAATTGTATCTGTAGTCAAACTGAATGGCAAAAGGAGTACTGGTACAGATTATAACAATACATTTAAACAGCGCCCTTACTGAGGACCTGCTCCTAACCAATTGCTCACTGCTCTTGCTAGAGAAAAAGTCTTCAGAAAACTCAGCTTTGCTCAAGAGTGTCAATAAGTGATTCCTATTGACAAATTTGCTGCAGATGCAAACATGATTATTACTCATCGAGGAGCCTTTCGTGTCATGTGTCTTCAGTTTGGAATTTCCATTGCACTTAGAATTCTCCAATGCTTCATGGAAACTCTACTTTCAGTATTCCAGGTGCTGTAGAATATTTTGATGGCATCTAGATTATGGTATCAATCGAGTGTGGATTTGAAAAGCATCTTTGAAAAGTCTTGCACTGATTGCAAAGTCAGGTCAAGTCTTGAGTCAAGAAGGAAAAATGTGAATTTGGAGCTATAAGTGTCGCCTTCTTGGGCTATTAATGCATCAAGTATCCACCCAAGAGAAAACAAGATATGGGCTACTCATGAGCCAAAATCAAAACAATAATTTCAAGCTTTTGTTGGGTTTCTCAACTTCCACCATAGATTTCTTTTAAAAATGGCAAAAATTATGGAACCTCTTAATCACCTTTTTGAGAAGGCAGCTCCAAGGAAGTAGACTCCCCAACATGCATAAGCCCTCAAAAATGTTGATAAGCTATTGATGTCTGATTCCATTTGTTTCTACTATAACAGATAGAGGCCATTGATCCTTACCCAGGACAGCATTGGAGCCATTCTCAGTTCTCCCTTTCCAGAGGAAAATGAGGCACTTGTCCCCTACTATTCAAGAACGTTAACATCCACCAAGAGAAACTATGCACAAATTGATAAAGAGCTCTTGCTATCATTGCGGCTGTCAAAGAATTCTACAGTAAATTCTACAGTCTGCTTTTGAGGTTTGTACTGATGACAAGACCTTTCAAGGTACTCTCTACAATAACAAGCCAATGCCTCTAATCATGTCACCACAAATGCAGTGATGGAGTTAGTAATGCTAACTGATTATGACTATTACTGCAGTGATCACTGCTCTGCATCAAATGTTCATGACTCACCTGTAACCAGATACTATTGTGTCTGATAACGGAACTGCTTTTACTTCTGATAAGGTCAAGGACTTCACCAAAATCAACCTCATTTAAGCCATGCAGCATGTCATACTCACGTAAGTAATTCAGCTGAGTACATGGTGCAGACAACCAAAGATCCCATCAAGAAAGACTGGCCAATAAGGCTTGCCAGGTTCCTCATTTCTCAATGTGTCACCCTATGCCTAACTGCTAGAGTTAGCCCTGCTGAGCTACACATGGGACAACATATTAAGACATGTATCAACTGTTAACTGTGACCTATATGAGAAATTGCAAAACAAGCAGGATCAGGATCTGTGTTCCTCCCTGTCATCATGTACCCTGTATTCCTTTGCATCACAAGAAAATTATTTGTCAGAAGTTAAAAAGTTAGATTAGGTGGGTTACTTCAACAATGATACCTGAGAGAGGCGGGTGTGTAAAACCATTGTCTCCTTAATGTTTAGGAATTTTCCAGGTAGAATGGTCCCAGGGAGTAAACTGATGAGCCATTAAGGACATAAGGAATGCAAGCATACAAACTTTTTATAAATTTCAGCTGAATGAGCATGGCCTTTATCTCCTTTCTTCATTTTTGTAGCACCCACCAAAAATCACAAAACGCCCTCTATCACCCAGGTTGAAGACCACTGCTCTAATGGCTGCTATTATACTGTGATTGACAAGTACTCCATGTAGAAATGTTGATATGTTCTCTTTGTTTCATTGATGTAATTTAGATACAAATCTCCCTGCTGCTGACTGAGAAAGAGGCAAAGTGTACAGTTCATTCTTTGGGTCATGAACAACTGTTCTGGTTTATATGTATGCTGGTTCAAAACAGCTTGGAGTAAGCATGCAATTAACTGAAGAATTTAAAGTTTTAACTCATGTCTTGAATATGTAGCAAAGAATACACTTCAGTAACAAGTTATGGACTCAGAACTGATTTAAATTAGTTCAGTGAGAATATGGTAGCACATAGGAACCTCAATCAATTACCAAAGCACTGTTGCAATAATCAAGACAGCCTCTGACCTAGAGAAACGCACATTTTTAACAGCCAAGATCATTAACTATTGGAACTTGTAAATAGGAAATGTAGTGGATTATCCAAAACTCAGAATCTTAATCAAGAAAGTATTTCTTTCTAAAAGATATTCTTTAGTTCAACCACAAATCATTGAACTGACTTTTTGGAATTACAGTATCAAACCCTGTGGCCTCCATTCTGCCAGTAATCAGACAAGAAAAAATGATCAGACTTTAAAATCTATGACTTATACCTCTGCCACTGACTGGAGCCCTGGGCTTGGCCTGCGGCAGTGGGTAAACTCGGTGGAGGGGGCAGTGGTGCATGGGGTTTGCGGAGATCACCCCACTCACCCCCAGCACTGCTTCCGAATGCCCCCCACTATGGATTGTGCAGCCTGCTTGCTCCCCCAGCCTGGCTGCCTTTGGCTTCCCGCCTGCCAAAGGCACAAGGGGCAGGACAGGAGCACAGAGCATGGCCTCTGGGCCAGCCCACCCCACCCCCACATCTGCCGCCTGGTCTGTGACCACGCCATTCACTAGTCCAGAGACCCTTCCTGTGGTGGCAGGGGAGTGTGGCGGGTCAGGAGGCTGGAGGGGGGTGGTGGAGTGGGTGGACTCACACCCGGCTGGGAGACTGAGCGGGCATCTGTGATACCTGTGGAAGTGTGTGGTGGCCACTGTGTGGCCGCACACCCATTCAGCTTAGAGGGAACATAGTTCAGGAGTGGAGTTTGAGGGGGTCATAGCAGCACACCAGACTATGATGCTCAGATGCAGTCTGTGCCAGGTAGATAGACACAGCAGGTCTTTTATTAGCATTTGTACGAAGTTACAGGAAATAAAAGTGCAAGTAGGAAAAGGTTCACAGATTTTCTCTGCAAAATTGATTGGATGGGGTAGAAGTTTCCTGCCTTTTATTCTTGTTACATTTTCAGATAGAATTTGTGCCTTTTGCTTGTTAAATGTTTTCTAAAATCCTGCTCAGCAATGTAAGTTTTTCTTGCCAGATGAATTCTGCAGCTTCATCACTGGGAGAGGCTGAGATTAAACAAATCCGAGAGACAAGGATGGGCCACCTATGGACAGGACAGGCAGATTGATGAGGGAAGGGTTTAAATTAAAAGTTCAGAGGAAAGTAGTGAAAGTTAGCAACCAGGAAGAGAACATTCTGAGATGATCAACTTGGTTGTTCCTACACTTAAGATAAAGTTTTCACTTCGACTCCGAGGAGAAAAATGGAAAAATTCTCCTTGGATGATTCACAGCCGAAATTTAACAAATGGTAAAAAGAAGTCACCATTAGCTATAAACACAGAGTGTAAATATTTTGCCCAGAATTATAAATACATTTTATAGACGATAGTGATAAGGCCAGGATTTGGGCTGCAGTGCCAGGGTGGAAGTTTCATACAGGTGAGGCTGTGTTGCAAGAAAAGCCAAATCCTACATGCATGTGCGGGCCCCAGCCTAGGTATGCATTTGCAACCACTTCTCAGTACCACATGCATTGGTTATCGCTCCATAAAAATATTTATAATTTTATATGGCATTTATGTCTATAGCAATTATTGTCACAAACTAGCAAACACTGCATAACACAATAAGGACTGTGATCTTTACATTCCCAATATGCACATTTCACTTCATTAAATGCAATGCCAAACTGGGAACACAAAATGTTTGTCATTTTCACCAAATTCCAATGATAGCTCTGTAGTAAAATGTGATGAGTCAAGCACTTCAACAGCACCATAGATGTTTTTCTGAGTCTGGCAACAATCTAGCATTCATACAGTCTGCTAAAGCCTAGTAAAACTGACATTTAGAAATTTAAATTTGCTTGCCAACATCCACAGACATGTTTACACATACACCCTTAAAGCAACCTCAGCAATTGACTCACAAGCCTCTTGGTAGAACTCTGCATCACACTCTCTGGGTGCATCTACACGTGTAAATTAAGTCAATTTAAGCAGGCTTAAATCGACTTAATTTACTCTGCATCTACACTTGAGTTTCCTTAATTCAATTTAAGCAGTTCCTTAAGTCGAATTAAGGAAACGTTAGTTTGAATTAGCAGGGGAGTGTAGTGATATTCCTTAGGTACAGTCTGCATGATTTAACTGCAGTGTCCCTTTCACTCTCAGCCCAGGGTGCCTTTTACATTGCTTTGCTAATGACAAACAGCCTTTACAGCTCTTCTCACACACAGCTGTTAGCATGTAAAATCACTGCTAGGAAAGGTACATTAATGCTCTCCCAGTTACTCAGGAACTACATGCTAGACAACATTGGCAAATTCCCCAGCCTTGTACCCCAAGACTCTTTATCTTGCACTCATCAAGTCCCCCCAAACCCCAAGCAGTGTAAGGTTATTAAAAGTCCACCAATCCATCAAACAGAATGATTATACAGCAGCCTTTTTAACCTGATTTGTGATTCAACAGACACTTCAGTCAAAAACACACTGGGTTACATAAAATAACTTTTTAAAAAAAAGATTATTAACTAGAGAAGGATAGATTTTGAGCAATTATAAGTGGTAAATGCATAAAAGTCAAAATAGTTAAAAAAGAAATAAAAGATAAATACATTGGCTATTTCCTTAACTTCATGAAGCTCAGTTCGACTTGAACGCTAAACGATTTCTCTCACCCAAAACTTTCAGTAGTTCATATTAACTGAAAAGCCTTCCAGTTAAGACCACCCCCTAGTTAAATGATGATTCTTTGTCCTGCAAATGATATTGTTGCTGTGAGCAGGGAGAGGAGAGGTAACATTTAAGTATGGACATTATTTTATACATTCCTAAACTCTTTGAAGAATACTACCCCACCAGGGTACAGACAAGGCAGTTTTTTATATGAGATTCAAAGTGTCTTTCAGACAAATTGCCTATTTCTAATAGTTTTCTAACACTTGTGGTCAGTCTTTTCTTGATACTGTGAAGCTAATCTGTGGATGTTTCTCAGAACTACAACATATTTCAGCAACAAATAGAATCTTATAATTCCATACACTGCATTTCTACGTCTATTTCACAGGACAATAACACTTAGTAGTTTGTGCATTTTCATGTGAGACTCCTGTGACACTCCTCTTCTGCAGTCTGGTCTGGTGTGCTGCTGTGCCTCCTTGATCACCCATTCCATGGCACCGACTTACCCCTCTTTGCTAGGTGAACCCCACTCTTGGGTCAGCCCACACCAACCTCCTGTGGGTAATCATCCCCAGACAGTGGAAGTCCAATCTTCAGCCACTCATGGGGACAATCCTCCAATGGGCAATCCCAGCCCCTAGATCCAACACTGAAAGGATCAGGGCCCTTCATTGATAACAGCAGGCTCATTTACACTGGTCTGTCAGCTGAAGAAAGAAACTGATATGAATCACATTTGTTCAAGTTTGGCATTCATACTTTCACTTTCTCTTTTGAAAACCTATACTGCTTTAACTAAAACAAACATTAATTTCTTAATTAAAACATGATTTTTAGTAAGTATATAGCAAATCAATGCACAATCAATCAGTCAAGGAGTTTACCACTACCAATTAAAAAATAGCACACATTCTAAGCTAAAGTTCACTGTTGCAATTCGTTTCTAGCTTATCTAAATGCCTGGCTGCTGATGGTATGGCAGTTTGGCCCTTCTGGCTATGTGGGTAGGTTCCAGCCCTTTGGGGTTGTTTCAAGATGCAGATCCAAGGAGAAAAGACCTTCTTCACCAGTTTAAAATGTCTCTTTTTCTCTCTTTGAACACTGCTTAGCCCCTCCCTTTCTGGGATGAGGTGATTGTTTTGCTGAACTTTCCCCTTCCTGAGCCTGGGAACTTAATTTGCATCATCTTTGTCATGCACTTCTCCACTGCATACGTGAGGAAAGACGGGTCTGTTTGTCTCCCCGCCCACTCCTTGAGCAACATGGAACACACTTGGGGACATGTTTCACATCTGTACACATGTATGATGCTGCAAGAAATATGCTACTACAACAATAACGTAAAGATTGCTAAGAGCACAAAAAAGAACACCTCACCTGACATATTTTGCATTAAACTATGTCATTATTTTGTAAGGGTGAGAAAGAAAGCTACACAGATCACATTACAGCCGCATGGGGGGATGCAACCTGTCACAACTCCACATGGCATTTTTCATATAAAATATATAATAACAGTATAAAAATCATGAACATGGGATACAGGGTGTCATACAGAATGTCACATTTTTATCAGATCCAGTCTCTCTCTCAACTTGAGGACAGATTGGCTCACATTTCTTGAAAAAAGTGTCCTCTTCCTTGCCAAGATTCCTGTAAAAAATCCAGTACCCCTGTGACAGGTTGCTTTCCAGTTTTGGTCTGGCATGCCACCGCGACCCCCCATGTTTCCACTCCTGAACCCTGATTCACACCCCTTTGCCAAGTGACCATTTAGTCCTGAGTCAGGCCTGGAGACACAGGTTATGATGATGTTGGACATGGTGAGTCTGGGGGAGCAGTATCTGAATGATCTGATTGGACTAAAGAAGCTTGTGATGATGTAAACACTTCTCTTTCTCTCAGAAATACTCCCTCTGGTATGATGTCCAGAGACATTCCTTGCCTAGTAGATAGACACAGAAGGTATTTTATTAGGATTTGTTTGAAACTGCAGGAAATCAAAGTGCAAGTGGGAAAAGGTTCAGAAATTTCTTCTGCATAATTTTCCACTGACTGGATGTGATAGAAGTTTCCTGCCTTGCATCTGTCTAAAGATTTCAGCTTGAATTTGTGCCTTTCTCTTATTATTTTTTTTCTGAAAATCTGACCAACAATGTAAGTATCTCTTGCCTGGTGAATTGGAGGGTGGCAGCTGAAGTGAAAGGCAATAGGGCAAAGGTCGGCAATGCCAAACCTGGCACAGGTACCTATTGCACCTGCACGTAGCACTGCATCAGCTCCCCTCTCTGGGGTTGTGGCCTG
Organism: Pelusios castaneus; assembly: GCA_007922175.1. NCBI lineage: Eukaryota > Metazoa > Chordata > Testudines > Pelomedusidae > Pelusios > Pelusios castaneus. The sequence goes on from VOCT01060802.1 coordinate 11,989, forward strand.
CAAGGAAAAGCAGCCACCATGCGCCTGGCTTTTATCAGGACAGGATAGGTCAAGACAGTAGCCGTGCGTGGGGGTGGAGACAGCAGGTAAAAGGAGCTGCTGACTTCTGTTCCCTTCTGTCCCTATCCCTGGCACCCACTGAGGGTGCAGTGGGTGTTGCTGGCACGGGGGCCGGCAACGTTGCTGACCCCTGCAATGGGATAATGAGAGGAGTAACCTTGGGGGGCAATCACTATCCACAAGGAACAAATCTTTCAACACCACAAACTGCTACACATCAGGGTCTCTGGATGTTCAAAAGACAGGCCAGCACCCCACCCAATGAGAAGATTCTAGGGGGTGGAAACACCCAGGAGAGGAAATTCTATGTCTCAGTCATATTTGCGTGTGGGGACCAGTTCAAACACATGCACTGTCGCTGAGGAAGTTCAAACTAAAAACACAAATACACTCCCTGGAAGAGCTCTATGTACCCGCAGGCACATGTTCCCTGGATGAGAACCACTGCACTAAGTAATCTGCCCTAACAGTGTCTCCTCTGTCCCCTAGACCACTCTGTAATGTGGGGAATATAATCTAGATAATTCTTATAGCTGCTGTGATCTGATCTGTCCTTGCTTCTGGAACCCAAGCGTATTATTTTAAACCATCCTATGATTTCTAAGCCCATGTCGTGTCCCTGGGACCTGACTGGGGCTGTCTGAAACCTTGCAGTTCTCAAGAGAGACACAGGTCCCAGACAGGCTTGAGCTGTACAGTGTGTCCATGGGGCTTGTCCTGATAGAACAGCTACACCCCACAGTGTACTCAAGGCTTCCTGTAGGCTCTGAGGCCTGCTCCCACCTTCCTTCGTCTCACAGCATCCCTGCTGCATTCTTGCTTTCTGCAGATTTTCTCTTTGTAGATTTCACACTTTTCTAAATGGCTTTGGTCCAGCCTGCAGAGAGACTTGACAGGGAGATAGGTTCCTCTTACCTCCTGCATGAAAGGACAGTTTTGAAGTTGGTCACCTCCTGGGGAGTACAGATACATAACCCCTGAAATATTACCCATGATTCATTGCACAGTGGTTTTGATGACTGCTGAACTATTTGCTCTTTACCTCACATATCACCCTGCAGTGAACAATGAGGCCAACATCTGTCCCAGGGATCTCGGTGAAGCTCTACACACCACCTGTGCCCTCTGCCAACTGGCACCAAGGAGTCCCTGGGTCACATCACCTGGTTGCTCCAGGCCTTGAAATGTGCACGTGGGGTCACAGAGACATTAGTTTTGCTCTTGCTGCCCCTAATTCACCTGTTATCATCAATGGGTGTCTGGGCCAAACCTGAGATGTGTTGAGACAACATGAATTTGATACAAGCACCACTTACTCAAATTTGGCCCAGTCCTTTGACATTATGGAGGAGCAGCCAGGTCAAACCAGAGACATGCTGTAACCCCATGTTTCTGGTCACAATGTCCAGAGCAGTGAGCTGGGCCCAGTCCCACTGGACTGGAATCGCCAGTATGGGGTGAGTGTGGGATGAGCAGACTGGCTCTCCAACCTCAGAACTCCCCCTCACCTCCAAGCATGCCAGGATTTGAGCTTCAGTGCCAGGGTGGAGGGTTCATACAGATAGCGGGTAAAGAGAAAACCAAATGCAATTAGTGAGCTCCCATAGTAAGAAGATGGGGACCCACTGGTCTGATCTGCCCAGCTCAGGCACCGGAGCAGTGGAGCTGCAGCAGAACAAGCCTCAGTGCAGGCTGGCCCCACCAATAATTACCCAAGGCTCTGGGTGGGCTGGTACAGATACAATGAAGCATTGGATGCCTGATACCTGACATGGCCAGATCAAAGCTCATGCTGGTACATTAGTGATCACTGCAATCACACCTAGTGACTACAGTGTGGGCTGTGCAAGTCACTTATTACAAATTCTGCAGGTGAATCCATCACCTCACCTCTGGACCCATAGAAAATTAATTAATTAAATTGGTAAATTAATTAATTAATTAGTAAATTCATATTGGAGTCCAATTAAGTTGACTGAGAGCTATTTCCCATCCACACTGGCTTACGTCAACTTAATAAGGTCAACTTAAGCCTTAAGTCCACCCTCAGAGGTGGGGTGATTAAGTCGACTTAAGGAAGCGCTTAAGTCAATTTAAGAAGTGCTCAGTGTGGACGCCACTTTCTGTAGGTTGACTAAAGCTCCAGTGTAGATGTACCCCTAGAAACAACCCAACTTCATCAGAGGGAGGACCCAATCCTAAATCATGTGACTGTTTGGCTAAGGTGATTGGTGTGTTGGTTAAACTTGACCAGGATTCCTAAGGCCCCCATTTTGAACTTGATGACGGTCAACTGGGACAAAGTGGAGCATGCCAGAACCAACTCCAGGTCCCAAGTTGTATTAATATCAGGTATTAAAATTGACCAAGATGGGCCCTGGTCCTGTCGCTTTGGAGCAGAGAAGACCCAGGAGAGGATACTGACCCAGTTCTTTTAGCCTAGGATTTATTGCAATTGCAGAGATTATTGTGTATCCTGTTTATAATGCCAATTGGCGGTCCCTCCATAGCCAGTCCATGGGGCCCTGCAGTCCTCTTCTATTGGGGAGCAGCCATTTTGACAGAATTGGGGTAAGCCACTTGGGTAAGCCCTTATTATCAAGTTCAGGTGGGTGTTGTTTATGTTGCTGATTGTGGATTGTGCCCCTTGGTACCCCAAAACTGTAGCCCTGTGCTCAGAAATGTCTCTGATAACAGCTACCCATTGAATGAAATTTTCACTATAATAGGGTTTCCAACAGTTATTCTCACAGCATGTCCCCATTAATATAGGAGGTTTGAGCCCTTCTGAAAATTCACTTTGTTAAAAGCTCAAACCCAGTGAGAGATGATTTTAACCTTCCATTAAAGTTGTTACAGAAATTGGTACCAAGGCAATTCTGAATTATGACAGAATGCTCCTGTATTTATTCTTCACAATCCATATGGTTCCAAAACCTTTCACCAGCTTTTCACCCTTTCAATTGCTTTCCAGAAGACAACCTTGTGAGGAACTGGATCTTTTATAGGAGTCTTGAAAAGAACAAGCTACTTTTAGCCAGAATGTGACCTAGTGTGTCCTCAAGTTGTGATAGGGACTGAATCTGGTAGGGGCTTTGCAAGGTAGAACCTGAGAGTGACATTCCTTTCCCAGGAGCAGGCTGAGCAGCTCTCCTATTGTTCCCCACTGCTGGATGTAAACTGCAGGTAAATGGGCCAGAAGAAGTCTATGGCTATGTCTACACTGGCAAGTTAGGTCGACTTAAGGAGGCTTAAGTCAATCTAACTTAGTCCCTGTCCACACCACGCTTTCATTTAGTCGACTTAAGAAATTCCTTAAGTCGACTTAATGAAAGGTTAAGTTGACTTAATCAGAACCTGTGGTTAGGTCAACCTAACCCTTAAGTCGACTCCTTAGGTCAACCTAAGCACAGTGTGGATGCTTAAGTCCACTTTATTAGGTTGACCTAAGGGCAGTTAGGTTGACATAATAAGTCCCCATTCAGGGAAACCACTTTGTTAAGTCGACCTAAAGAGGTTGACTTCAGGTAGATCTAAAGTTGACCTTATTAGGTCAACTTAACAAAGTTGACATAACTTTTTGTAGTGCAGACATAACCTATGAGATTTAATTGGTGGGAAAGGACAAGGGGGGTCCCAGAAATGCCATGTCAACTGACTGTAGCCCAGAAAGTGTGTTTTACTTATTTCCTGACATCTGAGTGAAATGGGATCCCCAAGAGTTAATCAGTGGGTAGCTCACAGAAATAGTCCTTGGGGAAACCTGTCCCTGGACAACCAGAAGGAAGCCAGAGAAGTGGTCAGGCATTTCATGAATGTCCTTACTACTAAACCAGAATGGGGTCACCTAAATGAACATCACATATATGTGAAACCCAAGAGCTGTGTTCAGAAGGGCTGTTCCCAGACACTGGGGCAGTTAAACAGGACACAGTGAAGAAGGAATTACAAATTTTGTTGCCACTGGGTGCAACTGAGGAGTCAAATAATGATTGGTGCATCCCAGTTATGCTGGTCTAAAAAACCAGACCCCTGAATTTTCACATTGATTTTTGCCAGTTTAATGCAGTGTCCACATTTGATTCTTATGTTGTGACCCAGACAGATAAGATGCTAGAAACTCTGGGGAACACATCACCACTTGTAACCTTATAAAGGGCTATTGGTAATTCCCCTGTGCACCTGACACCAAGGAGTTATTTGCATTCGACTCTGTCTAGGGGCTGTACCACTTCCAGACTCTTCCATTTGATCTCCATGGCTTTTCTGCGATATTTCAGAATCTGATGGACAAAGTACTGATGCTGGGGAGGGTCCTGGGTCTGCAGCCTGGTGATGTTGAGGGGGGCAGGGGGCGGCACTCAGGCCAGAGACTGCAGCTCTCCTGCCCCACTCCTGGACTGGCTGGTCTGGACCAGAGCATCCATTCGGGGAACAGGGCAGGTAGTGCTCCACAAAGCTGGGGCTGAATGTTAGCCCTGCTTCAGGGTCCCTCTTTAAGACTGGGCTGGGGGCTGCAGCCCCTAAAGCCCCAGCTTTAATCCGGCCCCTCTCTCTGAAGAGCACCAACATCATTTCAGAGTGATGGTCCAGTCCGTTAGAACTGCAAATCTCTCAGCCCAATGCAATCAAGTGGTGGATTGGCTGCACAAAGTAGCTGGGCTCTAGGCTGGGAAATGAGGATCTAACCCTTAACAGGTAAGGTAAAGACCCTTGTAGGATGACCTGTCTCCACAGCAAAGTGACAAATAAAATCTTCCTGAATAGGTTATCTGGGAACCATTGGAACTTTATAACCCATATTTTTATAATTACAACCCAACTAACATAGCTAATGGGCAACCAGAAACCTGAAAGGTGTGGTGAACCTCTGTGTATCCAGATGCATATGACAAAACAAAGCAAAGTCTCTATAGTGCTTTTGTACTCTGCAATCTAGACTGTACTTAAATAATACCAGGGGGTTTGTCCTCTGACCAGAATTCAAGGACCAAGACCATCTCATTTGTACCTGAGAATGTTTTGTCCATGAGAAACTCTAGATGTTAGGTCAGGTTTGGGCAGGGCAAACTTAGAACAGCTGCCCTCCTAGCTTACTAGCCCTCTCCATTCACTGATACTCTGTTCAGACATCAGAAACCAGAAGATCCCCTTGGCAGAGATGGATGGAATTCCTTCACTGGCCTAGAAATCTAATCCTCTCTTTCACTTTAGGTCCTCTAGGAGATTAATAACTTGCAAGACTTCTCCAGTCTGAAATCAAGTGAAAACCATAACTGGTGCCAGGCCCCTAGTCAGATTTATATCCTGTTTCATTCACAAAATATGAAGCTGAATGCACATCACACTGAACAAGTAACACTTTGTGTAACCACATGCATTGCTACGGCTTTTATTGCGCTGGCGTCACATCATTAACACCCCCAGCAAAATGGGCCCTCTGACTTCAGTTACACTCAGTGCTTTTGTTCTAAAAAAAAAGGTACCGGAACTCCTATTGATGTCCGTCGTGTCA
>VOCT01060807.1:0-16443 GCA_007922175.1 Pelusios castaneus
CATGTGTAAGAGGTTTCCAGGGCTCAGCCTCCCATTATCCCAGTGTTCTCTCAGTTTGAATCTTACCCTGGATCCAGAGCAGTAACAGCCAGATGAGCTGAGCCTGCGAGACCATGTTGTTACGGCTGGACAGACCAGCGCTGACCCATAAAGAGTGTAAAACGTTACTCCATATATAACTGCACAGAGCAGAAGGGAAATAAGGGCAGATGTGAATATGCAAAGTATCCCCTCTTCCACTCCTAGGGCCTAGAAATGGAGAACTGATGTGTTCGCATCATTTCAGATTCTGGGTTGGGACGTTTCTTTTTTGGAGTCCTTTATTACAGAGTACTCAGATTGCCAGCAGCATGTTCAGGGTGAGTTTGATGCGTATCTTTGGACTCCTGCTCTCACCGAGGGATGTCCAGCTCTGATAGTTAGATCGCACAGATTAATGAATGTAATGTACAAGTTACAGCGGTTTATGAACATGTCACATTAAATACAGACACCCATCATGCAGCGAGGGCTGGGTGGTCCACCACTTGTAGGGGGTGATCTGAGGCAGAGTCTATGCTCAGGACCTTCACTTCATCCTTTTAAATGGAGCAGATCACTCCCCCACATGGCTCATCCCCTCCACACTGCTTCCAGGTGGCTGGTCACTGGCAGATGGACGGGGCATCCCTTCTTGTGCAGGTGGGCCATGTGCAGGCTGCCACAATGAGGGATGATGGTGCCTAAAGTAGCTGAATGGCACCAAAACATGTCCTTTAAAAATTCCAGATCTTTGTGTACAGCCAAATTTCCTGCAGCCCCACCCTGAGTGGGCCACTTCGTTCTTATTTCTCCTGTCTCAGATGACTTCAAATGATTCCCCTCCTTAAACAGAGGCATTAAAGGTAACTGGAGCTAAAGACTTAGTGGCCTAATCCAAAGCCCATTGACATAGATGGGTATCTTCCACTGACTTCACTGGATCTTGGATCTGACTAGTAATTCATAAAGATATACTGACTCTCTGATTAAATTCCCTGTGAATGTGAATTCCCATTGACATTGAATTTGTAGTTGTAATAACAAGATGATGCTGTGGAAGGCTTGAATATTTGTTGTTGTGTTTGGTAATTAGCTAACTTCCTGTGCAGTTCAAGGCTGGAGTGATTAAGCCATGGGCCAAAACTTGCTCTGTTCCTCTGGATATGCTATAATAATGATGCTTATTTCTTATACTGCCTTTTTCGTCAATAGGTCTCAAGGAGCTTCACAATCTCTAAGGCTATGTCTACACTGGGTAATTTAAGTCGACTTAGTGTGTCCACACTGAAAATTAAAGTCCACTTAAAGGGGAACTTACAAAGTCGACCTAGAGCGTCCACACTGGACGCCTAGGTCGACTTTGTGGAGTTAGGGGGACCTAGGGCAGGTCCACGGGGGAAGGGGGGGCACCCCTTGTCCAATGCCAGGTGACTCAGCCTTTGCCCCATTGTACATAGGTACAATGGGGCAAAGGGGGACAGGGACCCTGGCAGGGCATAGGGGCAGGGTGGGCAGGGCTCTGCCCTGCCCTGTGGGGGGGCATGCCAGGCTCCCCCTGTGCCCCCCCCGGCAGGGAGGGCATTGGTGTAGCCCTGGGGTAGCCCTAAGTCGACTTAGGGCTACTCCACGTCTACACTGGCTTAAGTCGACTCTAGGGAGTCGACTTAAGCCTTAGGTTTAGTGGAAAGGAGGTTTAATAAAGTAGACTTAATTTTAATTAAGTTGACTTTATTTTCCTTAAGTTGACTTAAGCAAGCTGCTTAAGTCGACTTAAGAAAACTGTAGTGTAGACTCAGGGTAAATTAAGTCAACTTAAGCAAGCTTAAATCGACTTAATTTACCAGTGTAGATGCAGCCTAAGGTGTTTATCCTGACAATATACCATGCAGTAGGAAGGCATTGTTGTCATTCCCATTTTAAATATGTAGGAATGAGGCCCAGAGACTTGTCCAAGGTCTTACAGGAAGTCCATGGAGGAACCAAGAATTGAATTCTGGTCTTTTAAAGCTGAGACCAGTGCTCTAACCCAGTGTCAACCACTGTGTCATGACACAAAAGTGTGTCACGGAACAGTAGTGAGTGTGTCGCAAGCTAAGCCTGCCCCGCCCCCGCTGAGCTGCCACAGCAGAGAAGCATGGGCTGCAACACATGCAGCATACTTCTGTTAACCAGGGGTCAGGCGGGGGGATGGGGAGAGACGCGGGGTTGGGCTGGGGAAGGGGGGAGATGCAGGGTCGGGCTGGGGAGAAGAGACGTGGGGTCCGACTGGGGAAGGGGGGAGATGCGGGGTCGGGCTGGGGAGAAGAGATGTGGGGTCGAGCTGGGGGAAGGAGACCTGGGCTGCAGGGCTAGGATGCAGGGCTGAGGGGGAAGGTGGGGCCAAGACATGAGGGGAGGGGGCTAGTTTGTTGCACGCAGCTGGGAAGGCTCCCAGCTGTGTTGTAACCCTGAAAAGGTTGAGAATCCCTGCCCTAACCCGGTGATTCCCAACCTTTTCAGTAACATGGCACATTTCAATGAGACAAATAATTCCATGGCACACCCTCTTTTTTCGGCTGAATTGATTGCTCATAAATGTCACATCTATTTAATTTCCTATGGTTACGATCTTACTAGAATGTTTCCGTTTTAGAATCAGAAGACCGATACCTCACTTTTAATTTGATGATTAATTTTCACAAGTTTTCTGCATTGTAATTTTGGTTGGATAGAATGTTTGTTTAAGATGAAATGTTTGTTTTACATTGATTTTCATTACTTTTGTGCCAAATTTCATGGCACCCTTGGACAGTTCTCATGGCACACCAGTATGCTGTGGCACACCAATTGAAAACCACTACCCTAGCCACTGGACCATCCTTCCCTCCTTATACAGGACAGAAGAAGAAGAAAGGTAGTTTTCTCTCATGTTGTGTGCCTGAGCAGAATAGGGTAGGATTCCCTCAGTGCTGGGGCTGCGGAGTGTGGAGGACCAGTGTTTTGTTTAAAAAAATCTGTTTAAATAGATGCTCACAGAAATCAGAAACACAAACAGTAGCTGAAGACTCCATTCCCCACTTCCTAACTCTCTAGGGTTACCTGCCAGCTCCCCGGGGCCCAGCGAGTCACAAAAAGTCCCATAGTCAAGTAGAAGACTAGATCCCATACTTGTGCTGCTAAAACATTGCAGGATTTCTGAAGCCCATGGTAGATGTCACCTATAAATGAGAAGTGTTTTGAATTTTCCACCCTAACTCACATTGCTTTAAAGAGGCAGGTAGGATAGTATGGTCTGAGATACATCCACAATGGGTGCTATAGAAAACCTTTAGAAGGATGGATGTACGGTAAGGCGAACAAACGGATTAGGTGGAAAGAAGGGGACCTGCATTATTTATTTTTGTCAGTAATTTTTGGATGAGCCAAGACTACATTTCCAAGCTCTTAAGGAAGTCATCTCAGGGGTTAATAGTTTGCACATTTCTGCAGAAGTTTGTAAGTACCTATCTTCAAAAAGGGGAAAAGGAGGATCCAGGTAACTACAGACCAGTCAGCCTCTCCTCATTCTCTGGAAAAATCATGGAGCAGGTCCTCGAACAATCCATCCTGAAACACTTGGAGGAAAATAAAGTGAACAGGAACAGTCAGCAGGGATTCACCACAGGCAAATCGTGCCTGACCAACCTGATTGCCTTCTATGATGAGATGACTGGATTTGTGGATGTGGGAATAGCCATCGACCTGATATACCTCAACTTTAGGAAGGCTTTTTGATATGGATTCCCACAGCATTCTCGTCGGCAAGTTAAGGAAGTATGGGTTGGATGAATGGACCGTAAGGTGGATAGAAAACAGGCTAGATCAACAGGCTCAGTAGGTAGGAATCAATGGCTCGATGTCTAGCTGGCAAACAGTAACAAGTGGAGTGCCCCCGGGGTCATTCCTGGGGCCGGTCCTGTTCAACATCTTCATTAATTATCTGGATGATAGGATAGATTGCATGTTCAGTAAGTTCGCGGATGACTCTAAGCTGGAGGGAATGGTAGACACACTGGAGGGCAGAGACAGGATTTAGGGAGACCTAGACAAATTGGAGCACTGGGCCAAAAGAAATCTCATGAGGTTCAAAAAGGATAAGTACAAAGTCCTGCACTTAGGATGAAAAAATCCCATGTACTGCTATAGGCTGGGGACTGATCGGCTAAGTAGCAGCACTGTAGAAAAGGAGTTGGGGGTTATGGTGGATGGAAAGCTGGATATGGCTCAACAATATGCTCTTGTTGCCAAAAGGCCAATGGCATATTGGGCTGCATCAGTAGGAGCATTGCCAGGAGATGGAGGGATGTGATTGTTCCTCTCTATTCGGCACTTGTGAGGCCGCATCTGGAATACTGTGTCCAGTTTTGGGCTCCCCACTACAGAAAGGATGTGGACAAATTATAGAGAGTCCAGTGGAGGGCAACAAAAATGATTAGGGACTTGAGGCACATGACATACGAGGAGAGACTGAAGGAGCTAGGCTTATTTAGTCTACAGAAGAGAAGACTGAGGGGAGATTTGATAGTAACCTTCAACTACTTGAAGGGTTGCTCCAAAGAGGAGGGAGCTAGGCTGTTCTCGATAGTAACAGAGGACAGAACAAGGAGCAATGGTTTCAAGTTAGAGCTGGGGAGATCGAGGTTGGACATTAGGAAAAACTTTCTCACGAGGAGGGTGGTGAAGCATTGGAATGAATTACCTAGGGAGGTGGTGGAATTTCTGTCTTTGGAGATAGAATCATAGAATAATAGGGTTGGAAGGGACCTCACGAGGTCATCTAGTCCAACCCCCTGCTAAAAAGCAGGACCACTCCCCCTAAATCACCTCAGCCAGGGTTTTGTCTAACCAGGCCTTAAAAATCTCCAAAGATGGAGATTCTACCACCTCCCTAGATAGCCCATTCCAATGCTTCACCACCCTCCTAGTGAGAAAGTTTTTCCTAATATCCAACCTTGACTGCCCCAGCTGTAATTTGAAACCATTGCTCCTTGTTCTGTCCTCTGTTACCCTTGAGAACAGCCTAGCTCCCTCCTCTTTGGAGCAACCCTTCAAGTAGTTGAAGGTTGCTATCAAATCTCCCCTCAGTCTTCTCTTCTGTAGACTAAATAAGCCTAGTTCCTTCAGTCTCTCCTCATAAGTCATGTGCCCCAGCCCCCTAATCATTTTTGTTGCCCTCCGCTGGACTCTTTCTAATTTGTCCATATCCTTTCTGTAGTGGGGAGCACAAAACTGGACACAGTATTCCAGATGCGGCCTGACCAGTGTCGAATAGAGGGGAATTATCACATCCCTCGATCTGCTGGCAATACTCCTACTGATGCAGCCCGATATGCCATTAGCCTTTTTGGCAAGAAGGGTACACTGTTGGCTCATATTCATCTTCCCATCCACAATAACCCCCAGGTCCTTTTCTACAGCACTGCTACTTAGCTGATCGGTCGCCAGCCTGTAGCAGTGCATGGGATTTTTCCGTCCTAAGTGCAGGACTTTGCAGTTGTCTTTGTTGAACCTCATGAAGTTTCTTTCAGCCCAGTGTTCCAATTTGTCCAAGTCTCCCTGGATCCTGTCCCTGCCCTCCAGAGTATCTACCATTCCCCCCAACTTGGTGTCATCCACGAACTTACTAAGCATGCAGTCTATTCCATCATCAAGATCTTTAATGAAGATGTTGACTAGAACCGGCACCAGGACCGACCCCTGGGGCACTCCACTCGTTACCGGTTGCCAACCAGACATTGAGCCATTGATTCCTACCCGCTGAGCCCGTTGATCTAACCAGTTTTCGATCCACCTTACGGTACACTCGTCCAACCCATACTTCCTTAACATGCCGACGAGAATGCTGTGGGAAACCATAACAAAAGCCTGTATTTAAGGTATTTAAAGATATTTAAGGTCTGGTTAAACAATACCCTGGCTGGGATAATTTTGTGGGAATGGTCCTGCTTTTAGCAGGTGGTTGGACTAGATGACCTCATGAGGACCCTTCCAACCCTATGATTCTAAGTTCTGTATTAGGACAACTCCTAATGATTGGGTGAAATGTGGATTATTTCAATATCCTTCAAGTTGGGGTCTCCTGGTTTACTGAGGGGTCTTCTAACCTGGTCTAACTGAACTCTGCATAGATAGGAGAATTTCTCTTTATTGTGTAATGATTTTATGTCCAGGTCACAATGTGTAATTTGTTCTGCACTGATGAGTTGTGAAACCTGGAAAGACTCTGAGAGAGTAACCGAAACTCAGAGCCGCAGTAGAAGTAATAAAGCAATTCTGAGGAAGGTTTTTGTACAGGCCTGAATCACTGTGTGAGAGGTGTAGTATAATCCTGTAGACAGTAATAACTGCCAGCATCATCAGCTTGAAACCTGGTGATTGTCAAACTGTAGTCGGCGCCCGATCCACTGCCACTGAACCGGTCTGGGATCCCGGAGGGCCGGGTGGAAGCAGCATAGATAAGGAGTTTAGGAGCCTGTCCTGATTTCTGTTGGTACCAGGATATCTCATTGCCAATGCTTGTACTGGCTTTGCAGTTGATGGTGACTCTGTCTCCTGGGGACACTGCCAGGGATTCTGGAGTCTGGGTCATCACAATGTCTCCGTTGGCATCTGGAGGAGAAATCAAAGCATAAATCCATGGGCGTCACTAGTAATATCTGATTGTCTAAATTGCCATAGCATTGTTATAAACCAGGATTCTATTTAATATGAAACTATTTCAGTTGTTTCTGTAGACAGACCATATGGAAGCATAGAAATGAAAACTGGCGTCTATTTGACAAGTCATTCCTGACTTTTCTTCTAGTGACTCTCCATAGCTTGTTGTCCACCACTTTATACACTTTTGTACAATTCTATTATCCGGCACTTACCCTCCGTATAGAAAACCAGCACCCAGACGAGCAGAATGTGTGTCCTCATCTTGAGAGCTGTGGAGTGACAGGTGCTGCTCAATGCACCATGAGGTGTGACCTGGAGCTGTTATAAGTCCCCTGAGCTACAGAGAAATGCCACTCATGCATGGATACGCAAAATAAGCAGAGTTATGCAAATATCCCTGAACCCATCTTGGGGTTTGTTAAATAACAAACCAGTGAATGACAAAGGAGTAAAACTTGACTAAAACAAACTGGAGAGCTTCGGTAGTGAACATGTTCCCAACCTCCACCTGCAGGGCACATCTCCAAATTCCCACACTCACAGCTGAATCCCCAAATCACACTTTTTAAAAAACATCTCTCTACAATCCCCTCGGTGTGTGATGCAGTAGCAGGATTTGGAAGTGAGAAATCACTGAGGTCTGTGGTATTATGTTTACCACAGGGCCAGATTCCTCCCATAGCACCTCTGAAATCATTGGGACTGTTCAAAGAGCAGAGCACTATTCCACGTCAATCGGGCTGTCAGAATCAGGACCTGATTGTGGGCTGTAATGAGGCTCAATTGTGGGGCTGTGGAGATCCTTCTCAGTGTAGTGGACATAAAAGGAAATGACACATTTGAAAAGATTCTTTAAGAAAAGTGACACGGACAATTAGTCAGCGTGAATAAACAGGTCTCATTCTCTTCTCTGATCCATTGAGCAGCATGGAGGCCTCTGGGCAAGCTCAGCCTGGATTCTGGGGTAGATCCCTGGATTCTGTGGTCCTCTACTGAAAATTCTGCAGCTGCTGCAAGTGAAATGAAAAAGAGGGGGTTTTAGTTAGTGAATTATATATAAAAATGAATAATATGGCAGGTCAGCAGCCCTTGAGATACAGCCATCCATACAGAGAGCAGAGAAAATATGGTGTGACTCATGTGGCCACTCATTTATCACAAAGAACTAATTGCTCAGGGGAAAAAGCTTGTATATGTACCATAGGCTAAAATGTATTTGCAGAATCGATTTGGGAAAGACCCCACAACATGAATTATGCACAAAAAGCAGCATAGCAACAAATATAAAATATGTTTGTGTGAAATTGACCCTGAACAATTGGACAGCCTAAGGCGTATGAACCACTGAAGCTTCATTTAAGCCCTCAAAATGTTGTTTATTCTGCCTCGTGCCAGCTGTCATAGAGCAGCGTAAGTAGTACCAGTAGTTTATTAGCAGGTTCTCTTGCCTCTGAGTCTGTACCAAATCCATGATCTCCTGTGGTATTAAAGGGCAGCGATGGGTGGGTGGGTTGCACAGAAGGGCGCCTTTTGGATGAGATATGAAACTAAAGCCTGGACCGCTTGCTGTCTTTAAAGAACACATATTGGCTTGGAAAATATCCAAATGCTAAATAAGTAACATATGGCAAGGGTGGTAATAGCAAAAGATGAGTATTCGTACCAGGATTAGGACAGAATTGGAATCCTGTGAGAGGGAAGATGCTCTTTTGCTGACAGTAATATTTTCCAGCATCTTCAGCTTGAACCCTGCTTCTTGTGAGAGTGAAATCAGAGCCAGATCCACTGCTCTTGAACTGGCCTAGGCTTTCAGAACAATGGTTAGTAGAATCAAAGGTAAGCGTGTCAGTTTTCTGTTGGTATCAAAGTGTCGGAACTTTAGCTGGCATTTCATTTACTTTAACTGGTTTTTCATCTGACAGTGGCTGTGTTCCTCACAGACATTCTGGTGTTGAATCGATATTTGCCCAGTTGATCCTAGGGAGATAGTAATGGAAAACCGGTGATGCTAGTAAGCATAGCAAGAGGTTAAGTGCCTGAAGTGTGAATATGTTATTCAAGACTTTAGACTGCAGCACATCTTAAGTTTAAAAAGAACAAGCTCTGAGACTATTCAGTTGTTTCATTTTCACCTGCAATCATGAGAACCCTGCAAACATTTGCCTCCTAAGTTTTTTTCTTTATATATACAACACAAATACTGAATACCCTGGTGTTCATGTCAGTGTTGGGGTCTTTTTTGGTGGCCTGACATGGAAGGAAACGTTTTAGATGCATCTAGTTGAAATGCGTGGTGCGTTATGGGCACCCTGCTAGTTTTGATGATTAATACATTTGTTTGCTTTGACAAGAAGGAACTTCCTGAAGACTTTTTTGATCAGTTGATAGTCATTAAAAAGCACCTTGTAGATTGAGAACTAATATAGTTTTCTTGTAGTTCCAGTTGTTTTTGAGAAGCCTTCATTAAACAGTTGTCTCTAAAGGAATGATTGGAATCACTGGTGGGTCAGAAGTCCTACTTTGATGGCCTTTATAGAGAGCAAAGTCGATGTATTTTTAAAAAGAATGGGCAGCAGATAGTTGGTGTAGTTTGTGATATAACTGAAGTCTGTCTCTGACACATGAGGCCTCAAGGGAGGGGACTAAAGAAGGGAAAACTCTTTTACCTCCTGTAGTGATCACTGGAAAAAGAAAACTAAAAATTTAACCTTGAGACTATACCACACATAAGACCTTCTCTACTCTTGTGAAATGATAAATGGTGATAAATTGTTACCTACTTCAGCCAGAAGCCATTTAGAAAGAGTCTCTGATTTCAAGTGCTGTCATGGGTGAAGCATGGATGGGTCTGGTAAATATGTGGCTGGGAGACTGTCAAGGAAAATGGAGGTCCTGCAGGACATGGTTTAGGGGAATATGCTGCCCAATGTTTCAGGTCTCCCTAAACTTCAGATTGTCAGAAGCTGAGACTGAATAATAGGATGTATTCATTCCCTCTGAAACAACTTGCTCTGGCCACTGTGGGAAGACAGGATACTGGGCTAGATGGACCATTGGTCTGACCCAGTGTGACCTTTCGTATGTTTTTAGGTGGTGCTTTCTCCTCTGAACCTGTAGCAAATCCCTGATCTCCTGTGGTGTTGTGTGAAGGAGGAGGAGTGGGGCTGCATTGCAAGGGCAGACTTTTGGATGATGAACCAAACTAAAGCCCGGTTGGTTCAAACTACCCACAGCAAGTTTTGCAATAGCACAGGTGAATATCATCACCAGTATTGCGGCCGAGTTTAAACCTGCCTCCTAAAGACTCTCCTGGTAGCTCGAATGGGAAACAATTGCAGTGTTATTGTTTCCATCAGAATGCAGCAGGATTTCCATTGTGGGCGAACAGATCCCTGTATTTGTGCGTTGATGGCCTTGGGACTCTAGATTTACAAAATGCCAGGGGTATTTTGAGTTACTTTCTGTTTCTCATTTTCAATAATTCATAAAATTGATCCTGCTGGTTGGAGCTGTAAGAAACAATAAGCACAGAGCTGTGTTTGTTCACAGGGAGGTTTTTGTGCTGGTCTGTATCACTGTGACGGGGTGGCTGTGACGTTGATGGCAGAAATAATCTCCAGCATCTTCAGCTTCAACACTGCTGATCATGAGAGTGAAATCGGTTCCAGACCCGCTGCCGCTGAACCGCGCTGGGGTGCCAGAGTAACGGTTGGTAGAATCATAGATAAGAATCTTAGGAGCTTGTCCTGATTTCTGTTGGTACCAGCCTACATAGTTGCTAATGCTGGAACTGGCTTTGCAGTTGATGGAGATTCTCTCTCCTGGAGACACTGCCAGGGATTCTGGAGCCTGGGTGAGAATAATTTGGCCACAGGAGTCTAGGTATGGAAAGAGAATACATGTAGTCATGGTACATTATTACAAGTAATGAAAGCTGGATATTTCAATGCATTTTTCATTTAAGAATTTATTTAACACCAGTTGGCAAAATCAGTAATGCAGCATATTTTTAAACTCAGCTAGCATTTTACTGCCTATGAAGCCTGTTCCATGTTGAAATACTGCTCACCCTGAATCCAAAGCAGTAGTATCCAGAGAAGCTGGGCCTGTGAGAGCATCTTGACAGGTGTCAGTGGGGAATGCTACACAGCTCAACATGCAGTGCAAACGGGACCATTTATGAACACCGAACAATGCAGACAAGGGACCATCCTTCCTCAGTGAATATTCAAATTATCCATTGATATAAATTTGCTTTTAGTTGTGAGGGCATTTCCTGTTACTCTTGTGCAGGGTGGGTCTCTGAGGGAAAGTTACCACACTGATGGTGTTATGGATGGAAGACAGAAGGGGCTCTATGAAGAGGGCACCAGAAATATTGTATGTGAGCTTTTATCTAAGCCCTTAAAATCTCCCAACCATTTTAGCAGTGGTTTCCAGAGACTGTCACAATTTACCTTCCAGTTATTCTCTTCCCTGCCACGAAAATATTTATGGATTCTCCACAGTGACCTTGTCTAAAGAGAGAGTTGGGCTGTTAACTTGTCCAAATGCTTCTGACTCTAGGGCCTTCCTTTAGGACAGACTGATGCTGGCACCTCCATGGGTGTGCAAGGATGGAGGTGTGCTAGGAGCCCTCCCATTCGGGTGCTAGACACAGCTACAGTCCTTGCATGACATAAACACAAAGGATGTTTGGAGCTCGCACTGCTAACCACCCCAAAAGTGGTTGTGAGCCATGATCTTTATCATCTGCACCAGCTACACAGAAGGCCAGTGGGAGGGTGTATGGAGCGCCCCCTTCAGGAGTGGAGCAGCAGCTTCATCCCCCTAATTCTCAAGGGGCTCAGAGAAACATTTGAGTAATTCCTTGGGGAGCCTCTGCTCATCCGAGCTCCCCATGTAAACTGGTCTGTGATATCCGTTTATTTGGAGGAACAGGAGAGTGTGTCGCCCCCAGTACGAGTGAGCATGTTCTCCCCCTTTGAATCTGGTTATAGAAAAAAGATAGGCTGGGATAGGATAGGGGTAAAGAGGAGGATGACATCACAATTATTCAAAGCTTTTTGCAGAAACACAGTTCAGATTCAGTTGAAGAGTACAAATGAGGTTACTAAAGATATTTAATAAATCGATGCAAGGATTCTTCCCTTTGTATTAGCTCTTACCTTGAAACCTGATGTCCAGGCAAGAGGAGTCTGTGTGAGATCATCTTGCTAGTCCGTGTCTAAAAAGGCTTCTCAATCAGGACGTCGTGGAAAGTAACACATTTCTGAGTGCTCAGAAAAGGGACAATCACTTGTGTGAATGTACTAAAGGGTCAAATCCTGGAAGTGAACAGGATCTGAGCCCCAGGATGGTGGCATGAAATCTTTGTCTGTTTCATGCAGTGGTTGCATGTAAGAACTACTCATAGTTGCTCACCAGTCTATTGTTGAAGTGCCAGATTGAGGCTCATGTGGTATAAGGTGGTTACAGTGGTGGATTCAGTGTTTAATGAAGAGAGTCTGTCAATGGGCAGCGGAGCAGCCTGCAGATTTCCATTCATTTAAACACAAGCCCATCTACAAAAATGTAGCAAGGTAGGGCCGAGTTATGAACCTTTTACCCACTTGGGGAGCAGTTATTCTCATGGTAGTCTCATTTGTTTCACTGTGGGCTCAGCTGTGGGGACAAGGGGATCCCTGTTTGGCCTTATAGATATTTCAAAAATATTGTGCTCAGGGAATTCAATCACCGTTTATTTTCCTTCATCTTTAATCACATTGTACCAGTGAGTCCTGCAGAGTCCAAGCAGGTTGCATGGTCTGAAATTTCCAGCTGTGCAGTGTTGTGTCACAAGGCTGCCATCTGCTGGCCAATAGCAGAGTTGTCCGCAGAATTTAGGCTGGATCTGGAGAGCCAGAGCAGGTGTCGGAGAATTCCCCAGGGGGCGTGGTGCTACACGGCCTGATGAGTCTTCCCTTTTCAAATCAGTGTCTGTTTTAGCTCCCCAGTCACTGGTTACAAAATGCGACCGATGGTGTACAGCCAGTTTTCAAACATGAGGCCTTTCAAAGTATGGCAGTGCAGCCAGATGTGGGGATATTTTCATCCTGGGCAGAGTTCAAGTTGGTCCTGCATTTGTATCCTCTGAGTCTTCAGTGTAACCATGAGATATTATCTCATCATACCCGAATAGTGCACGGATATTGCAGGGGCCCTTACGGAGGAAGAATGGGCTTCTTCTGAAGTGACTAAACTGGTGGTTGAGAGATGTGGGTTTGATGACTGGCTCTGCCTCAGTTTCTCTGTGTGACCCAGGACGAGTTATTTAATCTCATTGTGTCTCAGTTCCCCATTTGTTACTGGGGAACCCAGGTCACCCAATAAATCGTTTGCTCCTTGAAGAGTAAAAACCATCCAGCTGGCGTACCCTGGTGTTCTTGGACCAGGTCCCCCAGCAGTGCAATTTCACCATGTAGGATAGTTGAAGCAGCACCTTGATGAACCTTTTGAGCGCTCCTGCTCAGCCTAGTATGAGCCATGAAATCGTTCAAGAGCACAGACAGAGGGACTTGCATTGGCCTCTCCCTGCCTCTTTCATACAGCATCAATCTCACTAACAGCTCCCAAACCAAGAAGTGAATTACAAACCAAGGGCTGGATTTACCAGGACATTTTGGCTGGTCTGGTGATGCAAACTAGCAGATGTGCTCTGCATCCTTCAGGGCACAACTAAAGCTGCCCTCTGAAATCAAGACTGGAGAGCTTTCTAAATAATATGCTCTTGCTCAGACAGCAGTTCTGGGCATGTTACAGGATGTATTGGATAGATTCTATAGCTGCTGTTATTCAGGAGGTCAGGCTAGATGATCACTTCTGGCTTTAAAAATCTCCTAACCCAATTAAAATAAAATGAAGGAAGGATGATATTACATATCTGCATACCATTTTTCATGTCGTACTGTGCTATTGTTTTAGGTTTCTTTTAGTCTTCAGCTATGAAACTTGCACATGCAAAGGCGCGCACACAATTAAACCTCGGCAAATTCCCAGAAAAAGGCATTAGGATATCAGTGCTTCTTCTTACATTAAGAGTGATGATGCGATAGGGATGTTACTCTTAACCCAGACCCAAACCTGTAAAACCAAGGAAATTCAGAACAGAGGTTTACTTAAAAAAAAACAAACCCCAAATTCTCTAAGATAAGAAAAATAATGTTAAAGCACCCAAACCACTGTAATTCGGTTCTTAGGGGAAAAATATGGGGAAACTCCAATGTGTGTTTTAAAAATGTTTCTAATCCAATTTGGGTTCCTCAAACATAACAATGTTTTAATCACAATCATATGTTAATTGCACCATATCACGACAGTGCAGGGTTAGGTTGCTGTTGTGTCCTCACAGTGTAATTTCATACAATAACATTTCAATTTTTAAAAAATGTTTTCTCGGATTTTTCTAAGTTTATAATTCTTGGGTTTTCCATTAGTACAACTCCCCTGTGATATGTTTTATTCTAAAGCATAAACGTGTACTTGCAGTACTGTTAAGGCATTCACAACTCTGTAGTTCTGCCATTAGGAGGAAATATATGAAAAACTCCACTGTCTTTAAAAGTCTTGTGACTCTAGCCTGGGAACCTCAAATACTAAAATGCCCCTCTCCTGTAATGTGGATGTGTACTATTGTGTGAATGTGGATGTGTACCATTGTGTACATGGCAGAGCCATTGAATTCTAGGCACAGGTACTTAATGGACTCAATGGGAGCTCACACATGAATAAAGTGGTGTTGCCGACGCTAACAATTTAATGATGAGTCCCGTGATATGTGATGTTTATTTGTAAGCCACCCCAACTCCTGGAGTCCTACTGGTTGCAGTCACCATAGGGGAGAGATTTATTGCTGTGAGTTATATTCCTTCTGTCCTTGCAAAGTGAGGGGTGCACCAATCAGTTAATTGGTACCGTAATGGTTTTGAGTTTGGTAAACCAAAATATGCTGGTTGAAAGAGGTTTTTCACGATTCATTTCCCACTGCTTTTTCCCCTTTTGTGACACTAGACATTGATTCATTTGTTTAGTTCCTTCAACATATTCAATGTTTCTTTTTAATACTTCATTGTGTTTCTGAATGTATAGCAATTAATTCTTACTTTTACAATCTGCTTCATTCATGTTGTTCATTAGATGCAATGAGATGTATCCCATAGTATACTGATCTTCTCTGTAGCTTTCTTTGATTAAACATACGGGGAGAAATCAAGTTGTCAGCAAGTTAAAGAAATATGGGTTGGATGAATGGACTATAAGATGGATAGAAAGCTGGTTTGAACATTGGGCTCAAAGGGAAGGAATCAACGGCTCAATAGCAGCCAGTAACAAGTGGAGTGCCTAAGTGGCCATTTTTGTTCAATATCTTCTTTAAAGATCTGAAGGATGGGGTAGATTGCACTCTCTGCAAGTTTGCAGATGACACTAACCTGGGTGAGTGGTAGATATACTGGAGGGCAAGGGATGGGACACTGAATGGCCTCAACAAATTGGAGGATTGGGCCAAAAGAAATCGTATGAGGTTCAACAAGGACAAGTGCAGAGTCTTGCACTTAGGATGAAAAAATCCCATGTGACGCTATCAACTGGGGACCAACTGAGTAGGCAACAGTTCTGCTGAAAAGGACTCAGGGGTTACAGTGGACTAGAAGCTGGATTTGAGTCAACAGCGTGCACTTATTGCCAAGAAGGATAATGGCATATTGGACTCCATTAGTAGGAGCATTGTGAGCAGATCAAGGAAAGTGATTATATGCTTCTATTTGGCACTGGTGAGGCCACATTGGGAGTAGTGTGACCAATTTTGGACCCTGACTAAAAAAGGGATGTGGACAAATTGCAGAGTCTAGTGAAGGGCAACAGAAATGATGAGGGGGCTGGAGCCCATGACTTATGAGGAGAGGTTGAGGGAACTAGGCTTGTTTACTCTGTAGAAGAGAAGAGTGAGGAGGGATTTGATGTCAGCTTTGAATTATCTGAAGGGAGATTCCAGGGAATATGGAGCTAGGCCTTTTTCAGTGGTAGTAGATGACCGAACTAGGAGCAGAGGTCGCAAGTTGCCGTCGGGGAGGACTAGGTTGGATATTAGGAGAAACTTTTTCATTCGGAAGGTGGTGAAGCACTGGAATGGGTTACTGAAGGAGGAATCTCCATCCTATGAAGTTTCTAAGGCTTGGCTTGACAAAACCCTGGCTGGGGTGATTTAGTTGGGGCTGGTCCTGCTTCGAGCAGGGTGATGGACTAGATGACCTCCTGAGGTCCCTTCCAACCCTAATCTTCTACGATTCTATTAAATCCATTTCAATTAGCTATCTCCAGTTCATTCTCCTGTCCAGTGTTTTGAATTGTGGAGATCTCCCCCAGTTCTGGCTTTTAGTCTACTGGCCAGGCCTTCCCCACATGCTTGCTGCTACACAGCAGCACAGCCTGTGTGCACACAAGAAAATAAAAACGGGAAACTCTGGCCCCCTGGCTGTAATCTGAAGTTTTGCCACTGAGCTTTGTGGGCCCAGGATTTCCTCCAGCGCGCGTGTGTTTGAGGAGATGGAAATGGGGATCCAAGAGTCACTGGTGAAACAAAAGTAAAACCAAACCCTGGTTGATCCTCTCACATTAGAGACCGCAACATTTGTTTCCTTTTCCTGTTCAGCATTCTCCTTCCTCCCCTAGTTTCTCTCATCCTTCTCTTTTCCTACAGTCTCCTCT
>VOCT01062291.1:0-15921 GCA_007922175.1 Pelusios castaneus
AATAAATCTGTTAGTCTTTAAAAGTGCCACAAGACTCTGTTGTCTTTTATCTATAGATTAGGGTTTTATCCTGTTTTCCATCACTGAAATATCTGAGCATCTCCCATGTAAAGTAAGTAATGAAGTCGCTAATGAGATTCACAGGGTCTTTGGCACTCTGCACTTTTCAGGGTCAAAGCACTACTTGGGGTAGAGTTTCTTTTAGAGATTTTTTAATTCTCTGATTTTGTTGACAGGGGTTCAGGGATAGAAGGGATGATAGCTCAGATTAGATGTAGTCTTATAATGCAACAACATTAATGTAGTAGTCACATATGGCGACAAAAAACCTTGGCCATTGACATATTTTATACAATGCCTGCTCCAGTGTTCGAGCTGCTATTTTGGGCCATCCATTGAGCAGTTTTCTTCAACAGCCACCGGTACCCAGATGAAACAATGCCACAATTTACACATATTGGATTCTAGCATGTTATCAATAAGAAAAAAGTAGTGTCGTACACCTCAGCTATCCCTTTCTCGGCGGCTCATCGGGTACATCTACTCTTGTAAATTAAGTCGACTCACGCTTGCTTAAGTCGACTTAATTTACTCTGCATCTACACTACACTTTCCTTAAGTCGACTTAAGCAGCTTGCTTAAGTCGACAAGGAAAATTAAGTCGACTTTATTAAACCTCCTTTAAAGTCGACTTTAGGCTTAAGTCGACTTTCTAAAGTCGACTTAAGCCAGTGTAGACGCAGAGTAGCCCTAAGTCGACTCTAAGTCGACTTAGGGCTCTCCAGGACTCCCCCATTGCCCTCCCTGCCAGGGATGGCACAGGGAGAGCCTGGCATGCCCTGCCAGGGTCCCTGTCCCCCTTTACCCCATTGTACCCAGGTACAAATGCTGAGCCTCCTGGCACTTGGCAACGGGTGCCCCCCCTGCCACCGTGGACCTGCCCAAGGTCCCCCTAGCCCCTAGAAGTCAACCTAGGCATCCAGTGTGGACGCTCTAGGTCGACTTTGTAAGTTTCCCCCTAAGTTGACTTTAAATTTAAGTGTGAACATACTAAGTCGACCTAAATTTACAAGTGTAGACATAGCCCTAGTCTGTTCTGCCCTGGGGCCCAGAATTGCTGTCAGTGAGCCTGAGGATACACCAACTCAAAATCGCACTAGACTTTGCCACAACAACAAATGCAAAACCTCTAGCCGTATCTGCAGCCATCAGAACTCCTTCTTTGTTTTGGTTTTGCTGGAATAGACTAACACAGCTACCCTTCTGGAACATATTGATGATCATCACATTTCAGATACCTGTTCCCCCATAACATTCTCTTCAAGATCCACGAGTCCTATATATGCCTGTTCCAGCAGCTGGTGTACCTCATCCAAATGCCCCAGTAGCAACTATGTGGATAAAACTAGACAATTGCTATGCCCTTGAATGAGCTCACATAGAAAAATGATAAAAGATAAAAACACCTTGTTACCCAAGGGCAAACACTTTTCACAAAACTGTCACTCCATAGCTGACCTCTGAGTCCTTGTCTTCAAAGGAAACCTTCACACCTTCAAAAGACCAACCTGGGAGCTTAAATTCATAACTCAGCTAGACACCAAAAACCATGGATTCAGTAGACATTGGTTTTCTGTCTCATTATGACAATCTGTTACCCACTAATTCTCCTTTGTCCTACAACTGCTGAGGAGTTAATTGCCCACTTCATTTTGAATGATTTCTTGAAACATATTAAATCTTCATGCTAATAATCTGTATTACCTTGTGTTTAGCTGTGACAGCTGTTACACAAAGCTCTTCTTCAGGTTTTGAAAAGGTATCTTGAAAGCTTGTCTTTTTCACCAACAAAAATTGGTCCAATGAAAGATATTATCTCATCCACCTTGTCTTCATATCTTGGGTTAAACACAACTGCAACACTGCAAACATACAGCGTTCTCGTCGGCAAGTTAAGGAAGTATGGGTTAGACGAGTGGACCGTAAGGTGGATAGAAAACTGGCTACATCACCGGGCTCAGTGGGTAGGAATCAATGGCTCGATGTCTCGTTGGCAACTGGTAAAGAGTGGAGTGCCCCAAGGGTCGGTCCTGGGGCCGGTTCTGTTCAACATCTTCATTAATGATCTTGATGATGGGATAGACTGTGTGCTTAGTAAGTTCGCGGATGACACCAAGCTGGGGGGAATGGTAGATACTCTGAAGGGTAGGGACAGGATCCAGGGAGACTTGGACAAATTGGAACACTGGGACGAAAGAAACTTCATGAGGTTCAACAAAGACAAGTGCAAAGTCCTGCATTTAGGACAGAAAAATCCCATGCACTGCTACAGGCTGGGGACCGATCGGCTATGTAGCAGCGCTGTAGGAAAGGACCTGGGGGTTCTGGTGGACAGGAAGATGAATATGAGCCAACAGTGTGCCCTTGTTGCCGAAAAGGCCAATGGCATATTAGGCTGCATCAGTAGGAGTATTGCCAGCAGATCGAGGGATGTGATAATTCCCCTCTATTCGACACTGGTCAGGCTGCATCTGGAATACTGCGTCCAGTTTTGGGCTCCCCACTACAGAAAGGATGTGGACAAATTAGAAAGATTCCAGCGGAGGGCAACAAAAATGATTAGGGGGCTGGGGCACATGACTTATGAGGAGAGACTGAAGGAACTAGGCTTATTTAGTCTACAGAAGAGAAGACTGAGGGGAGATTTGATAGCAACCTTCAACTACTTGAAGGGGTGCTCCAAAGAGGAGGGAGCTAGGCTGTTCTCGAGGGTAACAGAGGACAGAACAAGGAGCAATGGTTTCAAATTACACCTGGGAAGGTCAAGTTTAGATATTAGGAAAAACTTTCTCACTAGGATGGTGGTGAAGCATTGGAATGGGCTTCCTAGGGTGGTGGTAGAATCTCCATCTTTGGAGATATTTAAGGCCCGGTTAGACAAAACCCTGGCTGGGGTGACTTAATGGGAGTGGTCCTGCTTTTTGGCAGGGGGTTGAACTAGATGACCTCGTGAGGTCCCTTCCATCCCTCTTATTCTATGATTCTATACTTCAGTAGTGACAGTAGTAATATATTTATATAAGAGGAAAATACCTGTAATTTTGTCTCTTTGAAAATTTTCACAGACAACCTGCATAGGCTGGTATGTTATGTTCTACTTGTTTTATTTCATCCAGTGGGATGTGTATCAATAGTTTAAAGCTTTACTTCCTTTATTTCCAATGGGTTCTTGCTTCCTGTGCTATTCAGGTTCTGTTTAGACACTATGGTAGTGGTGACTGGTGAAATGGGCACTAGCCAACATTACCACAGCTTTAGAGATTAAAAAAATCTTAGAGCTAGAGAACTGCTTCCCTGTCTCCCAGTAGGAGCGAGAGGCTAGAGAGCGCTGGTATGCATTTAAAGAGTTAATGGTGAAGGTTTCTTTACAACTAGTAGCAGTGCTTACTATTGGGCACTCTCTGGTTGTCTTTGATAAATCCGTTTTTGTTTTGGAACCACATGTCCCTCTCTGTACTCTTTGTCCTGCCTGCACCCACAAGACAAGAATAAAAATATTTTGTGATGTCCTCAAAGAAGTAGAATTACAAGGAGTTTTCTCTTTTTAGAATGTCTAAAAGGAAGGAACTGTAAGTGCCTAAAATAGATTTTTCTGATTTGTGAAAGTAAAATAATAAATTTATGTTGCTGATTGTCAGTGGAATGTTACAAAGGTGATGATAAAACTCCATAGTTAAGATTGCATAAGGATTCCTTGAAAATGGAAACTTTGCATTCTTTTCCTAGTTCTTTTCAGTCTTGGATATTTTTGAAATAAGTACTTGAAATTATCTTAAGAAGTTTAAATATTGTAAGGCGCTTTGGGGTTGAACAGTTCAGTTATTTTAAAATTACAATGTTTTTCAAAAATTCACAGTTTTTAGACACCAAGTTTCACTCTTTTGGTCTGGAAACCATGGCATGTAGGTCTTATCCAGATTTGCACCCAGCAAAGAATTTACATTATTTAGTAAAATTGACTATTAACTGTATTGGCAATGACATAGAAATATGATAAAAACAAAAAGTAAACATTCTTAAGTGATGACAGATAGTTTTCAATGCAGAGGTTACTACAAAGGACTGTGTTCAGAAGGGGAGATAACATGATGTAATGTTTCAGAAGTAGGAGTTAATGCCACACCCACATAAGTTTTGGAGCACATAGTTCCTATAACAGAGAGCTTTGAGTACTACAAGTCACATTACAGAAGACTTCAGATATCCCACCCAATGTGACTGACATTTCTCCAATCTTCCAACTCTTCCCAGTTCACTCCTGACCAACCCAGTACCCCAAGAGCTTATGGTTCTTGTGGAGAAGGGAAGGCAGAAAGATTAGCAGAATGGAAAGAAAAGAAGAGCCACCCCTCTGTATTTTAGAAAACAAAGAAACCCACATACTACTAAAAAAATGCAACAGAATTAAAATAACTTTTGGTTGGTTACCCGTAGCACAGAGTCTTAATATAACAAAGACATTTCCATTTTTGTAAAAAATAAAATAAAAATAAGAGTTCATCATGCCATACATCTCTCAGGAAAATACTAACAAGGAATCCTGTGGTGCTTTTAAAGACTAATAAATTTATTTCTCACTTGAGCTTTTGTGGGAGAGAATCCCACTTTGTCAGGCGCTTTCTGCTCATGTGATAAATACATTTGTTAGTCTTCAAAAGTGCCACAGGACTCCTTGTTTGTTTTGCTGACCTAGACTAACACGGCTACCCCTTTGGAACTTGGAAAAATACTAGTAATTAGACCGACAAGGTGGGTTAGGTAATATCTTTTCTTGAAACAACTTCGTTGGTGAAAGAGACAAGCTTTTCAGGTTTCACGGAGCTCTTCTTGAGCCCTGGGAAAAATACTCCTAAGTGTCATGGTTAAATACAGGAGTGGAACAGAGATGGAGTTAACACATGTTGCAGTAAAGCATTCAGTGGGAAGTTAATACCTCTATAGCTGTAGGACAAAGAAGTTTTAGTTGATTATAGATTGTTGTAATGGGTCATAATAGATAGTAATATATTATAGCTCACAATATTACTGTAACAAACAAGTTTGGTTGTAATGACTGATGAAGGGTTCTAAAATGGATTACTGCCACATTGAAAGCCATAAAACAGAGGAAATAAAGATTAATCCCAGTGGATCACTGACAAGAGAGGGCAGAGTTAAGGTTGTCTAAGTGTAAGTTTGCTGAGAAGGGCTGATTTGCCAAGTGAAAGTATAGTTTGTGTTTATGAGTGTCTGTGTATATGTAGATTTAAATTTCGCTTTGCTGTATCTCAGTAACTTTTACATTTTCATTTAAAAATTAAATTTTGTGAAATTAGATTTATTAATTCAGTTTCACAGCTTTCCCTAAAATACCATTCTTCCATACCCTTGCTTGTGAAGGTCCAAAATGTTTCCAGCAGCCTTGTGGAGGTGTGTTTATTAAAAGTGTTTGTATTTTTTCCCTTCTTGGGGTTGGGAGTGGAGGGAGAGCAGCATTTTAACTGGTTATTTTGAAAAATCAATGTGAGACTTTGCTGACAAATCTGTCTGGATTGTACCAGGAATTGAGAAGAAGTTTGGAGCTCAGTTTAAGTCAGAAAGGGATGGAAAAGGACTGCTCTAGTGATGACTATGACTCTGTTGAAGAGGATGTGCTTTTGGAACACTCTCAGGAGGAAGAGACAGTGGCAAGTTTTGGAAGCCTCCAGTTGCCCAGCAATGAGTCATTACTGAAGAATGTTCCCAAGTATCAGGAGGCTGGAAGTCGCTGTGACCTTGATGCTGGTGCTCTCATGCTGGAATTTAAGCAGAATCTAACAAGTAAGTCTTTATGTCCTGCACCAGTTTAGCTACAGCATTACAGTAGTAATTCTAGTTCTTACTTATAGTTTGTGGCTAAAAAGAACGCCTTACGCCATCTAATCTGACCTCCTGTACGTCACAGGCCATTATGTTTCACCCAGGTATCCCTGTATTTAGGCCAATGACTTGTGTTTGATTATAGCATAAGTTTCAGAGAGGCCTTCAGTCTTGATCTGAAGAATTCAAGAGATGAAGAATCCACCGCTTCCCTTTGTAGTTTGTTCCAATGTTTAGTCACCCGCATTGTGAAAATTGGGGCCATGTTTCCAGTCTGAATTTCTTTGGTTTCAGCTTCCAGTCATTGATGCTTGTTCTAACTTTCCACACTAGATTAAAGAGCCTGTTAGTACCTGATATTTTCTCCCCACGAAGGTACCTATACACTGTAATAAATCCATCTCTCAGTCTTCTTTGAACAGATTGAGTTTTTTAAATCTTTCATTGCAAGGCATTTTCTCCAGCATTCAAATAATTTTTGTGGCTATTTTCTGCACCACCTCCAATTTTTCAATATCCTATTTAAATGTGGACATCAGAGCTGTACGCAGTATTGCAATCTTGGCTTCACCAATTGTAATGAGAGACCATCTCCCTAGACTTCCTAGTAATCAACACACTGGCTAGATATATGACCTAGCAGTCAAGTCTGGGTATTGCGGTCCCAGCTAGTGAGCTCAGGTCTGAGGTTGGTGGTAGTACCTAGTGGGTTCAAGTCTGGTGTTAGTAGCAGCATCTAGTGGATTCTAATCTTGGAGTTGGCAGGAGTGCATAGTGGGTTTGAGTTGAGGGGTTGGCTGTAGAGGAACCTAGGCCATCTCACTTCTCCAGTTTCCAACCCAGAACCATGGGGCAGGCAGTTCAGGTGTGCAACATGGGCCACGATATCACTCAGCCTTAATCCCTGGGTAGCTTCCTGCTGCCTCCCTGCCTCTCTAGGGACACAGTGAAGGCCTGGCTAAGAACTCACAACATGTACCCCAATGCTCAGCGTTCTCTTTCAGTGGTTGTGGCTCTCAGCTGAAGTCTTTTCAGGGCAGCATGAGTTTTCTTCTGGATTCCTGCAGGAGCTGGCAGTGGCACTGACAGGACTTGTACGGACAGGACTGATTGAGCTGTGCTGTGTCAGTCTCCACTGACAATTTCCAAAACGTGCTTCTGGGCAGAGTCTCCTGTGGCCAGAGCTGCTCTTAACCCTGTTCCCTCAGTGTGTGGTTTGTACACCCCATCACACCAATGCAGAGTAATACCATCTCCCTCTTCATCCATACAAGGATCACATTGTCTTCTTTTGCCACAGCATCACACTTGGAGCTCATGTTTAGCTGCTAGTTCACTATGACCCCTACCTCCTTTTCACAATCACTACTTTCTAGGATAGTGTCCCATTCTGTAAGTGTTGCCTGGATTCCTTGTTCCTAGATATATGACTTCCTGTTTGGCTGTATTAAAACACATGTTGTTTTAATGGATCCAGGTTACCAAGCAATCCACATTTCTCCATATGATTCTCCTGTCCCCATTATTTACCATTCCTCTTATAATTGTTTTATCTGCAGATTTAATCAGCCGTGATCTTACATTTGATTCTGAATCATTGATGTAAATGTTGAATAGTGTTGGGCCTAAGACTGATCCCTGTGGACCACCACTAGAAACATCCCATTTGATGATCAATCTGCATTGATGGCTACTTTTTAGGCTCGATCAGTTACCCAGTTCTTCATACATTTAACATGAGCTTTGTTAATATCAGACACTGCTAATTTTTTAATCAGAATATTGTGTGGTACCAAGTCAAATGTCTTACAAAAGTCTGTGTGTTATATCTGCCCCGTTATTTTTATCAACCAATCTTGTAATCTCATCAAAGAATGAAATCAGGTTTTGACAAGATCTATTTTCCATAAAACCATGTTGACTGGAATTAATTATTTTCCTGTCCTTTAATTTTTTTATTAATTGAATTGGTATCAGCTTTTCTATTGATTTCTGTAGTATTTATGTCTTCATTGATGGCCTCTATGCATTTCCACCTGTGGCTTCTGGTGCCCGTGGCATCAAGCTGTGGAAATGCCTTTAAAAGCTGTGTCTGTTTAGAGAGTTCACAAGTGGTCTCAT
The DNA here is from genome assembly GCA_007922175.1 of Pelusios castaneus. Taxonomy (NCBI): domain Eukaryota; kingdom Metazoa; phylum Chordata; order Testudines; family Pelomedusidae; genus Pelusios; species Pelusios castaneus. The sequence continues at coordinate 8,020 of VOCT01062291.1, forward strand.
ACAAAGAAAATGTCATCATCCGACACTATATAAAAGAGTGTACCTGTCGCTGTCTCAGTTCCTTTGTTGCAGAGAACTAACAAAACTCCCCTCATGTCCTTGTGTTGCTCCATTGTAGTCTAATTCTCTTCCTGTATATAGTTAGTTAAATTAGTTTTTAGCATAGTGTAGTTTTTAGCATAGGTTATCCTTTTTGGATAATGCAAGGGTTGGGTTGGGCCATGAGACATGTAGGACATTTAATAAGGGTGGGTCGTGCTCTGCAATAATTGCTGAGGTGGACACCCATTTCAGGTGCCTCTGTTGTATTAATTTGAATGGAATGAATGGACCCAGAAAGTCAAATGTGTTAATCTGACCCTGTCGCTATTCCATACTTAACAGCTAACATGGGTCAGGGCCTCTAGAACAGAGACCATAGCTGCCTAGTCCCAGGGCACACCATTACAAATCTTTATAATATTTTATTGAAGAAATAGAAAAAAAGGAAAAAGTAGTTGAAGCATTTGAAATGTAAAGTGTTAAGTATAGTTTTCATTTTAACAGTATCCCTGTCCTTCTAGCTGTTGCGGTCAGAATTTCTAGAAGGAAGGAACTTTCCCTTTAACTTTGTGTCTCCTGCGCCACCTAGTGGATGTGGCTTTTAAAAGGCAGTTCTGCAGGTCTGTGTCCAGGGCACCATATCCCAAAAGTGAGAATGCATAGAGGCAACTTTTCATCAACAGTTACTAGGAAATGACCTCTCTCAATTATGAGTTGAGTCCTCAGCTGTAAACCTCTCATCAATCAAACAATCTTTAAAAAGCATGAGGACAAAATTTTTATTTTAATGCTTTCCATTTTCCCTTTTTTTTTTTTTTAATGATGACAAGTAAGGACATAGATTTTTGGTTGCAATTTCTCTTTCATTATTGCCATTACAGCCATGGGCATGTCTCTCTCTTGCTTTGCACTGGAGTCTGAAGTGTGCCATTTTGACTTCCCAGTAGCCTTTTTCTTCAAAAGCAGAAAGAATTATGGTCCTGAAAATCCAAAGAAGAAACATGGAAATATCTTGGCTGCAATGTCCTGATGCTGGGTACAGTAAGCACGTGGCAATGAAGACCTCCACTGCTATGACTAGAGCTGAGAATCCCTCTAAGGCAGCTGGGAGTGCAAACTGTCCTATGTGCATCTTTTTCTAACAGCATCTTGGTCTTCATGAAGAATATTTCAAAAGTGATAAGCCAAGCACTTCTAAAATCAGAAAGCTGGGCTGCCACACTAGTAATGTGCTCCAGGGTACAAGGAGTTGCTGATCAAAGGAGTGGTCCTGAGGAAGGTAGTGCTTGAAAACATTAACTGGTATCAGCAGGGATAAGTGCAAAGTGCATTTAAAAAAATTTATTGGCATCACTATGTCGGCAAGAGGTGTAATTTTTTTCCCCCACAAGTATAATTATGCTGGTAAAAGCCTTAATATAGATGCAGTTGTACAGGTATAATGCACTTCATATTGGTATAGCTTATTTAGCATCATTGAACTGGAATAAGCTATCGATAAGCACTTCTATAAAGCTATAACTGCATCTACATTGGGTGTGTGTGGGGTGCTACTTTAACTTTGTAGAACAACAAACAGAGTCCCGTGGCACTTTTAAAGACTAACAGATTTATTTTTCACATGAGCTTTCGTGGGAGAAAATCCCAGTTCATCAGATGCTTTGAAGATGGGAAATTTACGGAATGGAAGGAAATTAAATGCAGGGAAGTGTATGACACAGGATCAGGTCAGGCTGTAACAGCAAATCAAAATAGATGTTAGAATTCAAACACTGGGGAACAGCACATAGAGGAAGGTGAGGTCAAATCACCTGTTGTAATGAGAGAAAAATCCGTAGTCCTTGTTTAATCCCAAGGCAACTGAGTCAAATTTGCATAAAATTCGAGTTCTGCAGTTTCTCTTTGAAGCTGTGATTTGTTATTCATCTGTTTTAGCACAGCTATTAGCAAGTTGTCAATGGAGTGAGCAGAGAGATTGAAGTGTTCCCCTATTGGTTTTTTAGTGTTGCAATTTCTGATGTCAGATTTCTGTGCATTTATTCTTTTGCACAGAGACTGTCCTGTCTGTCCAGTATATAAGGCAGAGGGGCATTTCCGGCACATGATGTCATAAATCACATTGGTGGATGGGCAGATGAATGAGCCCTTAATGGAGTAGGTGGCTTGATTTGGTCCTGTGGTGGTGTCTTTAGTGTAGATATGAGGGCAAAGTTGGCAACATGATCTGTTGCAGGGATATATTCCTGCTTTAATGTTTCTGTTGTTTGATCTGTAGTTGCTGATGAGTATCCATTTAAGGTTGGGGGGCTATCTGTAGGCAAGGAAAGGGCTTTCTCCCAAGGCTTGAGAGAGTGAGGGATCATCTTGAAGAATAGGCTGTAGATCTTTGATGATTTGGTGAAGAGGTCTGACTTGGGGGTTGTAGGTGGTGACCAATGGCGTTTTGTTGGTTTTTTTCTTGGGTTTCTTCTGTAGTAGTTGACTTCTGGGTACCCGTCTGGCTCTGTCAATCTGTTTCTTCACTTCTGCAGATGGGTACTGTAGTTTTAAGAATGCTTGATAGAGACCCTGAAGATGTCTGTCTCTGTCTAAGGGATCCAAGCAAATGTGGTTATATCTTAGAGCTTGACTGTAGACAATGGATTGTGTGGTATGTCTTGGATGAAAGCTTGAGGGATGTAGGTAACTATAGTGATCAGTAGGTTTTTGGTATAGGGTGGTCTTTATGTGCTCATCACTAATTTGCATTGTAGTGTCCAGAAAGTGGATCTCCTGTTTGGAGAGTTCCATGCTAAGTTTGATTGTGGAGTGGAAATTGTTGAAATCTCTATGGAAATCTTCAAGGGCATCCTTACTGTGGGTCCAGATGATGAAGATATCATCAATATAGCGTCAGTAAAGTAGAGGTGCTTTGGAATGAGACGTGAGGAAGTGTTGTTCTAAGTCAGCCATAAAGATGTTGGCATATTGTGGGGACATGCGGGTACCTATAGCAGTGCCACTAACTTGAAGGTATAAATTATCTTCAAATCTGAAATGGTTGTGGGTGAGTACAAATTCACAAAGTTCAGCCACAAGTTTTGCTGTGGCATCATCTTGGAAAGTTCTTCTAATGGCTTGTAATCCATCTCTGTGTGGAATGTGGGTGTAAAGAACCTCTCCGTCCATAGTGGCCAGGATGGTATTTTCTGGAAGTTCACCAATGGATTGGATTTTTCTCAGGAAATCCATAGTGTCTCTCAGATAGCTAGGAGTGTTGATAGCATAGGGTCTGAGGAGAGAGTCCACATAGCCAGATAATCCTGCTGTAAGCGTGCCAATGCCTGAGATGATGGGGAGTCTGGGGTTTCCTTTTTTATGTATTTTAGGTAGTAGATAGAATATCCCTGGTTGGGGTTCTGGTACTGTGTCTGTCTTAATTTGTTCCTGTGCTGCTTTGGGGAGTTTCTTGAGTAGGAGGTGCAGTTCCTTTTGGTGTTTCTCAATGGAGTCAGAGAAGAGTGGTTTGTAGAATGTTGTGTTGGAGAGTTGTTTATAAGCCTCCTGCGTAATCCGATTTATTCATGATGACGATGGCGCCTCCCTTGTCAGCCTCCTTAATAATAATATCAGAGTTGTTTCTGACGCTCTGGATGGCATTGTGCTCTGCACGGGTGAGATTATGGTATAAGGGATGTTGTTTGTCCACAATTTCAGCCTTTGCCCTGTGGCGGAAACAATCTATATAGAAGTCTAGTCTGTTGTTCCGGCCGTCAGGAGGAGTCCATGTCGAATATTTTTTCTTGCAATGTTGAGAGGAAGGTCATTTAACTTTGTAAGCACAGTTAAAGCAGCAAAAAACTTTTAGGTGTAAACAAGGCAGAATAGGTCTTCACTGACGTGCTGCTCCTAAATCCAGTTGAACTTGACATGATTAACGTGTTTAGTGTAGGGGAGCTGAGCCTGTGATATACAGGAGATCAGACTGGATGATCTAGTTGTCCTTTATGGCTTTAACACTCTGACTCTAGTTTTCCTACACTTCTCACTTGTTTTTTGCAGATGCAAAACAGGAACGAATGCTGTCTGCAAAGAGGAAAGATGGGGCCGAAACTTACCTTCCAGTCAAACCTATAAAGGTCAGAAGTAAAATAACTCGGCCACTTTCTGCTGGACCCTTGCACCAGGAGGGACATGAAAGAATCTGCTCCAGTAAGAGATGAGAATATGTAAAGTATTCAGTGAGAGCTTCCAGTTTCCTTCCCCTGCCCTTGCTCAGATATTCTCTCTGATTCAAACTTCTGTCCTCACTTTCCTGGGCTATTGGCCATTTTTATACTTCTTCTCATCTCAAAATTCCATTGACTTCAGAGGGAGCAGGAGCAAGCATCATTGCTCCTCCTCATTTTTCTTTCCCTATCCTCACAGAATGAAGTCTTCTTCCCCTCCTTTACAATCCATATTATTCTGTATTTTCTCAATTTTTCTGTACATAGACATATTCCCTATGGTGAAAGGGCCTGACGGGAAGGCAGCATCTGCATGTCAACTACTGGATCTTCAGAGGAACTGTCAAAAGATGGTAGTGCTCTGTAATCCAGCCATTCCTCTTAGGCAAATTCACCATCAGTAACAAAAAGATGTTGGGTTTTTTTGTGGTAGGGATGATTTCTGACTTATGCCCAATTATTCAAATGAATGGGAAAGGGTTAAATGGCTGTATTACTTTACTAAAACATCTCAAACTAAGCATAGTTTCTTCCAAATGAATCCTGAGAATAGTAGAATTAACAGTATTGAAAAACCCAAACTGTGGCTCCTTAATTAACGTGAAACCTAAACAGAACCAAGAAATTATATTCCTTCTTAAACAAAAGAGAAACTCAAACTCCACCTGGATGCCAGCACCAGCTAACGGTTGTAGCAATACCTGCCTGCTCAGATCCTTGCTTTGGCCAGTTTTTGAAAGATGTGTGTTGCACTGCCTTCGAACACTTTAAAAACTGTGAGTTACATACAGATAGCAATTGTGTGTGACCAAGACGAGCAAGGAAAGATTTAGGAAAAAAATAGCAGCAGCTTATGGTCTTAAGCTAGTGTGTTCATTTTGGGAAGACTCTGGGGAGCCCAACTCAAAGAGAGCAATCATCCAGCATGTGTGCAGCATCTTCCACAGCACTATAGATACACAGTGAGCTGTCCTGAATACCACAGGCATAGTCAGTCTTGGAGCAGCAAACCATACCACGCATAAATGGTTAAGCTGGCTCCAGAGACAGAAAAGACAAGGAGTGGCTGGGAGTGGCGGTAGGCGCTTCTGATAGCGGCTGAGGCTTTTTCCCATTCTCCCTACCATAGTAAGTTGATGGTGTTACCAGCTGGTTGGAGAGTATGTAGCACAGTCCAAACAGGATTTCTGTTTTGCCATTGGGGGCAGAATGCATCCCATATATCCCTCAACAGTGGTAAGTGTGTCATTTTCTGTATCTTGGAGGGCCCTTTATAGGTGCATTCTGTCACCAGATGTTAGGTGGAGGAATATTAGCTAGGACTGGTAACCACAAGTTTTGCTGGCTTCAGTGTCCCTGTGATCATTCTTACATTACGAGCATGCTGTGTTTTAAAAACAGTGGACTAGAGCAGTGGTCATTTTTAATGTTTCTGCCCAGCTGCCTCTTTACATCTATAAATTCCTTTCTTTCTGCAGATGGGCAGCACAGTTCTGAAAATTAAAACTGCTTTTACTTTCATTTGACTTCCAAGAGCCTCTGCTTAGCCACAAAGTTGTTGAGACACCTAGTCATTGTCCAACATAGCTCATTCCTTGAGGAATGGTAGGGGTCGGAGGGGTGAGTGGTCTCAGAGTCCAATCCAGCTTCTTCCTTCCACTTTTGCAAGTTAGTCCTGATATTATTCTCATATGGAAGCATGTTCTCATATCCCCGCATCTTCCAAAAAAAAAATGTTTCTCTTGATCCTACCCATCTCTCCAGCTACATCTCTTCTCTTCACTTCTGAACTCCTTCATAGAACCATTGACTTCCTCTCTTCTCACTTGGCCTTGGATCCATTACTTTCCAGCAGTGCTCACTTCATTCCTTTGAAACTGTGTTCTCAAGGTGGTGCCCTTTCTCCTTCTCTATCATGAATAAGGAAGGCCAGAAAGGTGTTAGGGCTGGTTGGGGGCTTTGGGGAAACGGTTGTCTTTGATTGTTTTCCCTTACTTATGTCTGCATTATGAGCTAGGGGTGTGATTGATTTCTCTACTGGTGTACACGTACTCACATTGCATGAGTAGTGGCAGCATGATCACAATCGAGCTGTGTGCAAACCTGTCTGAAATCAGTGGGTATGTATTCTGCAAAGCTCATCCATGCCTCTTCTGTTGCTACTTGTGCTACCACAGGTACACTGCTCATAGACTCATATACTTTAAGGTCAGAAGGGACCAGTACGATCATCTAGTCTGACCTCCTGCAAAATGCAGGCCTCAAGACCTCACCCACTCACTCCTGCAATAGGCCCCCAACCTATGACTGAGCTATTTACCTCCTTAAATCATGATTTAAGGACTTTAAGATACAGAGAATTCACCGGTAGGTGAACCATGCCCTGTGCTACAGAGGAAGGCGAAAAACCCCCAGAGCCCAGGCCAATCAGCCCTGGGGGAAAATTCCTCCCCGACCCCAAATATGGCGATCAGTTAAACCCTGAGCACATGGGCAAGTCTCAACAGCCAGTTATCCAAGAAACAATTCTCTGTAATAACTCTGAACCCACCCCACGTACTCTCCCCTCTTAGGCCACTTGTAAATCCACCACACGTAGCCAAATATCAGTCAATTTCCAAAATAGGCTAATCATACCATCCCCTCCATAAATTTGTCAAGCTCAGATTTGAAAGCAGTTATGGTTTTTGCCCCCACAACTCCCCTTGGAAGATTATTCCAGAACTTTACACCTCTAATGGTTAGAAACCTGCATCTAATTTCAAGCCTAAATTTCTTGATGGACAGTTTATAACCATTTGTTCTGATGTCCACATTGGTGCTGTACTCAATTCCTCTCCCTCCCTGATGTTAATCCCTCTGATGTATTTATAGAGAGCAATCATATCCCCCCTCAGCCTTTTTTTGGTTAAGCTAAACAAGCCAAGCTTCTTGAGTCTCCACCCATAAGGCAGGTTTTCCACTCCACAGACCATCCTTGTAGCCCTTCTCTGCACCTGTTCCAATTTGAATTCATCCTTTTTAAACATCGGGAACCAGAACTGCACACAATATTCCAGATGGGGTCTCACCAGTGCCTTGTACAGTGGCACAAACACCTCCCTGTCTCTACTTGAAATACCTCTCCTGATACATCTTAGAACCGCATTAGCTTTTTTCACGGCCACATCACATTGGCGGCTCATAGTCATCCTATGATCAACCAGTACTCCCAGATCCTTCTCATCCTCAGTCCGTTCCAACTGATGCGTCCCCAACTTATAGGAAAAATGCTTGTTGTTTGTCCCTAAATGCATGACCTTGCACTTCCCATTATTAAATTTCATCCTGTTCCTGATACTCCAGTTTACAAGGTCATCCAGATCTTTCTGTATGGTATCCCGAGCCTTCTCTATATCGGCAATACCTCCCAACTTGGTGTCATCCACAGACTTTATTAACACATTCCCACTTTTTGTGCCAAGGTCAGTAACAAAAAAGTTGAACAAGATCGGTCCCAAGACAGATCCCTGAGGGACTCCACTGGTAACCTCCCTCCAGCTTGACAGTTCACCCTTCAGTATGACCCACTGTAGTCTCCCTTTTAACCAGTTCCTTATCCACCTTACTATATTCATATTAATCCCCATCTTCTGTAACTTAACTAATAACT
>VOCT01062303.1:0-22528 GCA_007922175.1 Pelusios castaneus
TTGTGTGAGGAGCTGACCTGCTAAGGTCCTTTTATCTGAGCCTGCTGTGTTCTGATTGGCTGCTCCCATGAGGCCTCTCTTGCCAGGCCTGGAGTACCCACCTTTGGGACTACTTTACTAGGACAGGCTGCAGTAGGGCAGCGGGGTGCCTGTAAGGAGCTGCAAAGCCAAAGTACAGCCCATCACAGGCCCAGGCAGACTCTTTTGCTTAGAGTCAGAAGAGCCCTTAAGATAGTTGCTAAATAAAAATTGGAAACATGGTGCAGATGTTAGAGGAAGGATGTAGAGGGGGGAAATCCCAGTAGTTAGCACAGTAGGCTAGGATCTAGGAGACCCATGTTCAATTTGCTGCTCTATCAAACACTTCCTGTATGACCTTGGGCAAATCACTTAGCCCTTCTGTGCATCACTTTGCTGTCTATAAAATGGGGAGAATAGAACTTCCTGACCTCACAGGAGTGTTGTGGGGATACATATATTAAAGACTGAGAGATATTCAGATACTACAGGGAGAAGAACCCAAGATAGATGGTAATATATTTATATGTTGCTTGTGTTATAATATTAGGACATTGGGGTAATTCAGAAGGAAGACCAATATCAGGAGCTGTTGGCTAGTATCAGCATTAGGGGTTGGCAGAAGAGATACAGTCATTCAAAACATGTCTGTGTCTCTCTCACTCTACCTCTCAACCAGACCAAGTTGGTGTGTAGCTAGTCTTGGCAATGACAGCAATAAAAATAACAGAGAGAACAACTCAGAAAGATGTAGTGAAGTTCCTTGTGAAGTTTCCGTATAAAGGAGTACCCGTTCTACTATCTAAAAGGACAATGACTCCTATGAACTGCTCTGTACAATGCCCCAAAGGAAGACATACCTCCGACAGCACCTAATGGTGAAACTGCTCCTCGTAGCACCATCTTACCTGGGCAAAGAGAGCTGTGCTGGTGACACGCCCATTTTCTCTTGGGGAATTCATCCACGGGAGGAGACTCTGTACAATCTTGGGTGTTATAAGCTCAGATCTTAGCAGAGCACTGGAAGAAAAGTGGGATAGATTGCGTACTTCAAAAACTCGGCTGCTCTGATCTTACCACTCTCCTATCTAGGAGTGGGAGCTGTGCGTTTCCAGCCCAGGGCACCCTCCTCACAGTTACACACTGAAAGTTCCCTCTCAGCCACTCTATTTGCTCCTGAACCCCAAGGACGAAATGACGGATCCTAGATCTCTTACCTGACCAGCAGACACACCCCCTCATGGTGAGTCTCAGGATTCTCAAGAAGAATCCAGGTTCTCTGGTTCCTGAGTGTTCCCATCAGTCTCTCACTCACACCCTTGGAAAGCACGACATCTAATGCTTCGATGGAAAGCCTGAGAAAGAGAGGGTCAGAATTGCAGCCGTCAGTAGTAAGGTGCAGCATGAGCTGAGTCAGGAAACCCAGGTTAATTGTCAGGTGTTTTGTTCATCCACAGTTCATCCATTGACAGTACCAGGGAGACCACTGTCCCTGGAAGCAGAGGCAGCCATTGGCTACTGGGGCCCTGGGCGAAGGCCCATTGTGGTCCCCATATAGGCCTGTGGGACGACATCTTTGTGACCCTTTCTCCCCCACCCCCTTGCCATGCCCTGGACCCAGCTCTGCCTGGAAGGACTGATGCCAGAGGCTTTTGTTGCTAGGGACAAAATTTTCCAGTCATTTTTCCTATCAGTATGGAATACGGGCACTAGCCATGTTCAGTGACATGGAAAAGACAAATGACCAAAAGAGAAAGGCCAACGTGGGCAGAAAGGTACATGATGACCAAGCCACATTGGACACAAAGGACACAGGAAGGAGTGATTTGAGAGGAACAAAAGGAGAAAAACAGAGAGACAAAAAGCTAGGAGAGTCTGACAAAGGAAATTCTCTGGGTGGAAACACTTTGCCCACCTGCTCCCTGTTTTTTGGAGAAAGGGTTAGAAAGCTGAGATACAGAGTGAAGGTGCCATGCATTAGAGGGAGGATTAAATCACTGTAAACAGACTTCACCGTGGTGATTAGAAGCAAGCAAGTCTCAGTGTGGGCTGTGATCATGGAATAGGTAGGGTGTAACATGTCACTCTCTCATGGCTGGGCACTCTGCTGGGATTTACCTGCCTCTCTGCAAATTGAGAATGTGATGGAGAAGACAGTGTAGAGATTTTACAATCAAGGTGATGGAGGGAATGCTGCGAAGAGAGGTGGAGCAGGAAAGAGAAACGCAGAGGACCTGCAGACCTTTCACCAACCCCACCACACACTAGCAGTCTTTGCTGGCCTGGTGGACTTAGAACCAAAAGAGCCAGAAGGAATTTATACAGGAGCAAGCCCAGGTCTGGCCACAACTCCTCCAGTTTTTGAGTTCTGCATCGGGAAATGGAAACCGGGCAGAGGGGACAGGACTCTGTAAGACAGGATCTGCTAACAATGCTGATGCAGTTTTGGTTACTTTTGGAAGAGTGGCAGTGGCCCCTGGTTAGGGACCAAGAAATGTGGACTCTTTGACTAGCTCCCTATTTAACTGGGGAAATACAAGCTGCACATATGACTCTCAATGATGAACAGGGGACAGACTGTGACATGGTTAAGGCAGCCCTGTTGGACCAGGTGGGGCCTGTCCACAGAAAAGTACTACCAGAAATGGAGAGTTGGAAAATGGGCTGAGGGATCACAGCTCTCTGCATTTGTACAGAAATACGGGGAGATATGTGACAGAGTGCTGAGGGCTAGCACATCAGCCATTACTGTGGATACTTTTAATACTAATAAGGTGCTCTCCCTCCTTTCCCATTGTAGAAGGTCTAATTGGACAGTGATGTACCGGATTCCCAGGCCCAGCTGGGGCTAGTGAGTCAATAAATCAATTATTCCACAGATAGGGAGGCTGCATGAAATGACAGGAAGGAGTGCTTGGGAGAGAATCTGACAAAGGAAGTTTGTGAGTAGAAACACCTTCCCACCCACCCATTTTGCAGAAGTGGTTAGAAAATAGAGATGCAATGTCCAGGTGAGGAGACAGGGATGTGTTTAGGTTGAAGGATTAAATGCTCTAAATAAATGTGCTTGTTTACAAGCTAGAAGGACTCAGACTAGTCTGTGTTCATGGAAGAGGCCAGGGCGTAGTACACTACTCTGTCACATATAGGTTCCTAAAATGGGCCTGCACATAGGCCCACAGCATGGGCAGAATATACACTTGGATGCGTCTACACTAGTAACTTAAGCTGCTCCTTAGGTCGAGTTAAAGAAACAACATAGGCAGCTATGTTTGAAAATCTGGCTTATTTTGGCCATTATAGAAGAAGAGCCTTATTGGGTCGATCCAATGATTCATCTAGCCCAGTATCTTGTCTTCCAACAGTGTCTGTTTCCGGATACTTCAGGGGAATGAACAGAACAGGACAATCATCAAGTAATCCCTGGCCAGCTGTCCAATCCCAGCTTCTGGCAGTCAGACACTTAGGGACAGCCAGTGCCTGGGGTTGCATTTCTGATCATCTTGGCTAATAGACATTGATGGACCTGTCCTCCATGAACTTATCTAATTTGTTTTTTAATCCAGTTATACTTTTTGCCTGGCAATGAGTTCCACGAGTCAACTGTGTTGTGTTAAGAACTATTTCCTTATGTTTGTTTTAAATCTGTTGCTCCTCCATGAACAGTTTTGATCCTGGTTTCCTTGGAAAATTCTGAGACATCATAAAGTCATGAGGTCTGTAATATGAGCACGTCATTGGCACTGAATAAAGAAAAAACAATTATAGAAACTTATAATGCTGTGAAAGTCATGGGGAACACACATTAATGGGCTACCAGAGCTGAAGTCAACCAAAGACTGAGTAACAATCTCTTAGTACTAACTAGCAAGGGGCACAGAGTGGGTGCAGAAGGAACTGGTCTGTACATTCTAGTTTACTAAGATAGTATCATGTGAGTTCCAACTAAAAGCCAAGGTCACATTTGTCACCAATATCACCGTCACATGCATGCATGGATGTTATATAAGGAATGACATATGTACATTGAAGATTGTGTTCTTAAGGTCTGTGTCTAGGGACTGGTCACCAGAAAAGATTAAAAGTAAAGTTCTCTTTCAGGCAAGAAAAGTTGATCTCTGTCTGTGTGCATGCCCATGAAGTAATATAAGGTACACAATTCCCTCCGTCCCCAACTAGTCTGAATTGAATGCTAATGAAGGATTGTGAGGACTTCAAAGAAGGGAAAGTAAAAGGAAAAAGTAAACAGGGTTGGGGACACTATTTTGAGGTACACATCAAAGATGTGTTCTGGTATATTTGGGTGACAAAGAACACACCCTTACACCCTTCCCCTAGGAAGTAAATGGAAAGTGAATTTGATTCATGAAAGAGGGGTCTCCCCGGAGCATTAGAGAACTTAGAATGAGAAACTCTTTAGGTAGGAGGTTAACCTGTTAATTAAGTTTTGTCTCCTCTCCCATGAGCTTAAGATCTAAAAGAGAAACCCACTGTTGACAGGATCAACAGAGAAATATCTTGAGGAATGAGGGGCTGTTTCTCATCTCCTTATCATACTCCTCAGAAAACAGAGGTTTCTTTTCATAAGAGGCTATGACCTACAGATCTTGTTACCTGAGTCACCATGTGTCTAATCCCAGAGCTTGTGTGCATATTTATTATGTAGCAAGTCACTGTCTAGACCAGGAAACCTCCCTGCTAGCACATTCCTAGTTCATGAAGTCAAGTTACTTTAATGAGTGGCAACTCACCTTTGTGACATGAAAAGCATCAATACCCTCCTTATATTGCTCAAGGAGCCAGGGGATCTGGTCAAATATCTGATCTCGCTGTTCCTCTTTATGTAGAAGGACACCCATCATGGGACCAAGGGCTTTGCTTGGCCTGCTTGAGCAGCAGAAATAAGAGACAGAATTTAAGTTCTCATGAATTCATTCAATAGCATCCAACAGGCACAACTTTTCTACCTTTAATGAGTGCAATTTCCCTTAATCCACTGCAGGAACAGCTCTGTCTCAGTATTTCCTGGTAAAGAACCAGGACTGATGGCTTTGGATTCAGAATTACATTCCACTGTATCTCCCAGCTAAAGCAGGCAGGATATTTCCCCACATGCATTTTAGGGCAGCTCATCCCTGCTCTACCTCCATTGGAGCAGAATGGACTTATCCCATGAATGAATTTAGCCCACTGTCCTGTGTTCCTCTGCACTCTAAGGGTATGTGTACACTGGAGGATCTGTTATGTCAACTTAGGGAGTACACAGCCCTGCGTCCACACTGGCAGGTGCTAGGTTGACGGAAGAGTGGCCAGGAACTCTGTGAGGAGGGGGGGACTGGAGTCCAATTAGGTCGACTTAAGGGCTATTCCTTGTCTACACTGGCTTAAGTCAATTTAATAAGGTCGACTTAAGACTTAGGTTGCTTTTAAGAGGTCGCGCTAAATCGACTTAAGGAAGAGCTTAAGTTGACTTAATAAAAGCCCGGTGTGGATGCAGGAGTCTGTAGGTTGACTTAACTTTCCTTAAGTCGGCCTAAGGCTCCAGGGTGGAGGTACCAGGTGCATAAAACTGGAATCCATGCACCCTGTGTACAGACAGAATTTCCATGATGTGATGACATTTTTAATTTACTAGTTTAAAATGCTTTGTATGTCATCCAAAAGGACTTAACATTAAATGCCAACATCAGACAGAGTGCCAGACACATAACATTTACCATTCCAATTTCTGTTAAAGATTGAGAAAAACAGCAATTCTCACCTCCAGCTCCTCACAGGTCAGCCAGTTGCTGGTCACATGACGATAAAAGGGAAGAATTTTATTACAGAATTGTGGTTCCTTCATTCTGGGGAATGGACACTTTTCCCAATTCACGAAATAAGCATTTACGGCTGTTGAGAAGTTTTCCAGAACTGCATGGAAGGAGAGAAGAGAGACAATGTGAAAAGGACGTGTTACTGTAGTGATGAGGAGATTTTGCTGATCCGTAAAGAAACCCAGCCCTATAGTTTACTACATTTCCATGGCAGCACCTGCTCAGTTCAGGACCAGAGGCTGAAATCCCATACCAATTTTGAGCTATTTCTCTTCCTTCACATCCCTTGTCTTGTTTCCCTTCTGTATCTCTCTTTCTCTTTTCAGCTATCACCATCTGAAATCATATTTTCCTCTCTTCCTTGTTACCTCTCATTTAGAACTGCTTGAAAGCCCAGTTTATTTTTTTTTTTTTAAAGTTTACCCTTTTCCCCACATTTTCCAGGTAAAATATCAAGTACATTTAAAAAAAAATAAAAAATCATCCAGGCATTTCTTAGGTGCTCAAAAGGACTGAATGAATTCTGATGAAAATTGTCACTGAAGTTTTGTAGGTTTATTTTTATCCGATTTGTAACTGTTTATGAAAAATATATTTGAAAATCAAAATATTTCAACCAGCTCTCCCCTGAGTGACTCAAGTCCTCTGCAGTTATACACATGTTTAGTCCCGAAACTGTATCATTTCATCTTGAATTGCAGTTTACCTGAATGATATCCCATGCCCCTAACTACCATTGGGTGCATCTACAGTTGTAAATTAAATTGACTTAAGCTTGCTTAAGTCAACTTAATTTACCCTGCGTCTACACTACAGTTTCCTTAAGTCGACTTAAGCGACTTGCTTACGTGAACTTAAGGAAAATAAAGTCGACTTAATGAAAATTAAGTTGTCTTTATAAAACCTCCTTTTAGTTCGACTTAAGCCAGTGTAGACCTGGGGTAGCCCTAAGTTGACTTAGGGCTACTCCAGGACTCCACCACGGCCCTCCCTGCTGGGGGGGGAGGGGGAGAGCACAGAGGGAGCCTGGCATGCCCCCCCAAAGGGCAGGGCAGAGCCCTGCCAACTGCCCCATGCCCTGCCAGGTTCCCTGTCCCCCTTTGCCCCATTGTACCCAGGTACAATGGGGCAAAGGCTGAGCCCCCTGGCACTGGGCCAGGGGTGCCTCCCTGCCCCCATGGACCTGCCCTAGGTCCCCCGATCCCCTAGAAGTCAACATAGGTGTCCAGTTTGGACGTGCTAGGTCGACTTTGTAAGTTCTCCCCAAAGTCAATTTAAAATTTAGGTGTAGACTCACTAAGTCGATTTAACTAAGTCGACTTAAAGTCAACTTAGTTAAGTCGACTTAGCTAAAGTTGACCTACATTTTCAAGTGTAGACATAGCCATTGTCTTTAGCAGGCGTTAGCAGAAAAATATAGTTGAAAATCAAAATATTTCAACCAGCTCTCCCTTGAGTGACTCAGGTCCTGTGCAGTTATACACATGGTTAGCCCTGAAACTGTCTCATTTCATCTTGAATTGCAGTTTCTCTGAATGATATCCCGAGCCCCTAACTCCCGTTGTCTTTAGCAGGATCTGAGAGCAGTATGGAGCACGTTGCCCTAAAATATGATGTCATCTACTATCCTTGCTAAGGAGAATTAGGGCCTGGTCCTGTTCTCTATGAAGTTGATGGCAAAATTCCCATTTACCTCAATGGCACAGGATTAGCCCTTTACTGAGCATCGCCAGGAGAGCAAAGGAAGGGAGAAGTGGAGAAGGAAGAGAACACTGAGAGAGACAGTGAAAGGGGATGATAAAAAAGAAACTAAAATGGAGTGTGGGAAACACAGTAATTTAAATGAAGTTAAATCTGTTCCCTTCGCCTCTTCCCCCAGGAGCCTCCTAGCAGACTTCAGCATTTGTGTCAGTTTATTCGAAATAATTCCTAAGAGTGATAAAAGCCTGAATCTACTAATGCTCAGTGTCTCTTTAAAGGTAAGTGCAAGAGGAGGTGAAGGATCCAGCACCTGGTACATTCCAGGCCAGGGATCACAGTGATGGCAAATTTGGTTAGTCAATTACATCTGTACTGAGCCCCCAAATATCCATTTTGATCTGACAGTTAGAGCTGGCACTTACCCCCACAAATTGCTTGCCTCATCCTGCTGTCCTCGGCTAACGTCAGCATGGAGCTCATTTTACCCATAGTCATTCCCACAATAGGGATACAGGTAAGTGCTGCAGAGAAGGGTCAAAAAAGAGGGAAGACAGACTGTCAGCTAACTAACTTCTTACTTACACACTTAGAAACGTGGTTGGACTGGCTGCTCTGGGTTCTTGGGCCATTTTGTGCTGAGTAAACAGTGAAGAGTGGCCTGAAAGCCATCACAGAAAGCCAGCGGAGGATCCCCCTGAGTAGGTGACTCTTCCGCCATCACACAGCTGTGCCTTCTGCCCGTCCCACTCCCAGAGTAAGGGGAGAGTGAGTGCAGTGAGGAGGGATGGGGAGTGAAGTGGAGAAGAGCGCCATTATGTCTGATGTTCCACTCATTCCCAGCCTTAAGGAGTGTCAGTCAAGGGCAGAAATCAGAGCTTGCGCCTAGGGCTTGATAACTCCTGATCTGGGAGCCAGAACTGTCCCCTAGTGCCGGCCACAGCAGTTAACTGTGTAAGCCCCCAGTAGAGCAGTATTTAGCTCTCATGTTGGTAGGTCATTCCCTGCCCTGACACAAATGATGATAGCTGAGAGAAAAGACAGGAAGTATTATACCATAGACTGATGAGAGGCTGCCCAGCGTAATGAGAGTAAACTCTTCAGGTAACTCCAGTGGTTTCAGGTGATACTGCAGCTCGTACATCACCTCGTTGAAATAGCAGCGGGCCAGAGTCACTAAGCTGTTACTAGCTGCCACTCTCAGTTCATCTGCTCCTTCCTAGGAAAGGACGAGAGTCAGACTGAGGTTACTGGAGCCGGTCGCACTAACCGGTGTCGTCATGTGAGTCAATTCCTTAGTTCTGTGTACAAGCTGGGAATGAACCAACCCAACTTTCTTTGGGTAGATTCATTAGTCATAAATATTCACTGAGCTGTTTGGCTAAACCAGCGGTTCCCAACCTTTGGTCTGCAGAGCCCTGCGGGTCCATGAGGCTACTACAGAGGATCCACGAAAAGAAAAATAACAATATCCTCACCAAGAAAATGTACCATTTCAAATAAACGATAGCTTCATAGGAGGGGTGAATGTTACAAATTACTGCTTAATGCTGCTATTTCTTTGTTATTATGTTAGATTTCCATAAAATATGGAGTGTAAAAACCAACTAGCCGCATGAGGTGATCTGCAAAATGTTTGGAGGTTGAAAATGTGTCCATACACTCACAAAGGTTGGGAACCGCTGGACTGAACAATTTTCAGCCTCTGAGTTGTTTGAAACATGTTTCGTTACACTCTTAGCTATTAGCTGCTGCTGGTGGATGGTCACCAAAGTCATGTGATATTTTCCTCTGCTTTTTCCTCTGAAAAGGTAATGGAACACAGACTGGACAGCTTCAAGATATTCAGAGAGTTTTCCTGGAATAAACTGTCCCCAAAAAGAGACTGTAGTCTGACTTCCTCAGGAACAGGAAAAGGATTTTTCCTTGGCTTTTCCTGCTGGCAAGATACATACTAAATCCAATAGTGTTTCTTTGGGAGCTAACTTAGATTTTGGCTGTCTTGGGGCTTTATGCTGCCATTTATGACTATAACATCAGAGCTTCTTCTGCATACAATTAACAGCAATAATTGAAATCCCTAAAGGACTTTAAGAAGGAATTGCTTGTTAAGAACCCAGAGGCCTGTCTCTGTCTCTGATACCATGTGTCTCAGGTCCTGATCCAGCAAAGCACTTAAGCACATGTAACTTTCAGTGTGAGAGTTGTCCCATTTTACGCTTGTGCTCACGTGCTGTATTGGACCTGGGCTTTGGTCTGGAGGCAGGTTCTGCCAGTGTGGAAGGAATGGGCTTCTACTGTTGTGAAGACAAGAAAATGCACTTTAGATTCTGTATATATTTATCCCCAAAAAAGAGAGCTTTGATTAGGATCCTTTGGTTAGTATCTTCAGAGAAATAACTTACCTGAGTGTCTCTCATGTGGTGTGTGGCTAATATTATTTTGTTCAGAAGCTTTCTCTCTATGTCCTTGATGTCTTTCTGGAATACAGTATTCAAGATATAGTAAATGTCTAGCTTGTCTTCTAGGAACGAAACATACAAGAGAATAATTGGGGAGTGTTTTGCTTGATGACTAGACACTGATTTGGGGAGTGTTTTGCTTGATGACTAGACACTGATTTGGGGAGTGTTTTGCTTGATGACTAGACACTGATTTGATTAGGAAAGTGGTAGAAGGCCAGTCACTAGGGACTTCTAAAATTAGTTTGGCCAAAACAGTGGAACATGTGCTGCTGGGAAGGCTCCTGCATTAACAGGGTGATGGGCTGGATGATCCAATAAGTCTTTTCCATCTCTGCCTGCTCGGAGTCTATATCCATGAATGCAGGAGGCTGAAGTGTGAGCTGAATCCTAAGATTGGAATGTTCAAACCCATTGGAATGTTCAAAGCCAATCAGATCTCTTGGCTGGCTGAGCATTCCCGCGGTTCTGCTTTGAAGGGAATGCGACTGCAAGATCCTGAAAAGATCCTTCCATTCATTTTTAAATGTGAGGAGGATTTTTTTAATTGAAATATGTCATTGATAACTTATTAAGCATGTAACCCATGCAATTCAAGTGAGGCAGAACTGAACTGTTTGTCTTGGCCCCCTGGTACTTTAATTTAACAGCCTTCTGTGATGGCCTTTAATAGAGAAATAGACTTTACAGGATGCAAGGATTAATAAATAAAAAGTGATCTGAATATACAGAGATAAGGTCTTTTCAGTGCTATAGCTCAAAAATAACTCCTTGTATTTGTAGGAAGGTTATTCTGGGAATGGCGTACTGTTATCTAAAATTTAGAGCAAGGTGTCATCACTCTTGAATTTTATTCCTTGTTCTTTTACTGATTGCTGTGTGACATTGAGCAAGTTATTTAATTGCCTGTAACACAACTCATCTGTAAATGGGGAAACTGCTTACCACTCTCCCAAGAGTACTGTGAGTCTTAATTCATTAATATTTGGGAAGTGCATTGAGCTTTTTGGATGAAGATGTTTAAAAAAGGGCAAAAATATTATGACAAGAGACTATGGCTTGTCCTCCAGTGCATTTTTATCATCTATAGCCCATGTACTTCATGTAAAAGATCAGTGCCCATCTGAGTGTCCCTTTCGCTAGCATTTTGTCATAATGATCAGTAACAATAGCGTTTTGTAAACTGATGAGCCATTAAGGATAAAATGGTTGTATTCTTTATGTCCTCAATGGCTCATCAGGATACTCCCTGGGACCATTCTACCTGGAAAATTCCTAAACATTAAGGAGACAATGGTTGTTCACACCCTGCCGTCTAAGACATTTCTCCAGAAGGACACAAGTTAAAGTATGGATATAACATCAAATTCTTAACTTCTAATCAAAATAGAATTCCTAGATATAAACTATATAATAATTCCCAGCAAATTACTACCTTTCTATTGATACCAAACATGACATAGTTCCTATGGATTATAGCATTTATGAGATATCCATAGAAAATAATATCTTAAATGCTTCCCTAAATCCAGACAGTGTCACACACAGGGTTCTGCCCTGCCAGGGTCCCTGTCCCCCTTTGCCCCATTGTACACAGGGGGTGCTCCCACACCACCACCGTGGACCTGCCCAAGGTCCCCCTAGCCCCACAAAGTCGACCTAGAGCATCCAGTGTGGATGCTCTAGGTCGACTTTGTAAGTTCCCCTTTAAGTCGACTGTAATTTTAAGTGTAGACACACTAAGTCGACTTAGCTAAGTCGACTTAAAGAAAGTCGACTTAGTTAAGTCAACTTAGTGAAAGTCAACTTAAAAGTGCAAGTGTAGACATAGCCAATTACATTTAAAAAAAAAAATCATCCAGGCAATTCTTAGGTGCTCAAAAGGACTGAATAAATTCTGATTAAACTTGTCAGTGATATTTTTCAAGTTTATTTTTCATCAGATTTGTAACTGTGTTCATGAAAAATATATTTGAAAATCAAAATATTTCAACCAGCTCTCCCTTGAGTGACTCAGGTCCTCTGCAGTTATACACATGGTTAGCCCTGAAACTGTATCATTTCATCTTGAATTACAGTTTATCTGAATGATATCCTGTGCTCCTAACTCCCATTGTCTCTAGCAGGATTTGAGAGCAGTGTGGAGCACATTGCCCTAACGTAAGATGTCGTCTACTATCCTTGCTAAGGAGATTTAGGGCCTGGTCCTGTTCTCTATGAATTTGATGGTAAAATTCCCATTTACCTCAATGGCACAGGATTAGCCCTTTACTGAGCATCGCCAGGAGAGCAAAGGAGTGGAGAAGGAAGAGAAGACCGAGAGAGACAGTGAAAGGAGATGATAAAAAAGAAACTAAAATGGAGGGTGGCAAACACAGTATTTTAAATGTAGTTAAATCTGTTCCCTTCACCTCTTCCCCCAGGAGCCTCCTAGCACACTTCAGCACTTGTGTCAGTTTATTCGAAATAATGCCCAAGAGTCATAAAAGCCTGAACTTACAAATGCTCAGTGTCTCCTTAAAGGTAAGTGCAAGAGGAGTTGAAGGACACAGCACCTAGTACGTTCCAGGCCAGGGAGCGCAGTGCAGGGCCTGATGGCAATTTTGGTTAGTCACTTAGGGTGCGTCTACACTTGTAAATTAAGTCAATTTAAGCTTGCTTAAGTCAACTTAATTTACTCTGCGTCTATGCTGCACTTTCCTTAAGTCGACTTAAGCAAGCTGCCTAAGGAAAATTAAGTCGACTTTTTAAAACCTCATTTTAAGTCGACTTTTGGCCAGGGACGGTGGCACAGGGAGAGCCTGGCATGCCCCCCACCCTGCCCCTATGCCCTGCCAGAGTCCCTGTCTCCCTTTGCCCCATTGTGCCCAGGTACAATGGGGCAAAGGCTGAGCCACCTGGCACTTGGCAAGGGGTGCCCCCCCTGCCACCGTGGACCTCTCCCAGGTCCACCTAGCCCCTAGAAGTCACCCTAGGCATCCAGTGTGGATGCTCTAGGTCGACTTTCTAAGTTCCCCCCAAGTCGACTTAAAATGTAGGTGTGGACACGCTAAGCCGACTTAACAAAGTTGACTTAAATTCGATTTTGTTAAGTCGACTTTGCTAAGTCGACCTAAATTAACAAGTGTAGACATAGCCACCCATCTGTACTGAGCCCGCAAATATCCATTTTGATCCAACAGTAAGAGCTGGCACTTACCCCCACAAAGTGCTTGCCTCATCCTGCTGTCCTCGGCTAACGTCAGCATGGAGCTCATTATACCCATAGTCATTCCCACAAAAGGGATACAGGTAAGTGCTGCAGAGAAGGGTCAAAAAAGAGGGAAGACAGACTGTCAGCTAACTAACTTCTTACTTACGCACTTAGAAACGTGGTTGGACTGGTTGATCTGTGTTCTTGGGCCATTTTGTGCTGAGTAAACAGTGACAAGTGGCCGTAAAGCTGTCACAGAAAGCCAGCGGAGTATCCCCCTGAGTAGGTGACTCCTCCGCCACCACAGAGCTGTGCCTTCTGCCCGTCCCACTCCTGGAGTAAGGGGAGAGCGAGTGCAGTGAGGAGGGATGGGGAGTGAAGTGGAGAAGAGCGCTATTATGTCCGATCTTCCACTCATTCCCAGCCTTAAGGAGTGTCAATCAGGGGCAGAAATCAGAGCTTGAGCCTAGGGCTCGATAGCGCCTGATCTGGGAGCCAGAACTGTCCCCTAGTGCTGGCCACAGCAGTTAACTGCGTGGGCCCCGAGTAGAGCTGTATTTAGCTCTCACGTTGGTAGGTCATCCCCTGCCCTGACACAAACGAAGCTGGCTGAGAGAAAAGACAGGAAGTATTATACCATAGACTGATGAGAGGTTGCCCAGCGTAATGAGAGTAAACTCTTCGGGTAACTCCGGTGGTTTCAGGTGACACTGCAGATCGTACATCACCTCATTGAAATAGCAGCGGGCCAGAGTCACTAAGGTGTTACTAGCTGCCACTCTCAGTTCATCTGCTCCTTCCTAGAAAAGGACGAGAGTCAGACCGAGGTGACTGGAGCCGGTCGCACTAGCCGGTGTCGTCATGTGAGTCAATTCCTTAGTTCTGTGTACGAGCTAGGAATGAACCAACCCAACTTTCTTTGGGTAGATTCATTAGTCATAAATATTCACTGAGCTGTTTGGCTAAACCAGCGGTTCCCAACCTTTGGTCTGCAGAGCCCTGCGGGTCCACGAGGCTACTACAGAGGATCCACAAAAAGAAAAATAATATCCTCACCCAGGAAATGTACCATTTCAAATAAACAATAATTTCATATCAGGGTGAATGTTACAAATCACTGCTGAATGCTGTTATTTCTTTGTTATTACGTTAGATTTCCACCTAATATGGTGTGTAAAAACAAACTAGCTGCATTTGGCGGTCTGCAAAATGTTTGGAGGTTGAAAATGTGTCCACACACTCACAAAGGTTGGGAACCGCTGGGCTGAACAATTTTTAACCTCTGAGTTGTTTGCAACATGTTTCGTTACACTCTTAGCTATTAGCTGCTGGTGGTGGATGATGGGTCACCAAAGTCATGTGATATTTTCCTTGGCCTTTTCCTCTGAAAAGGTAATGGAACACAGACTGGATGGCTTGAAGATATTTAGAGAGTTTTCCTGGAATAAACTGTCCCCAAAAGGAGACTGCAGTCTGACTTCCTCGGAAATAGGAAAGGGATTTTTCCATGGCTTTTCCTGCTGGCAAGCTACATACTAAATCCAATAGTGTTTCTTTGGGAGCTAACTCAGATTCTGGCTGTCTTGGGGCTTTATGCTGCCATTTATGACTATAGTATCAGAGCTTCTTCTGCATACAATCAACAGCAATAATTGAAATCTCTAAAGGACTTCAAGAAATAATTGATTGTTAAGAACCCAGAGGCCTGTCTCTGTCTCTGATACCATGTGTCTCAGGTTCTGATCCAGCAAAGCACTTAAGCACATGTAACTTTCAGCATGTGAGTAGTCCCATTTTATGCTTGTGCTCATGTGCTGTATTGGACCTGGGCTTTGGTCTGGAGGCAGGTTCTGCCAGTGTGGAAGGAATGGGCTTCTACTGTTGTGAAGACAAGAAAATGCACTTTAGATTCAGTATATATTTTATCCAGAAAAAAGAGAGCTTTGACTAGGATCCTTTGGTTAGTATCTTGGGAGAAATTACTTACCTGAGCCTCTCTCATGTGGTGTGAGGCCAATGTTATTATTTTGTTCAGAAGATCTTTCTCTATGTCCTTGATGTCCTTCCGGAATACAGTATTCAAAATATAGTAGATGTCTAGCCTCTTTTTCTAGGGACAAAACATACAAGAGAATAATTGGGGAGTGTTTTACTTGATGACTAGACAGTGATTTGGGGAGTGTTTTACTTGATGACTAGACAGTGATCTGGCTCGGAAAGTGGTAGAAGGCCAGTCACTAGGGACTTCTAAAATTAGTTTGGCCAAAACAGTGGAACGAGTGCTCCTGGGAAGGCTCCTGCATTAACAGGGCGATGGGCTGGATGATCCAATAAGTCTTTTCCATCTCTGCCTGCTCGGAGTCTATATCCATGAATGCAGGCGACTGAAGTGTGAGCTAAATCCTAAGGTCATAAAGCCCACTGGAATGTTCAAAGCCAATCCAATCTCTTGGCTGGCTGAGCATTCCCGCGGTTCTGCCTCGAAGGGAATGCGACTGCAATCCCAACAGACTGCTCTACTGCTGAAAAGATCCTTCCATTCATTTTTAAATGTGAGGAGGATTTTTTAATTGAAATATGTCATTGATAACTTATGAAACATGAGCCCCATGCAATTCAAGTCAGGCAGAACTTAACTGCTTCTCTTGGCCCTCTGGTACTTTAATTTAACAGCCTTCTGTGATGGTCTTTAATAGAGAAATAGACTTTACAGGATGCAAGGATTAATAAATAAAAAGGGGTCTGAATATATAGAGATAAGGTCCTGTCAGTGCTATAGCTCAAAAATAACTCCTTATATTCATAGGAAGGTAATTCTGGGAATGGAGTACTGTTATCAAAGATTTAGAGCAAGGCGTCAGGACATATACGCACACACACTCATCCACACGCCCAAACACACCAGAAAATATTCTGCAGTTTATACAATTACCAGTCCTGATTGTGGCTTTAGTCCATTGCTGGAGATCGTTGCTCGTGGTAGCTACCTGGCCAGGGAAGCTGAACATGAGGAAGAGCAGGGTCTGTCGGGCGCGCACCGATGCTCCTTCTTTCAGGTGTGTGCAGAACTGTCCCCCAAAACTTTGGAGTCTCACCCAGTCTTTATAGGACACGCTGCTCCAGGGGCTCTGTGTGTCCGTTGGTCACCAGGCAGCTGCAGACGTGACTTCCAGCTTGTTTCTTGATAGCTTGATTGATTTTTATCCTTTTGTCTCTGGGGTGGATCCTTTTACTTTGGGGGCTGTGTTCACATTCTTCAGCCGTTGGAATGGACTTCGCATTCATCAGGACAAGCTGGCAGTTTGGGACTGGTTCACACATACATACACCCTCCATCCACACCTTGCTCAGACAATATAAGCTATCCACTTTAGAAATAGTTTCACACAAGATAGGGTACATTGGTCAAAGATGGAGTTTAACATTTTCAAGATGGAGTTTAACAGTTTCAAGATGGAGTTTAACAATTTCAATATTACATTTTTAATATGGAGTTTTACATGACTTTGCTGTAAATACTGCAGTGACTGCGTAAAAAGAGGCGTCATGCCTATTGCCTAAGGGTATATAGGCATAGATTTTCACAGCAATGCAAGCTGGGAGAGAGTGGCTCAGAGGGGACAGGCCCCTGCCTCCCCAGCGAAGAGAACCCCAAGACCAGCAGTTTGAGCCCTGGGCTCCCCAACAACCACATAGAGTGCAGGGTCCACAATCCCATTTACCAGACATCATGTAACAATGTTGCAAATAGGGACCCATTACAGATGTCAATCATCATGAACCAATTAGGGTTAGAGAAGGATTGATACAAGTTATGGATGAAATCAATAAACCAATTAAGGTGAGAAAAAGTTACAAACCAATTAAGACCAATAATACAATGAGAGAAAGTTATAAAACTAATAAACCAATGATACAATGATTGACACAAATTATGAATGAAACCAATAAACTTATAAAATTAAGACCAATGATATAAGGATTAACACACATTATACAAACAGCAAAATCACCTACATTACCATCTGCTGGCAAAAGACTGGAGACCACTGCTATAGACTCACTTAAAATCATGCTTTAATCAATAAACTAGTTTGTTTTATCTAAAACTCTGTGGATTTCAGAGAGCGTGAGAAGCATAGGCCTAATCTGGAGCAAGAGCGGATTTGCATATCAGTTTCTTTGTTAAACTGATGGGCTGGTATATAAGATCCTACAGTGATTTGGGAAGGATCCCAATCCCTGCAGGACAGAAATTCCTGGTGTGGCATCTGGGGGCTGGAGGTGCTCGCTAGGGGATCATTTCATGAGTGACTAGAGAGCGCACATACAATGCCTTGGACTGATTACATGAAAAAGGCTGGGGTGGACTGACCCAGGAATAAGGTATCCACCTAGTAAAGCATGGTATGTCGGCGTCCAGGAGTGAGCAATTGGGGAGACACAGTGACACCCCAAACCAGATAGCATGAGAGGAATGTCACACAGCTACATTCAAGTCATTGTGGGATAGTGAGCATGAAAGAAATTGCTCAAAGCTATTTTTGGTGGCCTGGCCTGGACAGTGCCATGGAAGAGAAGGCAAGAGCTTCTATTTCATGTCAGAGTGTGAGGAACACACCTCAGTTGGCACCCCTACACCCATGGGATTGGTTTGAAAAACCATGGCAGTGGAGAGGTGCTTATAAAAAACAATGGAGCTACCTGAAGCCCCTAGGCCTGAGAGGTAGGGGAGGGGCTGAGAGCAATTTGAAAGCCAAAGAATGACAGTCTGAACAGGGTAGAAGCTGCTGGTTTTTGGTCAGGGAAACACCACCTTACAAGCAACTGCAAGATACAGAGCCTATCCCTAGCCAGGAAGGTCCAAGCTGGCTAAACACCATCAGAAGCCCGTTTGTGGGGAGGGGAGGCAAGAATGTGGATACTAGACTAAAGAGTGACCTTGAAATAGTGTTAGTAGAATAGAATGCATCTATTATCTTTTATTTGAGTGTGGTTATTTCTGACTGCTTTATTAAAATGATTGTGCATTGGTTTGCTATATACTCACTTAAAATGTAATCTGAACCAATAGACTAGTGTTTGTTTTATCTAAAGCTGTGTGAACTTTAGAAAGTGTGAATCAGAGTGAGGAAGGCTGGGCATGATCCATTATTTGTTATATGAACGGACATGAGTATATGGCGATTGGAGGAGGATCCCAATCCCTGTAAGACAGAAGTTCCCATTGTGGTATCTGGGACTGGGAGAGCTCACTTGGGGACCATTGCCTGAGCAGCCAAAGATGCACATTCACTGCCTGGGATGAATACATGCAGGAGACTAGTGGGGATTTACTTGGGAGTGAGTAGACAGCCACCTGGAAAAGCAGGGTGAATCAGGGTTCAAGAGTGGAGATCTGGAGGGTTGCAATGACACACCGAACTGGATTCAGTGAACAACCTGTCACACTTGCAGCAACTGATCTACATGCCACCATTAAGTGAGACCATCTGCTGTCTGGAGAGAGTAGGAAACAGGTTTTGTCTGAGCGATGACTGTGGATGGGACCCATTTAACTCCAGAAGCATAGTTCTGAGCTAGGATGGCCTGTCCAAGACTAAAAGTTGGATCTTTTGCACTCAGTGCACACCTGATGACTTGGTTCTACTGTTGACATTGTACAACTTGCTGTGCTTTGGACGGTTTCAACAAATCAAAGCAAGTGTGCAACTGTTGTCCCATCATTAGGAAAGCTGGGGCCACTTTGGTCGTAACATAAGAGGTGTTTCTGTAGTATAGTAAGAAGGTGTTCAGATGCTTCTGAATGGACGAATGTCCCATCACAAATTTTAGAGCTTGTTTCATTGTCTGCATAAACCTTTCAGCATCCATCGGTGAAAGGATAATATGGTGCTGATGTGATGTATTCCGTTTGCTTTTATAAAATTCTCAAACTCCTGAGAAATGAACTGTGGTCCGTTGTCACTCATAAGTTGTTCTGGCAGACCATAACGACTAAAGCAGGCCTTGCTATATCTATGTTTCTGGTAGCCATGGTGACTAGTTTTAATAATCTGTCACCTAGCTCCACTGCAGAACTGTAACAGAGGAGTGCCCTCTGGGAACCAAAAGTAAAATTGCTGGCACCTAGCTGTGAACCAATTTTGTCCACTCTTGGACTAAAGAATTCACACAGTTTCTGAATAGTACTTTCAGCAGAAGTGGACTGCATTACAGAGACTTCCAGCCATTTAGAATGGGCATCTACAACAACTAGGAACATGCTTTCTTCAAATGGGACAGCAAAATCAACTTAAATACACTGTCATGGATTTTCAGGCCAACCCCATCAAAGCCCTGCTGGGGTGATGTTGGTGTTATCTCTGCCCGCGCACAGCAATCCCCATGGGTGTAGGGGTGCCAACTGAAGTGCATTCTTCACATTCCAAGCTATGTAATCTGCTTCAGATGGGTGCACACAGATGATATTGCAGAACACATGATACCATAGTAACAATGTAGAATATGATATGGGCATTTATAAAGGAGCTTTGCATGGCATACTGGGCATCAAACCACACAATTACATTGCAAAAGTGAACAGAAAAGTTACATGGATCATAGTCTAGGGGTGCACAGATGTGCATGCCGTGACAGCCAGTTCATACCTGTCCCAAGAACACTTCTCCAACTGAACTGCCTGACCTCACCATTACAGGTGAGATACCATCAAGTCAAGAGTCACCTGTTCCCGACTCTCTTTTTCCATCCACCCTTGCAGCACATACAGCCACCTTCTGCCCTGTTCGACCACATATAACATCCTCCCACGTTCAAGCTTCCATTCCTGAACCCATTTTCAGACCAGCACCAATGTCACCTCCTGATATGAGATCATCAGAAGTCCTTTGTAATCCACCTAAAGAGAGAAGACCTCCTCAATGGCTGGATCTTTAGCAAGAGGCAAACCTATGTTACGAGACAGAATAATCCCTGGGGTTTATCCTGGAAATGAGACAGTGTACTCTCACTTCCTACTTTAGTGCTTATGTCATTAAGGGGGAGTTTTCACGGCGGGGGAGGGGGGGAGGAATATGTTGTGTATTTACTCTGGCATCACTTGTAACCCAGCTCATCTGTTGCTGTAGCAATAGAGTTAGATCACTAGAATGTAGCTCAGCCAGTTTGAGCTGGTTCTTAGAGTCTCCTATAAAGCCATTCAACAAGCCTGGATTCCTCTGGGTCTGTGTCTTTCTGACATCTTCCTGGAGATAAACTATTCCAAAGATTCAATATAACAATGGGAAAAGTTACACCAGGAGAGAGATGATTTTAAATGCTCAGAGCCCCCAAACACCAGCAGAGGCTGCCAGGCCTGTTGAGCTCCAGGCAAGGCCACCTTGAACACCAGGCGCACTCAGATCCATTTACGTCTGACAGCCTCTCTGAGCATGTTTCCCTCCTCACAGCTAAAGGGCCAGATATGCTGTAATGCAGCCTGCAGCGCGGCCCCAGAGCTCACTGCCCTGGGTGGAATGTGGGCGCAATGAGTGCACCTTCTATAACTCTAGGAAGCAGCATTCAGACCCTTGCCAGCTACTAAATCCTCCTCCTGCACCCCACTGTGACCCTGCAGCCCACACTGCACGTTACAGTGAGACTCACACCAAAGAGAAACATCCAGCGGCAGCACATACTGCGTGCGCTAAATGGACAAGTTTAACGTCCCTGAGCAGCCTTCCCTTGGGAGATGCCTGACTCATGGGGCTACATTCTCAGCAACACCATTACAGTGATGGGGGTTTCCCCTCCGAATGCCACCCCACAACTTTATAATAAAGCTCGTCCCAGGGATCTGTCGCTCACACCAGCCCTGCTGTCGGGACAACCGAGAGGAGGAGGGGGAGGCAGGCAGGCCAGGCCATTAACCAGAGCACTGAGCTGCAGGCAAGTTACCCGGCTCAGTGAAGACCAGACACAGGACCTGTGTCAGTCCATCAATCCCTGTCTAAGAGGTGTTTGGTGGCTGGGTTAAGAGCTGGCCATGAGACAGACATAAAGACCTGGGGAAAGAACAAACAAATCAGTTCCACGGCAGCTTGGCTATGTGGTGCCCTGTCTTAAGCAGGATGGACTGGGTGATAATCTTTGCTTCTCCGTGCTAAGATTAGGATTCCCAGTGCTGCATTCCAGTTGATTGGTGAACCCTACGCTGATTTAAAAAGGCTGCCTGGTGTCATTGCAAATACCTGCTGAGCTTCACTAGTCCGTGAAGAATGTACAAGTGTCTGATCGGGAGTTTATCTCAGTGGGACTCTCTGGGCAACAGAAATGCTGGATCCCAGAAGCTGAATTGTGGAAATATTAAGACCAGGTGACTAAGGAAAAGTGGGACTCCTTGCAGGACTGCATACCACAAGGGGTTCCTGCAAGAGACGGTTGAAAAGCTGACACAGCACAGATCTTGTGGATCCTGGACTGATATTCATAACATTGAAAGTACTTCAGATTGCAAAGGCAAGGTTTCAAAAGTTTGGAAATGCCAGATCTATGGGTGTCCGTCTAATCTTAATTCTGCCCCTTTGTAGGTCCACTCTGTGTGCTGAATGAGGCAGGGCCCTGTTGAGAAAATAATAGTTACAATCTTGTAGTTAAAGATCGTCTATTAATGTACATACGCAAGGAAGCAGAATTATTCAGGCACCACAAAATCTAAGATTCCCAAACTTCTGAGGGCTTCATTTTTCTGTCCTAAACATTATTTGAATGCAATTTCCTAGATTTAAACAAACAAACAAATCTGTTATGGACAATTGGAGCAACTTCCCCAGCGTGAACCATCAGAAGTGTTTGAACCTTGAAACCTCAGCACAGACTTGAGCCCTTGAGCAACAGGCATAGTACATCAGCTGGAGTAGGAAAAAGCTGTTGTGTGAGGAAGGGGCTGTTTAGGAGAGGAGGTTGTCAGAAGGTGCCCATCTCAGCTCTCACCATGTCTTGGGGGGTGGGGAAGGTGGGAGGTGGAGGAGCTGATGGGGCAAAAGCTACATGGGTCAGGTGCTGGGTTGTAGGGAGCCTGGCCCAGCCATCAGCTTCTTCCCACTTACAACTGCTCTGCCAGCTCCCAGAGCAATGTGCGCTTCAGCTGCAGGGTGAGCCCAGCTCTTCAGCATGTTCCTGAGCTTCCCTGAGGCACACAGGTGAGACTGGAAATGGAGATTTGTCCAAAACTTGCACCTCAGCACAGCCTGAATGGAATTTCTGGGAGCAAAGAAACCTCAGTTCTCTTGCCCGAGGACTCTCTTGCCCGAGGAATCGTTGAGGAACGATTGAAAAGGCTGGGCCTCTTCAGCTTGGAA
>VOCT01062330.1:0-11542 GCA_007922175.1 Pelusios castaneus
TAAAGCTAATATTCTTCAGAGAACAGGGCTAAATGAAACACTGGCTGGGTTCTCAGTCATGTTCGCCACATACACAGAATGTCAGCACCACATACTGAAGTTATTAGAACTGTACCTTGTCTTCTGCTAATCTTGTCAGCCAATGCCAGTTTTCCTCGTCCACTGAACTCATCTCCCTGATCAACCAAAGCTTCCTTCACAGCCTCATAGCCACAGAGCACCACAACCCGCTCAGAGCCTATGTATATTGTGAAAACCGGGCCGTACTTTGCACTGAGCTGTGGAAGATGAACACAAAAGACCAATACGTCGTTACTAAACCTGTATAAGAATAAGCATGTGAATGGATTTAAATTCAATCTGATGAAAGAGTTCTTGTGCCATCAAGGGTTACACGCAACATGAGATATAGATTCCTACATCCAAAATGTAGATCCACAAAATCCAACCTCTCTCTCCAGGTCCCTAAATTACCGCAGTGCCTGTTTCCACTCTTGCAGTCCCTGAGGCACCTATCACATCTGTTGCTGGGCACACACACATCCACCTTAGTCCTTGTGCCTAATATATGCCTAAACACTGCCTGGATCCTCAAATTACCTACTCCCTTTCGTATTTGGTCTGCAGGGTCCGATCCAGTAGGTGTTCCTAAAGCACACACATAACAGATCAAATCCCATACAACATATGCCAGGGAAAGGGCCCTCAAACAGTAACTTTTAGCTTGGTGATTATAATATGCACCTGGGAGGTGCATACATCCCAGTTCCTGATGTGAAGCTAGGATCTGAATCTGGGACTCTCCTCACTTTGGAGAGTGCACTAACAACCACACTCAGGGGTATGCAGGAGGAGGGCGTGTGACCGGGGCCTCCTGGGATACCCTCCTGGACGTGCAAAAATCAGGGCATGCTGCAAAACTGGGAGCCAAACTCCCCACACACTGATGGGTGGTACTTAAACTAGTCTCCCTATCAGTCACAACCAGGCTTCTGGTTCCCCACACTGGGTACCAAGAAATCTGCTCAAAACAGAAACAGCTCCCTTTATTGCACTCCAGCTCCTCTGGCTCCCACCTAGCCGCACGGTCCCTTAAAGATATAGGTTCTCCTGACCCCAAAGGGCCAGCCACAGCACACAGAACAACATAGGTCTGGATCTTACCCAAAATTCCACACTGGTAGCCAATCCTTTAGCCACTACAACTAAAGGTTTAATATAAGAAGAAAAGAAGCAAAATATGAAGGATGTTAAAGGGTCCACACGAATCACATACATACAAATGATTTAAAGTTCATGAAAAGCAGTTTGCAGGCTTGTTCCTCTGGAGTTTGCAGGCTTGTTCCTCTGGTAAACACCCAGCACCAGGGTGGGCCTCAATCCTTTGTTCAGTCTCAGAGGAATCGTTCCAGAGATGGGTGTTGGCTGTAGACTGGGGACTTGAGAGCAAGATGGAGTCGGGGCTGCTGCCTTTTATCACCTTTGGCCTTCTCCACGCTGTGTGGAGTTCTTTCCAATGAAACTGGAGTTGAGTCACATGTTCAAGTCGTAGTGGCTCAACAGGTTTTCTCCTTCAGCCCATTATACTGGGGAGCTTCCTTAATGGGCCATTAGGTAGACAATGGCTGGGTAGACATTCAGTCTGGGGAATTTCCCCAGACTCACACAAATTAAAATATAACAATCATATTCCTAACTTCTAATATGAATACAAATCCTACACATAAACTATATAATCATTCCCCACAAATGACTACCTTTCTATTGACACCAAACATGGCATAGTTCCTATGGATTATAACAATTATAAAATATTAATACAAAATAATGTAGAAAGTGGGTTTAGGAATGGGAAGTTATATTTTTGATTTTATAGAATTAATAGTTTGTTAGTATAGGCCCAAGCCTGAACCAGTTTTCAAAGGCCTTAGCATAACAGCTCACATGAACCTATGCCAAGAACTCAGACGTCACATAGCGTGCACCTGCAACCTTGAATACTCAACAGTGTTGCAAGGAGCTCCCTGCAGAAGCTTATGGGAACTGATGGTAATGTTTCAAAGGCACAGAAGCGCATGGGAACTGATAGCAATGTTGCAAAGACTCAAAGAGCGTATGGGAACCGAGGGGCTATGTTGCAAAGGGGTGAAAAACGTGGGAACCTCTGCTACAACAGGAGGGGCATGGGGAGCAAAAACCCTATAACTATCAGCCCCAGAGACAGGCAAATCAGACAGGAGGCTGGACAGATTCAAGACGCCCCGTGGCTCCGGCTACGATAGCAAGTGGGGTCTGTCCATAGCCAAAGCCAGAGAAAGGTCAGGTCCTGGTCTTAAAGGTGACTGGACTGGCACGTAGGCCCGAGCTCATCAGAGAAAGGTCAGCACCTGATCCCCGAAGGTGGCGAAACTGACACGTCGGTAAGGAGTTCGGTGAGTATTAAGAAATCACAAATAGGCCTCGGTGAACACTGGTTCAAAAGTAGCTACAGGTATACAAGACATAAGTAACTGAAATAATAACTGAAGTATTTAGCACCCCGAGTCCTGGTGTAAGGACAGAAGTAGTTTAGCACCTGGTCCCCGAGGGTACGGGGGGATAGGTATAAGGTTAGGGAACAAGTAGGTTAGCACCCCTGCCTGGGAGTACAGGTGGATAGACTGCAATCCCCTTTAAAGGTAGGGGCAATCGCAGTGTAATAAGAGTAGCTTTAGCAATTAAATATTCAATAATGCGCATTTACTTTCATCTTTAAGGCCTGCTGCAGCACAACAGCATTATATCATAACAATAAAGCATTAAACCTTGCAAGGATAGTTAAAAAGAGTATATAAACAAATAGAAAAGAAGGGCATAAGTCTCATTGTACTCATGATGATCTGTAATAAACATCTTATGCTTATAACTCTCCTGATTCCATTATTATTTTCCCTGGTATTGTTAATCCCTAGTACCCCTCTACCCCCCTTATTCTTCCCCCTATGGGAACAGTATTTAGTTCCTGTAATGATCACCTGGGTTATCGGCTGGATCGGTTCAACCCTTTATAATCTGGTTCCCTTGACCACTGATGTACCTGTCAGTGCCTCCCCCTTTCCATCAGACCAAGGCCGGGCTATTATCCCAGTGGACAAAGAACCCCTCGTCCGCTCGCAACCCTCGATGAATAACACCCCGAGGGGGGACGTTAAACAGTGCAGAGCTTTGGAAATAATATCATAAATGGTTCCCTAAATCCAGACAGCGTCACAGGGCGCTCTCAGTCTTTCCTGTTAAAGCTGTTGCACAGTATACAAATAATTCAATAGTCATTGGAACAGAAACGTGGGTCTCTCCCATTCTGGGTGACCAGCCTAAACACTGGGAAACAGTTTCTTGCTCTCTGTGAGGTGTGAGGTCTTGTTTTTTGGGTAGGCTTAGGCCTTGTTCTTGAACTAATCAGTCGCAGCCATATTAGGAGAGACATCAGCCACAAGGTAAGTAGCCTGTAGCCACACCTTCACATCCCTGAAAATATCCCAAGACTGTTTAGTAGTGGGCTGCTAAAATGTTTAAAGAAAACATTCTGTATGGAAAGGAATCACTTATCGACCATTGTGCCTGTGAAATCTACACTCTTATTGTTTTGTCATCATGGGCCCCACCTCTCTATTGTCTATCTGAATGATTTCTGTCTGGGTCATTGATTGTTTCTGTCTGCTGCATAAGGAAGTGTGAGTTATTGAAACCAATTAAGGAGGTGGGGTAGGACTGGTTAAAGGACTGTTTAGTAATGGGCAAGGATGGGTGTTTTCTAGTACTGTAGTCTAACATTAAGGTACGCCTAAACCTGACCCAAGTTTTAATTACATAAACTGAGGTTCAAAAGGAAATTCTTTAGAACCTAACTTCAGGACACAGCTCAAGATCAGAGCGACCAGACCTCAACTTTCTGCCAACCAAACTGTGCAGCTCACCACGACACACTTATCACTGTGTGGCAACAAATTAATGTCTCCCAACAGGGTGGCTGGGAACCACTGCTGTAAATAACCAAGTTATGCCTGGAGCTCTACAGTCTGGGAATGAGTATCACTGAGTAGGAGTAGCTGCCTTTCCCCCAGAAGCCTGTGAGTGGTTTAACCAGGTTATGCTTAGAGCCCTACGGATTTGGGTAAAACTGGGGTGCCCTAGTGTACGAGTAACACCTGGCTCAATGACTATGTCACCTGGACACAACACAGCAACTGTTTGAGCCTTACCCTTGTCCTCTGAAGAAAGCAAGTATCATTAGATCTCTTTTACAATGGGGAAGCACACAAAGAACATAAGAGATTTCTCCAGGCACATACATGTAATCCATTTCAGAGCTGGAACTAAAACCCAAGACTGAGGACTGTCATTCCCTACTTATCCCACTAGCCCACATTCCTCTGCACCCCACACCTCGCCTTCTCTGGAGAACCCATACATACTATAGGAAAACTGATGTGCATATTCTGGTGCCTGTGAACACGACACATTATCATAAAAATAACACATTGCCAGGAATGGGTTGCATCTAGCATTCAAGATCAAACATTTCTATGAATAAAATATTCTGCCTTAAATATGAGTTGTGTCACTGGGCAAATCCCAGAGATTTTGAATTCTCCTTCCTCAGGTTCTCCTTAACACCCAGCTGAGCCAAAGCAACACATAAGGGGAAAGCACCTTACCTCAATTATTGATTGGGGGAAGTTTCTCATATTTAGCTGCAGTGTGTTCCCTAGGATGGGAAAAGCAACAGGGCCAGGTGGCAGCTTCCCATTTCCAGACATCCGTCTCCATGCTGAAAGGAAAAGAAGACAAGAGAAACAAACTACCAGGAAAAGAGTCGTCGTTCCCAGAGGTTCCATAGCAGAGTGGGGCAATTCTTCTGGGTTCTAGCAGGCAATGACTTTGTATTTCAAAGCCCAACCCTTTATATATTCTCCGGTACAAAAAGTACAATTACAAGTGCAAATCATTAGTCAACAGAGCTCTAGGTTTTCCTGGATCAACAAGATAAACTATGTTCTTAAAAAAAAAGGTTATCGCCCCATAGCATGCCACAGGAGGAATGACCTCCTTTCAACCTTTGCTTGCATATCATGTGTTTGCTCTTTAATTACTCACTGACAGAGAATAAAAATCATCATGAGATGAATGCTTACCAGGCTGTGCAAACTTCCATGAAATCACATGGTCTTGGCACCCATCCCCGAGGGGCTTGGTGCCATCTGGAACACTACAGTCGTCCAATGGCTGCCTTTCCTGCTGCCATACAGACTTTAGATTAAGGCTGGCTGAAGAGTACCCAGCCGTGATACACAGGGTTAGATCACAGGTCCCCTCTCACTCCTGCCAGTCCCTGTCTGAGCCGGTGGCCATCTTGGCCTTTCCCCTTGCTGCTTCCTAAGACCCACTGGACAGCCTAAAGTTTAGCTGTGAGGAATCTAAAAAGATGCTGCCTGACACAAGCAGTAAGGATCCGTCTACACTGGCAAGTTAGGTCGACTTAAGAACGCGTCCACACTGGGCTTTTCTTAAGTCGACTTAACACCTCCTTTTAGGTCGACTTAAGGCCAGTGTAGATGGGAATTGATGCTGAGTTGACTTTCTTAAGTTGACTTAAAGCCAATATAACGGCTATGTCTGTTGTTAAGTCAACTTAATAAAGTCGATTTAAAAGTGTAGCTAATTTGTTAAGTCAAATTAACAAGGTGTGGATAAGAGATGTGGGCTCCCACTATCACTATCCATTCTGGGGCTCACCAGAGAGGCCTTCTTTAATTTGCTAAGTAAGCTCCAATGTATAAAATTCACCTTCTTTACAGTCACCACACAGCAAGTGTCAAAAATCAGGGCAGGGTGAGGGGGAAATAGTTGCCTATTTAAGAAAGGGCTCCAAATAGGAAGACTCTCTCTATAAAACCAGGCCATCTGATCACCCTACCTAACCACTGACTCTTTGGGTGCCCAGCCTGTGTCCATCATGGTTACGTTGAGAGCAGAGCAGGTGATTCCAGTGGGGACAGACCTTGAGAGAAACCCCTCTCCCAGAACCTTAAGGGGCTGCTATAGGCCTCTAAAGGCCTAGATGCCTTGGGCCCTTGTGACCCAAGAGTCCTGCGTCCCTCCCTTGACTCTGGCTTACATCAGTGGGGACTCTCAACCTGAAGTACCCTTCATAGAACCAAGATGGCAGCGCTTATTAGGGCCTATGGGGAAGGGAAGATTCAGCAGGGACTCCTGCGCTTCTCTGACTCTCTTCCAGCTTCCAAACTGAAACAAAACACTATTTGTTGTGTCCATAAGGTCAGGTGGTCCTGTCCCAGCTAACCCCCTGAATGCTCTTCTCAGTGTTGCTGTAGCCATGCTGCTGCGAGGATTAGAGAGACGAGGTGGGGCAAGTAATAACTTTCTTTGGACCAGTTTCTGTTGGTAGAAGGTAAAAACTTGAGAGTTACCCACAGCTCTTCTTTACATCTGGGGAAGGAGGTGGTATCTGAAGGCAGGGAGGCCTGGCTTCTCATTGGTCCACTGAACTGCTTCAGCTGATGCTCCATGCACACGTCTCCCTATTAACTCAAGTATGCGTTTTTACCATCTAGTTCCTTCTGCTTGCACCCCAACGTGAAGCATGCTGGTGTAGAAAGTGGGTTTAGGAATGGGATTTTATATTACTGACTTGATATAGTTATAGGAATAGTGGCTTGTTAGGGGAGGCCCAAGCCTGAACCAGTTTTCAAAGGCCTTAGCATACAACTCACATGAACCATTGCCAGAACTCAGACGTCATATAGCTTGCCTCAGCAACCTTGGAAACTTACAATGTTACAAGGAATACCCTGCACACAGCATGTGAGAACCGATGGCTATGTTGCAAAGCCTTGTGATGGCTATGTTGCAAAGATTTGGCCCTGCTTAGAGCGTATGGGAACTGATAGCTATGTTGCAGATGTGTAAAAGTGTATGGGAACCGAGGGGCAATGTTGCAAAGACGTGGGAACCTCTGGAAAAACAGGAGGGATATGGGGGGCAAAAATCTATAAATATCAGCCCCAGAGATAGTCATGGGAGACAGTAGGCTGGACATGACTCAAGATGCCCCGTGACTCCGGTCACAATAGCAAGTGGGGTCTGTCCATAGCCAAAGACAGAGAAAGGTCAGGTCCTTGTCTTGAAGCTGACTGGACTGGCACGTTGGCCCGAGCTCATCAAAGAGAGGTCAGCACCTGATCCCCGAGGGTGGCGAGACTGACACGTTGGCAAGGAGTTTGGTGAGTATGAAGTAATCACCAAGAGGCCTCGGTGAACACTGGTTTAAAAGTAGCTACAGGTATATAAGTAACAGGTATATAAGTAACAGGTATATGAGTAACTGAAACAGAGATTTAAGATTAGCACCCTGAGTCCTGGTGTAAGGACAGAAGTAGTTTAGCACCCTGGTCCCCGAGGGTACGGGGGGATAGGTATAAGGTTAGGGAACAAGCAGTTTAGCACCCCAGCCTGGGAGTACAGGTAGATAGCCTGCCATCCCCTTTGAAGTTAGGGGCACCCCTTTGAAGCTAGGGGCAAGTGCAGAGTAATAAGAATAGTTTAGCAATTAAATAGTTAATAATGTGCATTTACTTTGATCTGTAAGTCCTGCTGCAGCACAACAGCATTATAGCATAACAGTAAATCATTAAATCTTGCAAGTATCTAATAGTAAAAACCAAGTGTATAAGCAAACAAAAAAGAACTGCATAAGTTTTATTGTACTCATGATGATTTGCAATAAACATCTTATGCTTATAACTTTCCTGATTCCATTGTTGTTTTCCCTGGTACTGATAATCCCTAGTTCCTCTCTACCCCCCTTGCTACTCCCTCTGTGGGAGCAGTATTTAGTTCTCTTAGTGATCACCTGGGTTATCGGCTGGCTCGGTTCAATCCTTTATAATCTGGTTCCCTTAACTACTGAAGTACCTGTTAGTGCCTCCTTCCTTCCATCAGATCAAGGCCGGGCTATAATCCCGGTGGAAAAAGAACCCTCGGTCCAAGCGCACCCCTAGATAAATAACACCCCGAGGGTAGACATTAAACAGTGTAGTAGTGCGTTACAGCTGGGAATGGGGTCAGAGGACTCTGGCAGCCATCTTCACTATAGCAGCATGGCCAGCCTCCAGAGATCAAAAATCATGAGACTAGGTCTTAAAAGGATGAGATCTTTCTTAAAGTTTATATTGTGGAGAGGGTTATTTTCTTTCATGTGATAGTAAAATTTCCACTTCCCCCCATCCCTCCCCAATGCGAGTGTGTCTGTCACAATCCGTGTTGTCAGGGTGAAGTGGTTTAAGTGTCAGCTCCAGGATGGATCCCCCAATTCTTCCCTACCCCACCCAGCAGTCAATTCTGCCCACACTGGACAGAATGCCTGGGTTGGATATGGGTTCAGACCCATCATTCATTGTGTGGGGAAGGTAACACTACATTCCCCACCTCTCAGCTGGTGACTAAGGTCCTCTCACTCCTTGCTCAGCTCCTGTAGCATTTTCCCCTTTGTGCAATTGTGGAGCACCGGGAACTGGCGTCAGGGCCCGGGCAGACACCAGACTCAGGCAACGACTGTCCATCACCCAACCACTGCCCAGTGTCCTCCCATCATCCAGCACACAACCATCGCCCAATGACCACTCCACCCAGTACTTGCCTAACCATCTCCCAGTGTCTGACCACTGCCCAGCCATTCCTCAGTGTCCGACTATTGTCCAGCCACCACCCATCATCCAACAACTGCCCAGAGCCTGTCCAGTGAAAACCACCACCCATCAGCCAACCATTGGCCCAGGCATCAGTAATCTGGTGAAGACCTCAGTAACCAACAACATACAGAAGCACGTAGTACGTACTAGACAGAGAGAGAAGCTCCCATCCCGTCCCTTGGGCCACAGCAAGAGCATGCATAGGTGATTGCAGATTTTCAAGGTGTCAGATTTCCTCTTCCTCCCCTTGCCCTTGCAGCATTGTGTGGAGTTAGGCAACAACCTAAGTCATTCTTGCAAGACATGGTGTAGCCAGCTAAGTTGTCTGACTCCAGCAGAAGGCTCCTTCTGGCTATAGAATAATAGGTTAGAAACGGACCTCATGAGGTCATCTAGTCCAACCTCCTGCTAAAAGCAGGGCCACTCCCACTAAATCATCCTAGCCAGGGTTTTGTCTAACTGACCCTTAAATATCTCCAAAGACGGAGAGTCCACCACCTCCCTAGGCAACCCATTCCAATGTTTCACCACCCTACTACTGAGAAAGTTTTTCCTAATACCCAACCTCGACCTCCCCAGCTGTAACTTGAAACCATTGCTCCTTTTTCTGTCCTCTGTTACTACTGAGAACAGCCTAGCTCCCTCCTCTTTGGAGCACCCCTTCAAGTAGTTGAAGATTGCTATCAAATCCCGCACAGTCTTCTCTTCTGTAGACTAAATAAGCCTAGTTTCTTCAGTCGCTCCTTCTAAGTCATGTGCCCCAGCCCCCTAAACATTTTCGTTGCCCTCCACTGGACTCTTCCCAATTTGTCCACATCCTTTCCGTAGTGGGGAGTTCAAAACTGGACACAGTATTCCAGATGCGGCCTCACCAGTGCCGAATAGAGGGGAATAATCACATCCCTCGATCTGCTGGCAACACTCCTACTGATGCAGCCCATATGCCATTGGCCTTTTTGGCAACAAGGGCACACTGTTGGCTCATATCCAGCTTCCTGTCTACCATTACCCCCAGGTCCTTTTCTACAGTGCTGCTTCTTAGCCAATCGGTCCCCAGCCTGTAGCAGTGCATGGGATTTTTCCATCCTAAGTGCAGGACTTTGCACTTCTCCTTGTTGAACCTCATGAGGTTTCTTTTGGCCCAGTGTTCCATTTTGTCTAAGCATCCCTGAATCCTGTCCCTGCCCTCCAGCATGTCTACCATTCCCCCCAGCTTGGTGTCATCCACGAACTTACTAAGCACTCAATCTATCCCATCATCGAGATCATTAATGAAGATGTTGAACAGAACCGGTCCCAGGACCGACCCCTGAGGCACTCCACTTGTTACTGGTACCCAACTAGACACTGAGCCATTGATTCCTATCCGCAGAGCCCGTTGATCTAGCCAGTTTTCTATCCGCCTTATGGTCCACTCGTCCAACCCATACTTCCTTAACTTGCCAACGAGAGTGCTGTGGGAAACCATAACAAAAGCCTTGCTAAAGTCGAGGTATATCACGTCAACGGCTCTTCCCGCATCCACAAATCCAGTCATCTCATCATAGAAGTAAATCAGGTTGGTCAGGCACGATTTGCCCTTGGTGAATCCATGCTGACTTTTCCTAATCACTCTATTATCCTCCAGTGTTTCAGGATGGATTCTTTGAGGACCTGCTCCATGATTTTTCAGGGACTGAGGTGAGGCTGATGGGTCTGTAGTTCCCCGGATCCTCCTCCTTCCCTTTCTTGAAGAGAGGTACTATATTTGCCTTTTTCCAATCCTCCGGGACCTCCCCCATTCACCGCGAGTTTTCAAAGATAATGGCCAGCGGTTCTGCAATCACATCAGACAACTCCCTCGGATGCAGTTCATCTGGCCCCATAGACTTGTGCACATCCAATTTCTTTAAGTAGTCCCTAACCTGACTTTCCATCACCGAGGGCCACTCTTCTCTCTTTTCCGCGTTACCCAGCGTAGTAGCCTGGGAACTGGCCCTCCCTGTGAAGACTGAAGTAAAAAAAGCATTGAGTACTTCAGGCTTTTCCACATCAGCCACCACAAGGATTCCTGGCCTATTCAGTAAGGAACCTACGCCACCCCTGATCTCCTTCTTGTTACTGACATACTTGCAGAATCCCTTTCTGTTATCCTTGCTAGCTGCAACTCCAATTGTCCTTTGGCCTTTCTGATTTTATCCCTGCAGTCCCAAGCAATATCTTTATATGCCTCCCTTGTCATCTGTCCAAGTTTCCACTTCTTGTAAGCTTCCCTTTTACGTTTCAGGTCCCCGCAGAGTTCTCTGCTAACCCACGCTGGGCGCCGTCCACATTTGCTGTTCTTTCTCCACATCGGAATGGTATCTTCCTGTGCCTTTAACAGGGTTTCTTTAAAATACAGCCAGCTATCTTGGACACCTTTCCCCTTCAGATCAGCCTCCCAAGGGATCCTGCCTATCAGCTCCCTAAGGGAGCCAAAATCTGCTTTTCTGAAGTCCAGGGTGTTGCAAACAAAAAGAGATGCTCCGTATTGCTAGCAATACCGCATGGAACCAGGGGAGGGGAACAGGAATGAAAGGAGGGAGGCTCAGACTCACTTGGCCTAATTCCAAAGCCGCCCAAATATTGCAGAATCCAAAGATGAGCATGATCTCAAACTTCACTGTATTACTGTTCTTCCTGAGTGACTACATTATACTTACACGACCGTTCCTCCGTGTGTATCCTGTCTGATGTGGGTATTTACCATGGCAGCCTGTACATTATCCTCACTGCAGTTACAATGTGCAAGAAAAATCATTTCACTGGGATTC
>VOCT01062619.1:0-14794 GCA_007922175.1 Pelusios castaneus
TCACAATGGGACGATGGACATCCACTGTCACGCGGTCACGAAGGCAGCCACCCAAGGTACCATGCTGGGAATGGAGACACCCTGGGCCTAAACCCCAGACCGGGATCCCCCATTCCTCCCTCCCTCCCCATGGATCAGCAACCTGGGACCCTCACCTCCTTCTCAGGCTGTGGGCTGGGAGCTGCGCAGACCCCTTCCTCACTGGCTGTCCCACGGCTTGAACTCCAAGCGGTGATGGGCTGAGGGCTCAGATAGGCGCATGGGTCTCTGCTAGGACATGGCCCAGAGAATGGAAAGAGTGGGGACCGCCCAATGGAGATGAGAGGGGACCAAGGTAACGTACCCTCAGCTGCCACCTTCAGGCTGGTGGCCTCGAATCCTCTAGCACCCGGGGGAAACTCATCCCTGGCCTGCCCCCCGCCTGC
This sequence comes from Pelusios castaneus, assembly GCA_007922175.1. NCBI lineage: Eukaryota > Metazoa > Chordata > Testudines > Pelomedusidae > Pelusios > Pelusios castaneus. The sequence continues at coordinate 426 of VOCT01062619.1, forward strand.
TTTTGCAAGAAGTTACACACCATCTTTGCTTCCTGCAGCCAGACGTGTTCCTGGGGCCTCCGAGGGAGGAGATCGCAGGGTCCAGTGGCTAATGTGATCAGGACTCCTGGGTTCCTTTCCCACTCGCACGGCCTCGCTGTGCGCCCTGGTTGCTGGGGACCTCGCTGGTTCATTGTTTGCTGTAACGTCCCCGTCTCTCCTCCCAGCAGGTGGGGTGGCGGCTGCTGCTTTTATTTCATATTCCAACCTGGACTCCATCATCAACACGAGACTTCTCAGCACGAGAAACTCTGCAACTGGAGGGAATATGGAGAACACTCACCTCAGGTCCAGCGTGGTGAGTGGGGCCATCGGAGACGGGCGACCCGTTCACCTCAACAGCCCTGCAAATTTCACCCTGCGCCATAGCCAGGTGCGTGGAGGGAGATCCCCTCGCTTTGCTCCATGTCTGGGTTCTAGAGGGGCCTTTGGAAAGCACTGTCTACAGCCAGGCGTTCGGACCAGGCTGAACTTTCTGGGTCGTGATTCCCTGCGAAGCAGAGGCCTCCTTACTCCTGACACGCTGGGCTTGTTTGACTGGAGGAGGTCACGAGGGCTCTCACCCCGCACAGGGCCATGCAGAGTGCGTTGGGGTAACAGGGCTGCCTGGCTCCCCCGGAGCCGGACCGACAGCAACGCAGCTTTCTGTAGATAGTGGGGTTCAGGGAATGAGCCTGGGAGCATCTGCTGCAGCAAAGAGCTGGTTCGTGCGTGGGGGACAGATTCTCACGGGACTCCTGTGCTCTGTGCTCCTCGACACAGCCAGACCAGATACTAGCGCTTTGGGAGGGCTCTGCCCGCACCCGCAAAGTCGTCTCCTCCATCTGACCTTGGACGGCCCAGCACTCCTGCTCTGCCAGGAATCCCCCCTGCAGTAGCCCCCCCTTCTAGATCCTGGAGAATTCCTGCACACCCCAACGAGCTATGCACCCCTCCTCCGCAGTCAGAGCGAGAACCAGCCAGTGCTGGAGTCAGAAAGGTTCATCAGTTCTCAGGAGCACAGTTTAAAAATCTTTTGCTAGCCGACCCCATGGGGAGCCCCGTTCTTGGGACTCTCCCCATCGGCCCCTCACTGGGAATCGCCTCTTTCTCCCTGCCACTCCCTGCCCCGTCCCCTCTTCCCTCCCAGTCCTTTGTCTCCATCCAAGGCTAGGGGGTCACTTCCCCTGGTCTTCACCTTTCCACAGCTTGTTGCAACTGGTTGGGGCCGAGACGGTGTCCTGGCTGGCTCGGCTTCTGTGTGGCTGGGGTAGGCCACCTGCCCGGGGTCTCTAAAATGATCACACCCCGGGTTCCCATCACCAGCATTCATGAGTCATGCAGGTGGGGAAACTGAGGCACACACGCAGCATCCAGAGAAAACCGCAAGAACATCTCCACTTTGTCACACGGTGGCACTCGCCTGTGCTGGATACCATCAGAGCTGTTCACCCATGTGTCTTGCGGTGCTAGCGGAAAACAAGGATTTTCCATTCACTCCAGTAGCAGCGGGATCTATATTCTCCACTGCTGACATGACGGCCCCCGCGAGCCCTGGGTTCTGCACGGGGCGAGTCCTGGCTCCCTAGGTGGCCTCGGGTGCGTTACTGCCTGTGCAAACACATGATCACTGACGCGACGTGCTGTGCTCCTGTAAGGATGATTCCTGTTGTGTTTCCAGACCATAAAACCGGATCAAAAGACTCTCTGTGTCTACTGGAAATTCGAGGCTGGGAAAGGCAGCTGGTCTCCGGATGGTTGCTGCGTGCTGGGCACAAACAGCACTCACACCACCTGCAGCTGTGACCACCTCTCCAGCTTCGCCGTACTTATGGCTCTCGACGAAGTGCAGGTATCTGGGTGGTAGACGTGGATGGTGGGTGGGATGCTGAGTGCCGGCTGCACTCTGCCATTGCCTGGGCAAAGCTCCCACTGTAGTGAATGGAGGCTTTGCTGGGGAAAAACTGACTGGGATGGCTGGTGAGTCTCCCTTTGCTGTGTTACAGGAGAGATACCCGCTGACCGTCCTCACCTACCTGGGACTGACCTTCTCCCTGCTGTGCCTCTTCCTCGCCATCCTCACCTTCCTCCTGTGCCGCTCCATCCGCAACGTCACCACCTCCATCCACCTGCAGCTCTGCCTCTCCCTCTTCCTGGCCTACCTGCTCTTGCTCACCGACAAGCTCTTCCTCACCCCGGAGAAGAGAAACAGCCATAGGGTAGGGCCCGCTCCACTCCCAGAGCCCCATTCTCACCTCCTCTGTTCCTCCTCTTGCAGCCCGGCTGGGCTGTGCGACTGGGACCCCTTTGTGCTCTATGAGCGGGGCAGGACAGGGGGTATTCCCAGGTTACACTCTCTTTAGCCCCTTTCCACTGGGCACAGGGCCTGAGTCTCCCCCTTCCCAGGAGTTTGGCCAGTTCTCTCCCTATGTCACCATCTTCCAGGGCCTCAATTCCTCTCCTACATGACTGCCCAAGATCACCCAGGGAGTCTGTGGCAGGGCTGGGAACAGACCATGGATCCTCCTCCGATCAGCTTCCTCCACCAGCAATGTGCGGGAGCCTCCCTCTCCCCAGGACCCTGCTGTCTCTGAGTGAGGAAACCTTATACCTGGAGAACCATGTTAACCAGAATGCTGGTGTGACCTGCGCAGCTGGTCTGCCCCATCCTCAGCTTTCCCCTTCCCAGCCAGTGTCCCTGAGCTCCCTGTCTCCCCCAGGTGGCCTGTGCTGTTACTGCTGGCTTCCTGCACTACCTCTTCCTGGCCTCCTTCACCTGGATGTTCCTGGAGGGGCTGCACCTCTTCCTCACCATCAGGAACCTGAAGGTGGTCAATTACACCAGCGCCAGCCGGTTCAAGAAGAGATACATGTACCTGTTCGGCTACGGATTCCCTGCCCTGATCGTGGCTATTTCTGCAGCAGTGAATCACAAGGGCTATGGAACTTCCAAACTGTAAGTCCTGAGCCCATCCTAGGGAGAGAACAGATATCTTCTTACTGGGGGCAAAACCCTGCCGGTGTCTTCTCTAAAGTGTGCACCAGACAGCGTGTTCTAAGCTCCCCTGGCAGGATGTCCAGCAGTTATAACTCAGTGTCACTTCAGTTCCTTCACCCCCGGAGAGGGTCAGTGGAGGGGCTGGAAGAGGTGGTGGTGGGGAATGGCAGGAGATGAGGAGGTAGATGGCGAGGGCTGTTTGCCGGCTGCCTTCTCAGGCAGGCTGAGATCCGTCTCGGTTTTGAGGACCAGACATCCTGTGACATCTCCTCTCTACCCCTGGGCTGATAAAGGGGAACAGCCACACAAATGTCACCACCCTGGTATGCCCAGGGTAATGCATTTCTTCTTCCTCCCTTCCTGCAGCTGCTGGCTCAGCCCGAATGCAGGCTTCCGTTGGAGTTTCATGGGTCCAGTGTGTGTCGTAATCCTGGTGGGTATTTCCCAGAACGACAGGGCCTCTTTCTCCTCTCACCTCCACGGCCTCTTCGCTTTCAGTAAAGGGAGTAGGAGAACGTCATCCACGGGAACAGAAGGAAAAAATGAACTTAAGTCCCACTTTGCCCACTCACTTTGGCCATTCCTGGGATTAGACCCTGTGCCTGATTTGGGCCATATCCTTCTCTCTGTGACACCGTATTAACCGAAAATAATTACTGACCCCAATGGAGACTGGAGTGCCTCCATATTTATCTGTAAGAAGAATCTGGTCTCCCATTGATGTGTCTCAGCCCTGGCTTTGCCATCAGCTCTGTGCATGGGGGGGACAGAGAGCTGCCAGGGGATGTTACAGGTAGGGGAGGATTCCATCCGGGAATGAGCTGTCCTGGATTCGACAGGGTTTGGATCAGTCCCCTGGGATGATTCTGAGCCTGAGCTGGGCTCATCGGCCCCAGCTGGATCATTTCACAGGAAATATTTTCTGCTCTTTCCACAGATAAATATAACGTTCTTAGCCCTGACCCTGTGGACCTTGAGAAGCAAACTCGCCAAACTCAACACGGACGTGTCCACCCTCAGAGATCACAGGTGAGCCGGCAACAAATCAGTCGTGGAGGGTCAGATTCTCCATGCAAGGACTGGATGGTCCCTGGACCAGGGAAGGTGTGAGGGGACTGTAGGAAGGGAACAATATATTTAGGATCCATGGGAACAAGTTGGTCCTGTGTGTTGGTCCTGCTTTGAACAGAGGTTTGGACTAGCGGACCTTCTGAGGTCCCGTCTCACCCTCATCTTCTAGGAGTCTAAGTCCCACAGTGTTTGCATTGACAATACCCCCGTCCCATACAGTAAACAGGGGCCAGTAGCTCCACCCGAGCCAGCATAGGCTCTCCAGAGGCAATCGCTCTCCGTAGGGTTGTGGTAACAGGATCTCTCCGTCTGCCCTTATCCAGGTTACTGACCTTTAAAGCCACAGCCCAGCTCTTCATTCTGGGCTGTACGTGGAGCCTGGCTTTTTTCCAAATCGGCCCAGCAGCCACAGTCATGACCTATTTATCCACCATCGTCAACAGCCTGCAGGGAGCCTTCATCTTCCTGGTGACCTGTCTCCTCAACCGCCAGGTAATGCCCACGGCCCTTCAACACCCTTCGCTGACCTAGTGATGGCCATGTCTGATCTTCTCAGAGTTCGTTACCTGATGCAGTGACCATTTCCCTGACTCTGCAGGTGAGAGAGGAGTACCGGCGATGGATCAGGGGAGTCCAAACACCCGGCACGAGATCTCAGATGAACGATCTATCCATGTCCACTGCTCAGACCACTGGCACCAAGACGGTGAGAGATTCCCTGCTGTGTTCCAGTACCAGCCTGTGAAACAATCATCTCTTGATGGGTCGTCTTATCGGTATAAAAATTCTTTGCCCTCCGCTGCCCCGAGTGACCCAGGACTTGTTAGAAGCCAGCTGGTGAATGTCCCTGACTGTGTTAGGCCTGGTCTACACTTACCGGCATATTTGGTGGCAGTCAACAGGAGATATCAAAGCTACTGAGTGTAGCTGCCTGTCGACTTCCTAAAGTCTGTTCTGTGGGTTGTCTCTGCTCCACGGCACCGACGGGTTTGCTGCTGATCCCTTGTAAAGCTTTGTGCGGGACATCCCAGGCAAAGGGGCTCAGCAATATCCCAGTCCCAGCTTGTATCCTGAGGGGGGAACCAATCACATCCAGGGTGGGAGAGGAGCTCATTCCAACTCCACTTACAGAAGAATGAAGAACATGGAGGAAAAGTGGGGATCTGTGTAACTAAAACAGCTCCCTGCCCCACCCAGCCCCTTTTACAGCCGCCTCCCCATGAGAGAGGAAGCTGCTGGTTTACTACAAATGGCTGATCGCTGCTCCTCAATGTGTGTGAGGTGGGGTTGGGAGCACGCTCCGACTCTCCTGGGTATGGGGATCCCTCTTCGAACCACCCCAGCACCTGGGAGTAGTCCACAGAAGAGTCCAGCGTAACCCTATCATGAGGCTGAAGGTCCCTGGCCCCTGAACAGGGTGTTACAAACAGAGCCACCTCACGGAGAAAGGAAAAAACGGTCTTCTGGCAGGATGCCATGTAATCCAGGAATCTGACTGACCTGAGCCCATATTGATGTGAATTGGTAGAGGGCACAGGAGTACATAATGTTACAGCATGAAGTAGACTGCTGGGGCCCTGCTGGGGGTAGAGCCCAGAGCCCTGCTACAAGGGGTTGTGTAGACGTGGAGCAGGGGACCTGGAGAACTGTGATGAAGGTTGAGGTGGCCCCAGGACATGGTGCATAGGGTCCCTGGGTGGGGCTTGGAGAGGTGGGTGGGCCTGGGTCATTCCTTGCCTCCCCCAGACCGCTAGTGAGCAGCGCCATGGACGCTGCAGGGGATTTTGGACTAGATCCTACCTTGGAAGGAAAACTTGATAGAGGATCTTGACTGGAGGGCTGAGGCACTGGACATAGACAGAGAGCTGGAGCAAAGGTCACCTGATAGGTGTGTACTTCAGCTCTTCCCCAGATCCATCAAAAGGAGGAGCCTGTGAGGCAAGCCACGTGCTAGAAAACATCTGCACCTCCCATCAGGAAGGAAAATGGGGTTCAAAAGTCTCATTGTGAGACATCAGAACACAAAGGTGCTGTTAATTGCCCCATTGCACCTATCAAGAGGCTCCATACAAAAGGGCCCTTGTCCCATCCGCTTGAATTGTGGAGGGAAAACATACAACTCGATGGCGCACACATATTCATCTCTCTCTCTTTTTGGACTCTTACAGGGCTGAAGCAAGGGAAGAGGAGCTGATTCCTAGGGTCAACCTGTGTGACGTTCCCCCCTTGGCAAACTGGTCTAGTATGCCGATGTGCTTCCCCGATCGCCCACTCCTGGACCCCAACTTACTCCACTTTGCCAGGTTGCCACTCACTCCTGGGTCACCCCACGCCAGCCTCCTATGTGTAATCAGTCCCAGGCAGTGGATGAGCACTCACTACCCATTCAGGGAAGAGTCCACCAGCGAACACCCTGAGCCCACAGATGCCACCCCAGAAACTCCGTCTTGCAGAGTTCGGGATCCTTCGCAGATCACTGCAAGCTCATATACTCCAGTGTGACGGTTTAACAAAGAAAGTGATATACAATTGGCCGTTGCTCGAAATTAGGCATCCACATACTCATTCTCTCTCTAAAATCCACACTGTTTTAGATAAAACAAACATTAATTTATTGATTAAAACATGGATTTATTTGACTGTATAGCAAATTAGTTCACAATCGATCAGGACTTAATCTCTACCAAACAAAAATAACACACAGTCTAAGCTAAGGTTTGCTGGAGCAATCCATTTATATCTTACCCACATGGCTGGCTACTGTTGGTGTTGCAGACAGGCCCTTCCGGCCATCAGCGTAAGCACAGATCTTGGAAGTTCTTTCAACATGGAGACCTAAGGAGCAAAAAGCCTCAAATAGTTCCAAATGTGACTATTTCTCTTTTCTTCAAACACCCCCTCCTTCCTGGGGTCAGGAGATTCTCTTTGTTCAAAAAGGGCAGGTCATATTCCCTATCCGGCCAAGGTGCTACAAGCATTTAGCTAGACCATGGTCCTGTGTATTTTCTCTGGATGTGTGTTTGCAGCCCTGATTGCTGGCTCCTACCTGAGCCATGTGAAATGCATCTGGAGAGATGTTTTACCTGTGTGAGGCACATGTATGACACCTCAGGAAGCGAAGTATCATAACAATAATAGAGTATGTTATAAGCATTAAAAAAAAAAAGACTTTGCATGGCATATTTTCCATTAAACTACACACTTACATTGCAGAGGTGAAAAGGAAGTTTACCCAGGTCATATTACACTGGTGTGTGGGGGAAGCTGCATCAATCACAAGCTGAACTATGTTGCCTGCTTTAAGCTGTAAGTAACTTTCCTATTTCATTTGCCTAGTTCATAGAGCTCACTCTATAATAAACTAACAAAAGGTTTAAGTGCTGTCTGTGGTGTGTGATCTAAGGTATGCCAGTTCCCTGGCCTTGGAGGAGTATTGCTTCCACCATCCAAATGCAAAACCTCTCTGAAAACCAGGAAGGCGCACTTGGGAATTCCTTCCTCCCAAGTCCCCTCGATTGCCTTTTTTCCTCCCGCAGGAGAGCAACTGAACCCCAGCTGTGATACCAGCTGAACATGAACTGATTTCCCTTTAGTAGCTGGCTGTGCACTCTGAGGAACACAAAAGCTCTTCCCTTTTAGAACACAAAACCAGAGCTTATTTTAAAAGGACAAATGCTCTTTAATTACAAGGAACAGCTAAGAAACACAGGGTGCGTCTACACTTGTAAATTAAGTCGACTTAAGCTTACTTAAGTCAACTTAATTTATTCTGCGTCTACACGACACTTTCCTTAAGTTGACTTAAGCAGCTGCTTAAATCGACTTAAGGAAAAGTTAAGTCGACTGTTGGCTTAAGTCGACTTTAGAAAGTCGACTTAGGGCTACTCCACGTCTACACTGGCTTAAGTCAACCCTAAATTGACTTAGGGCTGTCCAGGACATCCCCACTCCCCTCCCTGCCAGGGTGACTGGCACAGGGAGAGCCTATCATGCCCCCACACAGGGCAGGGCAGAGCTCTGCCCACCCTGCCCCTATGCCTTGCCAAGGTCCCTGTCCCTCTTTGCCCCATTGCACCTAGGTACAATGGGGCAAAGGCTGAGCCCTCCGGCACTTGGCACCTCTGCCACCATGGACTAGTCCCAGGTCCACCTAACCCCTACAAGTCAACCTAGGCATCCAGTTGGACGCTCTAGGTCGACTTTGTAGGGTTCCCCCCAAAGTTGACTTAAAATTTAGGTGTAGACATGCAAAGTCAACTTCAATTAACAAGTGAAGACATAGCCATAGAGAATTGCTTCTCTGGGATTTAACTTGGGTTGTTTACAGGATTGTTGGAGGTGGGAACATGCTCAGCACAGGGGAATCCAAAAAAGAACCAAAACAAAGAAATACCCTGAACACATCTAGCCATACATTCCCAGTTCTACTCACGTATGGCTGATTACAGAATTAATCCTTTCTGAGACATGGATGTCACTGGATCCTCCATACCTGGCTTCCTGGCCACCTCCTGCTCCTTCCAGGAGCTCTGCTACCCAACAGAAAAGAGGCAGGGCTGCTCTTCCAATTCAAAAACCAGTACTCTCTTTCTATTGGCTCTTCTCGGACTTCTCTAGGACCCACTGTCTGTGGTGTTAACCCCTTCCCCCCTCCAAGGTTATTACAGATACGAGAACAAATTACTGAACTACCAATTTATTTAAAACCTAGAGAATAAGAAGGTAAGTAATAAAAACCAAAAAGGATTTATCAAGAACAAATCATGCCAAACAGATGTCATTTCCTTCTTTGATCTGGTATGCAGCCTAGTGGATGGGGAAAAGGTGGACATGATGCATCTTGAATTTAGTAAGTCTTTTGACATAGTCCCATATGATCTTTTCATAAGTACGTTAAGGAAATGTGGGCTAGATGAAATTACCATGAGGGGGTTGCAAAGCTGACTGGAAATCCTTACTGAAAGGTATTGGAGGAAAAGGTTTGAGAGTTCTGGTGGATCACAAATTGAATGTGAGTCTACAGCATGATGCTGTTGGAAAAGAGGCAGAGGTCATTCCTGAATGTATTAACAGGAGTGGTGTAGGAAAGAGAAGGAGGCAAGTGTTCTTCTCTGCTCAACTCTGCAGTGCTGGGTCCATATTTGGGTGCTGCACATCCGCAAAGACGAGGACCCATTGTACGGAGTACAGAGAAGATCCACACAAATGATCAGAGGTTTATAAACCTGGCCTGTGAGGAAAGGCTGGAAGACCTGGGCACATTTAGTCCAGAGAAGAAAAGGCTCAGAAGGGGCTGGGGAGGGAACATGACAACAAATTTCAAATCTGTAAACGGCTTTTTTAAAGAAGGCAGTGATCATTTGGCTCTCATGTCCACGAAAGGTAGGACCAGAAGGAATCGGGTTACTTAGGAGCAAGGGAGATTAAGTTTCGCCATCGGGGAAAGCTTTCTAACACTAACGATGGTTTGGCAGTGTAGGGGGGTTGCAGAATCCCTGTCTCTGGAGCTTTTTATGAAGAGGTTGGACAAACAACAGCCACAGATGTTCAAGGTCCTGCCTCAGTGCATGGGGTTGGACTATTTGACCTCCTGAGCCCTCTTGCAACTCTACATTTCCGTGATTCTGTGAGATGCAGCTCTGTGGTCAGTTTCCCCCGTAGGATCTCAGTTACTCAGCAAAGTAAAGAATTACAGGGCTGGGGATGCAGTTGGGCAGAAGGGAGGAGAACAAAGTATGGAGAGAAGATAAGGTTTTCCTGTGTGCACTACTGTTGGTTGATACGGTCGACTACAACAGGACATGAGTCAACGTGGCTTCCTCCCTAGTTCCTCCTAGATAAGGAGGCTGCAAAGCTCAGAGCTCATCCTCTCCCCTCAGCAGCTGAGCCATTATGGGAGCCCGAGGTGACGCGTCTCCATTGGGTGAGTGGAACGAAGGCCACTGGCTGAACTCAATGGTGGGGCAAGGAGTGTCCAGAGGGGTCTATGAGTGCGTCTCCAGTAGAGCTGGAAGGGGAATGTTCTAGCTTGAAACGACATAGCCGCTAGCTCTCCTGTAGCTTTGTGCTACAAATAGAAGGGTTGCTGTGGTGGTGGGAGGAACTAGCCGCCCTGAGTATGTACCTGTGATCTTGGGTCTGTCAGCCTGTCCTGCTATTTGTCCAACCAAGGCCATGCTTCTATTTTTAGCGTACTAGCTTGATGGGCACGAGAGCAGACGAGTCTCCTTGAGCAGGAATTGACACCTATGAATGTGCTATTGTAACCTTCGGGTGGGCTAAAATTAATTCAATTGCCCTTCTCCAGTGCCTCACAGAAATAAACCCCAATCCCTGTGGAGAAAGCAGCTGAGACCCAGGATCCAGTCTGTATGGGACTCGCAGCAATGATTGCTCAGAGTGACCACCCCACATTAAAATACTACTAAAACCAAATATAACGATGAACTTTATTAACTAAACTTTAGCCTAAGAAAACAAAATACAATTAACCAAGAACAATCCCTACAGAAACCCCCACATGAAAGATACCCAAGAGTCCCAAAGTCCAGGTGGAGTTCACCCAACTCTCAGCTACAGTCTCTGTTCCAGTATAGAGACTGGAGTGGCAAGAAATAGCTGTCCTCTTTTTCTTTGCAGGAATCTTTTGTAGCATTCCATGCAGGCTTTTCCTTCTCTTTGCAACCAGCCTTCAGTCCCATAGGCATATCTGCAAAATCTGTTGCAGGTGACTCCGTTAGAGGGAGGAAACATCTAGGTTGACCTGCAGAGGCTAGGGGGACCTGGGACAAGTACCTGGGTACAATGAGGCAAAGGGGGACAGGGATCCTGGCAGGTCATAGGGGCAGGCCCTGTGGGGGGCCATGCCAGGCTCTGCCTCTGCCAGCCGCTCTGGTAGGGAGGGCAGTGGGGGAGTCCTGGAGAGCCCTAAGTCGACTCCACATCTACACTGGCTTAAGTCGACTTTAGAAAGTCGACTTAAGCCAAAAGTCAACTTAAAACGGGGTTTTACAAAGTCGACTTAATTTTCATTAAGTCAACTTAAGGAGCTTGCTTACGTCGTTTTAAGGAGAGTGTCATGTAGGAGCAGAGTAAATTAAGTTGACTTAAGCAAGCTCAAGTTGATTTCGTTTACAAGTGTAGACGCACCCTAGGAGATGAGAGGGTGGTTGGGTCATGGGTGGCTTTGGGCCACGTTCTCAGCTCTTGACTCTTTAGGGGATAAAGTGGCTCAGTCTGGTCCCTGCGAGCAGAGCAGCCCAAAGCCTTCCTTAATTGATGCGGCAATTCCAGCAGCCGGCCATAGCTGAAGGAGATGTTCCTTGGCTGTACTGCCCATCTGTGGGAATGAAACTGTGCTGGAGGTTGTAAAACAGAGCATCTGGGCAAGGGGCAGCTGGTTAAGCCAGTTTTCCCTAGGGGCACAAATTACCACAATAATTATCATTATTAATGAAAGAATTGACTTAATTGCATTTATTGCAGAATCATAGTTGGGTAAACAAGCAAAAATTGGTCCATGGATGGAGCCAAAAGAGGGTGCTCTCTCTCTTTCTCTCTCTCTTTCTCTCTTTCTCTCTCTCTTTCTCATTTCTGGATATAACACTTTAAAAACACATTTACTTTTTCTTTGTCTCCAGTATTTCTCCTCCTCATCTCATTCTCCTCTCTACCACCTGGGAGCACCCAAGCATCAAATGGTAAGTTCGCCGGCTGGGAGAATGTAATGCTGTATGTGACACGTTCGTGCCCATCACATGAGAGCCCCACCCAGAAGATCTCTCCCATGAAGAGAGACAGTCTTGGCAGCTCTCAGGGGGAATATTGGGGCTATAATGGTGTGTGTGAGGTGGGGAACATTGCAGCCAGGTCATTAGGACTGACTGAATTGTTTAGGTGGGGGGGTTTAAATCTATTTTTGACCAATACTGACCAATATACGCTGGGCTCATATAATATATCAGACTGTCAATAGGTGTGATCCACATTACGTATATTAATACTGATAGGACGTGCTTAACACACACAACATTGTATTTTGTGTCCACTTCTAGAAGTTACATGGCCTGTGTCTCTCTGTAATGCTGCTCACCTATGCTAAGGGTCCCATAACACCTTGCATTCCCTTAAGCAGCCAGGAACAGGAACAGCACCTGTGGGTGTTCTGCCGGAGGGACAGGCAGGGAGTTACTCGCACTGGAAGTCTCAAAGATAAGGACAATATAAATGGGGAAGACAAGGAGGTGCCATCACACAGTTGGTAACTGGATTTCCTGTGTCCAGAACGAAAAGACAAGGGGGCCTAGGCTACCCGAAAAACAGGGTAGAAAGATGACTGGTTGAGATTTAGCCTCAGAGGATACCTGTCGGACCTTTCACCTTGTAAACAAGTCGGGTACGGAAAGGGTGGCTTTTGCGGTGTGACTTTGGAAGCAAATGTTCTTTCTTCAGTAAATTCAGCGCCGTTCCACAAGAGCGATTCCCAGGAAGTGAAGCTGTACAGCGCCTTTCTCCTGTAATGTTCTCTTACTGACTGTTAGCTACATCCTGACTGGTACGGGTTATCTGGCCTCCTACGTGTATTGCGTAACGAACCAAAGAGCGGTCGTGTAACTGACCGTACAGTTTATCAACAGACGGGAAAACCCAGAATCCGCAGAACCAGGAATGTTTATGGGCCGCATCCCCAGCTAGAGTAAATCAGCAGAACTCCCTGAAGTTAAATGAGTGATGCCAGTTTACACCCACTGAGGATCTGGCCCCTCCGTGTGTGATCTATGCTCCCTCTATCTTTGTCTGTCCATTTGGTCTCCCTCACCCGCTCTGCTTTCGGGTTCTACCTTGGACCTGGACACGCCGTCTGTTAAACAGGGTCCCTCCTTCTGCCACAGCTCACTGAGCCATCTCCTAACGGCGTCGCTAGACTCGTCCCTACTCAGGCCTTGGCGGTGCAGACAGCAGGAGCTGGAACCCTAGCGGGCTGGCCCAGAGGGGAGGGTGAGACGGAGATGCGATGGCCCAGCTCTGTGTGTTGGGGGAGCTTGGGGTTAGGACAGCAGGAGACGCAAATGGAGATTGGGGGGTGGAAATGCAGGCCAGAGGAGCAGGGGCTGTGGGTCAGGAGGGAGCAGAGTTGTGGAGATGAGGAAGCCCAGGCTGGGACTGTGGGGTTGGGCTGTGGGTCAAAGTACAGACCGTTGGCAGAACTGTCCTGGAGAACAATGTACAGGTCCTACCCGCGTTACACCTGGCTGGTGCCGTATTGGGGGCCCCTCACACCTCTGAGGAACACCCAAAATGGACTGACCGTGTCCACCAAAGAGCAGACGTTGGGTGCTGTCTGCCCGGGTGAGAAGTGAGTAGGAGACTTTAGCTGCCGAGGGAGTATTGGGAGCATCTGAGGCAGAGCCGAGGGAGCAAGAGAAACGTGGGGAACGGAACAGATGGCTCACGGTGCATCATTCTCACCCGGCTTCGATTCCCAGCAGGTTCCCCTGTGAGCTGCAGCGATGATCTGACTTGCCCGGCAAACGCCACGTGTGTGAACAGCACCCACTGCACCTGCCTGGATGGATTCCAGTCGACTGGGGATCGCTTCTTCAACGATGGAACAACCAGCTGTGACGGTAACGGGGCTCCCCATCCTACCCCAGAGGGGTCACGCGCTCAGGGAGTGGGGAATGCAGGGGTCATGAGACCGGGGGCTGAGCAGTCAGTCACTAGCATTTAAGACGACCCCAGCAGAGGCAGAGCTCTGGGGCGGACTGACAGCAAACCTGGACAGAGTCACATCTCAGGCTTGTGCTTCTGTGCTAATGCAGGATGGTGATAGGTGCTGAGTGTGTCCTGAGGGATGCTGAGTTCCTTCAATTCAACAGGACTCGTAGTGCATCACCAGCGCCTCTGGAGGTGATCAGCACCTTGAAGCAGTGGGGCCACTGTGGGGCAATACAGAGGAAACCATTGCTTCAGTGGGTGGGGTTCTCAAAACGCCTCAGTGACAGCTGGGTGCCTAGCAGAGTGTTTGGGTCGCTGGCCAGACTGTGGAATACATTAAAAAAAATAATAATTTCAGAGCCCTCTGAAATGCACATTTTTTATTTCTTCTCCATAGAACAAAAAACCAGGAAAAAAATCTGCAGGCTGTGCGAACTGTTTTGTTTCCACTTTGAAACACTATTGAAAAACAAGGGGAAGGCTGTACTGCTGGCCCCTGGGACAGGGCAGTTGCCCCGCACTGGTTTATAAGGGGTTAAAAGAGGCCCTAGGAGCCGTGGCCAAT
>VOCT01063057.1:0-11402 GCA_007922175.1 Pelusios castaneus
CCTCTGTCTCATTTCCCCCAGTTAATCAATCACTTTCGGCGTTTTCTCTCCTTCTGGGCATCTGGTTATGAACACAGAGTTCAGAAGAAGAACTCACAGATTGTCCAGCCCTGATGTCCCTTCCCAGCTGGCTCCTGCAGGCTTTGCAACCCAGCCCCGTCTGAAAGCTCAGCAGAGCCGTTGTGCAGGGAGCTGCTCACCCAGACCTCCTACCCCACCACATCTCTCCCTGCCTTGTCTGACCCTGGGCTGCCTTTGTGGCCCCACCACGTCTGGTTCCTGGTCAACTGCTTCCTTCCCCTTCACCTCTCAGGCCAGGGGCGCCGGGTCGCTGGTGAGACTGAACCCAGGACGCCTTTAACGGGCCAGCGCCCCCGGGACACCCATCACAGTTGCTGGTGTTCCCATGTCTGCACAGACAGAGCCACATTTCCCCACCCTGCACTGGGACTCTGCCCACCCAGGGGAGAGAGTGGATTAACTCAGGTGTGGATGGTTTCTCTGGCTGGCATCATGGGTCACTGTAGCCCAGAGCAGGTATCTAACGGGAGCACTAAGGGAATCCAGCCTGTTATGGCCCATTCACCCACCCCCTGCGCTGCCCTCCCCAGGATTTCATACAGGGTGTGATACAAGCCGAAGGCTACGTCTGGATTGGAGTCAGAGTGACAGCCCCGGGGGGTGGACCTGGGTGGACGGGTCCCCGTTAGACCCAATGCGGTGAGTGCTGCCTGGCGTGTAGCATTGGAGAGATGTTTGGGGGAAGCTCCATTGTGTGACCTGTGGATGTTCAATGCCCCACGTCTGGGTAAGGCCTGGCCGACACCCCCAGCTTTACCAGCCGCGCTGCGCTGGCTCGGGGTATTTCCGCCCTTCGCGTAGCCGCCCCGGCCCTGCAGCGAGGGGAGAAGCTGAGGTGAGTTTTGAGGCCAGGGCTGTCCGACATTTCCTTAGTCTGAGCCTCTCATGGTGATTTTCCGTTATCCGTCGGCTGCGAGGAGGCGTTTACCTTGTGACAGCATCAACAGAGGAGTGAGGAGCCCCCACTCAGACCACCCCCAGCTCAGTGTCAGAGACGGCTGCTCCCAGGAGGTGGGTGACCCCTGGTCAAATCCCTGCTCCTCTGCAGGCGCATGGGGGAGTTGAACTGGGGTCCCCCACTTTCCAGGCCGGGGCCGAGCCCTGGGATAGAAGTCACCAGAGAGCGCTCGCCCCTCCCTGCTGTTTGTGTGAGCTGGCCGATGGGGCCCAATCCGTTAGTGACCTCTGCGCGTGCCTGCTGGATCGGGGCCTGCAGGTGAGTTAGGGACTTTGACCCCTGCTTTCTGCGGGTGCCTGATCACCCTGGGGAGTAGAGAGCGAACAGCCTGCGGGAGCCAGCAGCGCCCATGGCAAGAAGTGGGAGCGAAGGCACCTGTGATCTGCCACGCTGACAGTGTAGGAAGATCCAGAGGGGTGGCCGTGTTAGTCGGCTGCAGAGAAACAGAGTCCTGGGGCACTTTTCAAGACTAACTAACTAATTTTTCAGGTCACGAAGTGGGATTTCTCTCGCGAAAGCTTATACGATAAATAAATCGGTTAGTCGTTAAAAGCGCCGCAGGACTCTGCTTGTTTCTCTAACATTGGAGCCATTGAGCAATGGCTCCTCCAGAGTCTGGTGGCAGCTGAGCTGGTTTTGAGAGTCCCAGGGGCCGTGAATCTGGGTTGCCGGTACCAAAAGAGGCCAGTGGGTTCTTCAGACCCTCTCCGAATCCAGCCCTCTCTGAGCATCTGGGGAAGCCCTCAGGGTCTCTGCAGCCGGCTGTTCCACTGCTCACAGTGTGCAGGTTTCCCTCAAGCAGGAGACGATTTGGTGTTTAAAGGGGAGCTGAGGGACTGGAGCTCAGGGCGACAGCTTCCAACAGCCACTACCGGCTCCATGAGGTTCAGCCTACTTCACTCCTTGATTGAGACCCCCCAACTCATCTCACGTACTGGGATGTCATCTCCGCTGAAGCTCAGCAAGAAAGTTATAGGTATGAAGGGCATCACCAGAGCCCAGGTTCCCATTAGTATGAGGGGGAGGAAAGACATCACCCACGGGCCCTTCCTTGGTAAAGGGAACCACAATGACAGAGACTCTCTCTCCAATTCTGCAGCTTCTCAGACTCTGCTGAAGGGTACAGCTGTGGTCAGCTAAAAGGCAGCCAGATTCAGTCTGAGCAGTGTGGTGCTGAGCTCAAATGGATCTGCCGGAAAGAAGCTGCTGTGATATAAAGTGGGGCTGAGGATCCGCATCTGTGTACGTGTGACATGAAATAGCCAGCGGTTAGTCTCAGGGCAGAGCTCTAAACCAGGGCAGAGCAGAACGCAGGAAACACACCTCGCCTCCCCTTGGTCCTGATTCCCAGGCTGGAGCGTTGGGTTGGAATAGACTCACTATACCCTTAAACCCTCCAAGCATCCTGCCTCTGGTCCACAGCACACGTGCCGTATCCTCTCTCACCACGCCGCTTACCAGTATCGGATCGGATCACCATCCCGCATAACACACGGCGTTCACATAAGTTCATGGTGAAATCACGGATCAGTTCAACGCAGCAGAGATTCAAGCAGAAATATTGGAGAGAAACGGTTACATATAAAACCAAATCATAACCTGCGTTCTGGAGCCTAGACTTATTTAACAAATAGGAGACTATCTAGCCATGTACTGCTCACCCTAAATCCTCACAGCGCTTTACAGCCAGGCAGGCCATGACCGTGCTTTCATGAGACATGTGCCATCAGTCTGGATCTGAGAAGGACCCTGTGAACCTCCACACTCCTGTGTCTTTATCCTTGAACAGAACACCCCCGATCTTTGGTTTTCCCTCTAGATTTCCTCTTCTGTGGAATTTTCAATTCCTCACCTTGCTCAGTGTTCAAACAGGCAGCCAGCACCGGACAAATAGAGACAGCCTGAGTTAGTGTCTGCCCACAAGCAACATCTGAGCTATCTCACCTCCTGGTGACCTGCCTGAACTCCAAGACCTTAAAGGGCATCATTTTCGGTATAGCGAGACCTCTTTATATATTAGCTGTACAGAGATCTCACAATGGTTACAACAGCCACTGGGTTCCTAGCTCCTGAGTGTGACCTCACATCCATCCTTCGGTCAACTGGCTGAGGGCTCTAGATACAGATTTCACCTACCAAGGATCAACTGTAAACTCCTCACGCACAGTACCAGCGTGACCACGCAGACAGGCTCCTTGGGTACGCCGTCTGTCTCACCACCCACGTGAGCTGCCTTGCCCGAAGAAATCTGTTAGTGTTTAAGGTGCCCCAGGACTCGCGTTGTTTTTGCTGTACACAGACTAACACGGCTGCCCCTCTGGCAATCGGCAATATTCAGGTTACCCAAAGATCCAGCCATTTACGCCATGTCTACTGCAGCAGAGAGCTCTCGCATCGAACCAGCACTTGTGTCCATGTATTAGATTTCAATTCATTCAAAAGGCTTTAAAAAGTTCTTTACGAGGTTAAAGCAGGTACACAGGGACACACAAATAAACTACAATCTTACATTTCAAAAGCGTCTGGAGCAGTGATTCTCAAACCTCAGCTGATTCAGGAGTAAAAGTATGGATCAGCATTACCCAAAAGAGCCACAGATGTGTGAATTCATTGTTTCCTTTTCCCATAGGACTGTTCATGTTTAAACAGTACGCCAGAGGACATATTTAATTTATGGTATATTATTCTCACAGCAAATAAGTTAGGGTAACGTAGTGCAAGCTGACAGCTGGGTAATTTCCGACTCAGTAAAAGCATTATGAGTGGTTAATATTGAAGTGACGGTGTTTTAATATCACGCTCTGCAAAGAGCTGCAGGAGACATTAAAGAGTCACTGGTGGTTCATGAGTCCCAGTCTGAGTACACAGGGGTGTCAAACTCATTGGCTACAGGAGGCCAGATTTGAGTTAAATGTTCTTCCATTGGGCCGTACACACCGTAAATGGAAACACTGCGGCACTCTCTCAGCATCACAGAGCAATGGGTACGCAAGATGCACTCCATGGTACCACACTTCCTCTCTCTGTTACAGGGAGCGTGTGGTCTTGCAGAGCTCAGTCTCACATACCCAGCGCGCTGCAATGTTGCGAGACCTGACGTTATCATATCAGCACTGAGCGCTGAGTATGCGAGACCACACACGCTCCTTCTCTCTTAGGCTATGTCTACACTTAGGGATTTAGGTCGACTTTAATAAGTCGAGTTTAAGTCAACCGTATTAAGTCGACATAGAGAGTCCACACAGGACCCCTAAATTGACTGAAACTTGGCCTTACATGGTTCAAATTAGTCAATTGCATTGAGTTCAATGGGCCGGTTAGTTTGAACTAAGCACTTAGTTAGAACTAACATGGCCACATTTGGTTAATTTGAACTAACTAGTTCGAATTAACCGTTACTTTGAAAAATATAAGCGAATTTATAAGTTCGAATTAAGGAAGTCCTTAGTGTGGCCAAGGCTTAAGTTAGTTCGAATTAAGCTTCCTTCATTGGAACTAACTTGCCAGTGTAGACATAGCTGAGGAAACAAGCGGTGGCAGGAATTAGATGATGATGATGATGATGATGATGATGATGATGATGATGATGAAGGTTGCTGATGATTATTTACTGGTGTTGTCAGCGCCCTGGAGAGTTGTTGAGTTGTGTTGTTACAGCCGCTTAGGGCTGCTGTTCTCGGAGACTCAGCGTCAGCCGCAGAAGCGGAGGACGCAACTGGTTACTTCAGCAGACTTTGATGTTACTCATAAAGATCCCTAGAGGAGGCCAGGAGCCCGCCCCATGGGTCTCAGCCTGCGCGGCCCCATGTACAGACCATGGCCACAGATTCTGCTCCGCTGTTTTATTTTGTTTGCGCCAGGAAACAACCAAATGAAACCGACACTTGAATGTGCCTGAACCAGAGGAAAAGATTCAGAATGAAACTTGTTGTAAGCAGCAAGATTGGAGCGGTGACGTCAAATCACAATGTGAAGGTCACAGAAATACATGATACCTCGGTTAGTTCATTTTTTGACCTTATTAGTGTGCAATGGCGCAGGGCGAGTCCTGCAGAAGGCAGGTGCATCTGCCGTGGGAACCAGTCAAGCCAATACGGAGCGGGACGGGAGAGAGAAGCGGCACAACACGTCCAGCTGGGGTGTTTATAACACATGGTCATTATGGTGCATGTGGAGTTAACGGCCCAGTCTGACAGGTCTGTGAGGGGTTTGGTAGGATAAATATTTGGCGTTTCTGGAAATGACCCTGTTGAAATACCAACGATGCTGTCTAGAGACGTTACATTTTAATGTACATGTGAATGAAGACAAAAACTAAATCTTAATCCCATTTCTACAAATCTGTTAAGAAGCATAAAAACAACAGAGTCCTGAGGCACTTTTAAAGCTAACAGATTTATTTCTCACATGAGCTTTCCTGGGAGAAAATCCCACTTCGTCGGACACTTTGAAGATGGGAAATTTACAGAATGGGAGGAAATTAAATGCAGGGGAGTGTATGACATAGGATCAGGTCAGGCTGTAACATACAGACACCTGGAAACAGCACTAACATTTTCTAAATTAGAACCAGCTCTTTTCTCCTCTCGGGATTTTACACTGAGATTTCACAGATGTAGAAATTCAGACAGGAGTCACTGATCCTGTCCGTCACCATCTGCTCCCCCTGAGCCAGGGACGGGGAAAGGGAGAGGTTCCATCTAGAGATGGGGCAGTAGCAGACACAAGCTGTCTGTCCATATTTCCTCCAGTGTCGCCTCGGCCAGGAGCCCTTTGTGGCACTGCACCAGGGTGGGGCAAATGCCTGGGGAGGGGGAAAAGCTGCCCAGTCTCTTTCCCATGAGCGGGTCCCATTCGCCCAGCCTGGCCACTCACTTACAGAGCCCTGGGCTGGGCTCTCACTGCCCTTCCCCCACCCCAGCTACTGAATGCCCTTCCCCCTGCTCTCCCCACCCTCCCCCCATTGCGCTGGGACCAGCTCCCCCCACAGGCTGGGGCTGCACTACAGAGCGACCCATACAGCAGGGCCCGGGGCTCTCACCCTGCCCCCATGTTCCCCCTGTGGCCGTTCCCCTCCCCCCCATGGACTCCCCAGGACAGGAAATGTCGGCCTTGCTCACTGGCCCCATGAAACTCACAGGGCTCCCCCGCATTTCTGCCAGGGGTCTTCCTCCTTGGCGCCTCCCCTTTTTCCCCCATTACATCCCCCAGAGTCTTCCTCATGTCAGCTGGGCTCTTCCCATTGCTATAGCCCCCACCCCACCCTCTGCATCCACCCCTCACATTGCCCCCATCCAATCCCCTCTCCCCAGACAAGCCGGGCACTAGACACTGGAACTGAGATACACGAGTTATTTAAAATCACTTCCCCATTAACACCCGTGCGAGTGTCACCGACGGGGCTGGGGCTGTAAACCTGCCTAGAGATTCCCTCCGGCCTGGGCTGGGACGGGGCAGATGATCAGGGGAGCCGCGTTCGTACCCCAAGCACTGAGACCAGGATAGAAATACGGGCGGAGGGTCCCGGAGAAGGTGTCAGTGAAAGTGAAGAGATGGGACCCGTCCGTCACATTGTAAAATGAGACCTCGCCTGCCTCGTAGTCCAGGAAAATCCCCACCCGGCTGGGCCTGACGCTCACGGGGAGGGGGGTTGAGGGGGAGGTGAGGGCCTTGTATTCCCCATTCCTCAGCCACATGACCCAGTATCCATCCTCAGGTCTGAATGTGACCTTCCTCTTCCTGCTCACAGATTCCCTACAAACCCCCAGCACCCAGTCAGTCTTGTCTCCCACCTCCACCTCCCAGTAACGCCTCCCGCCCGTGAACCGCTCAGCGCCCAGCACACAGCCACAATAATCAAATCTCTCAGGGGTGTCGGGCAGATCCTGGCGAGTGTCCCCATCTCTCACACGTTTCCAATCCTCAGACAGGACGAGCCAGCGATTTGCCGTGTCTGGATCCAGAGTCACGTCCACTGGGGAGAGATCACAGAGTCAGGGCCGGGCAGGGGCAGGTCACGGGGATCAAAGGGAAATTAACCTGTGTCCCCGTTAATGGCTGTGGGGGTGTTACTCGTTAAGGGGGGTCAGGGCCCCTCTGCCCATGAGAGTGAACGGGAGGGAAAGACAGGAGGAGCGGGGGAGAGGTGGAGAAAAGGGGGAGAGGAAGAGGTGTGAGGGAGGCGTGGGGGGCAGGAAGGGGGACAGGCTGATGCTGGGAGAGGAGGGGCAGGGGAGGGGCAGGTACAAGGGCAGTGGGGGGGGGGAGGGAAGGAGGGACCCAGAAGGACAGATGGTGTAAAGGGAGGGGCAGGTCCCAGGAGGCTGTGGGGGGTGAGGGGGGCCTCCAGAGGAGAGGAAGGGGAGGAGAGGAGGGCAAGGGAAGGGGCCTGTAACAGTGGGGCAGAGAGGGGGAACCAGATAGGCAGGCAGCAGAGGAGAAGGGGAAGGAAGGGGTAATCAACAGGGGGACGAAGGAAGCGAGAGAAGGGGTTGGCAGCAGAGCGGGAGGGCCATGTGCTGGGGGCAGAAGGCTGGAAAGGAAGGGGGAGGTAAAATGAGGGAAGGGAGGGGAGTGGTGGGTGCCCTGACCAGAGAGGGGTGAAAGGAGGGTTGGGCACCAGAAAGGCAGACCAGGCGTGGGGGAAGTTAAGGATGTTGAAAGCCAGGGGCTGGAGCAGAGCAAAGGAGATTTTATGTTGGGTTTTACTTGGACTCAGGGACAGCAGCCGTGGTTTTTATTTCAGACTTTTTCGACTGTGTGGAGTAATTGGGGCCTATTGAGGAGGGTAAACTGAGGCAGGGGGCTTGCAGGGGCTCTGAGGCGACTAAGGGGCTGCTCAAAGGTGCTACCCTAGGACTCCATGTGTCATCTCAGAGCCCACCCCACAGAGGAGGGCAACTGAACAGCACAGACACCTTCCAGGACCATGGGACAGTTACTGCCCTATGCTGGTGTCTGCAGGGCCAGCGACGACTCTGGGGCCCAGCTCCCATCTTTGGAAGGACCCAGCAATGCAGAGACGCACTGGGGAGGTCCAGAGATGTCACAGAGTCGCCCATTGCAGACAGCAGAGGAGCAGGCCCAGGACTGGCTGAAAGTCACACACTGATCATGGCAGGATGGGAACCTGAGCTGGGGCTGGCCCCAGGGCAAAGGATGCTGGGACTGGCCTGATTTCCCCGGGCGCTCACAGACCAGGAGAGTTTGAGGTTCCCAGCACAGCGAGGTTGGCCCCAGACTGCTGTCAAGTGCAGACAGAGGCCTGTGGGAGCCATTTAGGGCTGGGAATAGCGCTGGCTCAAGGCTGATTGTCTTCAAATGTGGAGAAAAGGGTCATGTACAAAGGTGCTGCCCTACAAGGACTTTGGGGTTTGGACAGAGGGGATGTTGCTGTGGGACAGTCAGGTTTTCTAGTACAGGGTAAAATGTGAGACCAACACAGCTGCCCTCAGGTACAAGCTTCAGGGGAGAGGCCAGCGGTGGGTCACACACATCCCCCTCTTATCAGGAAGACCAGAAACTCCCAAATGCCAGGTACGGGAGTTGGAGTAACTTCCTCCAGGAGCCAGAATGGATCCGTTAAACAAAGGTCCAGCCCACGGCACTCGTGGACAGCAGGCGCTTTGGGCCACAGGAGCCAGGGGAAAGGCTAAATGTGATTACAGAAATCCTGGTGGTCCCAGAAGACGTGAATGAGACGAGCCCTGACGGGGTCACTGAGCAGTTCTGTGATTGGCTGGTCCAGGCCCAGGCTCTTTCCGAAATTGCCAATAGGAGCAAACCCAGGTACTAGCAGACAGGCAGAGGGAGCTACTCAGAGCAGGGGAGAACCCACCAGGCTGTGACTGCGGAGAGCAAACGGGCCATGGCTCTGAGAGAGGAACACGGTGTCGGCAGAAGAAATTCTTCCTTACCTCTGAACAGCCCAACAGCTGAAGATAAAGATCCATCCTTCTGCCTGAGGCCAGGACTGACGAGATTATTCTAACGTTGGAGACACTGGCAGCTGCTGGATGTATCAAGAGCTGGGAACAGCACAACGGGGTGAAGTGGCCGTGGGAATTGCCTAGACCCGCGGTTAAGGAGCCCTGGCCTTAGAGGAGAAGCAAGACCTGGGGCTGGAATAGTTCAGCCAAAGGAGGAACAAAGCCACAGGGAGATGGTGGAGAACAGTCTCAAGACAGCCGAGCTGCAGCCGCCAATGTAGAAAATGCAATGGGAAAGTTTCCCAGGAGCCAAAAGGGGCAGAGTGTGAACAAGCCTCACACCTTGGAAATGACAGGCTCCAAAGGGGGAGCTGTGTTAGTCTAGGTCAGCAAAGGAAAGAAGGAGTCCTGGGGCACTTTAAATGTGTTAGTCTGTTGAAGTGCCACAAGACTCCTTGCTTATCTTGCTAATGAGGCTCCAGAAAAGGCTACAGGCTACAGAAAACTAGACCGGAGTATCTGGGACACAGGAGCTGCGGTGACGGGCGTATCCAGGAGAGCTGGAAACTGAGGCTCTGGCTACATCTGAGCAGGAGGGTGATTTCCCGCTCATGTAGGTGCTGAACCTGCCAGCTGGGATACCCCGGCCACACGCCTACTTTAGAAGCCAGATCACGTGTGTCTAATCCCACCCAGCTCAGTGTAGACGTGTCCGTGTCCTAAGAGAAGTGAATAACAGCTCCTGGGACAAGGTTTAGATCTAGACAGACTAAAGCGGGAGGGCAGAGGTGCCGGCTGATGGCTTCGGTGTGTGCAGTAAGAGAGAGCCCAGCAATAATTAGCAGAGGCTGCATTTACACAGGTGAATGAATTGAGGGCTCGGATACCCTGGAAGGCGTTTTAGGGGTGGAAAGCTGATCAGCCAGGGCTGGATGCCAGTCTGTAAAAACGCAGAGGTGGTGGCAGCCAGGGAAGGTGAACTAATGGCCGTGTGCTCGGCGCTACCCAGCAAAGCATCCACAGACAGATTGGAAAGAGGAGGAGGAAAAAGCTGCCGCCAAGGGACCAGGGCTGGCCTTGCTCAGTTGAAGCTTTCAGACCCAGAGGCTGAGGCCTTGCAGGAGGAGAAGAGATGCACTGCTCCAAGGACTGGATCTTGGCTGAGCGGGGAGAGCTGCCCCTCAGCACTGTGAAGGTGACGGGGGAGCAGCAGGGTTTGCTGTCACAGAAGGAGCTGGCTGAGCTCCAGACCCAGCCTGAGATCGCGTGTGGACTGAACCCAGCTCTGAGCTGTATCCGACGTTGGAGAGCCCAGAGGCTGGGGTGATGGTCCCACTAATGCAAACAGAGCAGCCCCAGCAGTCCCATGGAGCAAGGACTGCAGAATGTGCCCTGGCATTGGATAATGAGTTAATTTATTTTGTGCTGCACTCGGGTTTCTGGGGGGCTGCAGATGTTCCTGTTCATAAGGGGGGTTCACTGGGCAGGGGCAGGGCAGTGGGGGACTGGGAAGTGGAGAGTGTAACTGGGTGCTGGGAAGACCAGGGGCGGTAGCTGATGCAGCCAGGGCAGAGCTGGGGGAGGGGGTTGAGGGGCCATTTCCCCACTTGCTCCCCTCCACCAGGGAGAAGCAGCACCGGGTGCCAGTCCCAGCTCACACCCACACAGTGCGGCTGCACTTGGGGTTTGCTCTGGGGCACCCCATGGCTGAGACCCGGCTGTGCCAGGGGCCGTCACCCCTCCCGTCACTGTGGTTCTGGATCAATAATTCCCGGGTGACTGGAGCAGGCACCAGATGGGCACCGGGGGAGTGTATGCTGTGGTGGGCACTAAAAGGGAGATGAGGGGAAGGAAGGGCAGAATCCAGAGTGTCACGGTGGCAGAAGAGATGGGGCAGACATGAAGAGGGAGGGGGGTGGAAGGTAGGGGTGTGTGCCAGGGCTCAGGGGAGTGAGAGATGGGGCAGGCACCAGGAGGGCTGATGGGGTCCAGTTGAGGGGTGGGTGCAAGAAGGGTCCAGAGGGGAGGGGCAGGTGCCAGGGGAAGAAGGGGGGGGGAGGAAGCAGCTAAGCACAAAGGGTCAGAAGCGAGGGGTGCAGAGAAGGACACGTCCTACAGGGGCAGTGGGGAGCAAAGAGCAGGGTGGACTCCAGGGGGCAGAGGGAGGGTAAGGGGAGGGGTGGGACCCAGAGGGTAAAGATGGTTGGGAGAGGCGGGTGCCAGGGGCCCTAATGAGACAAAGGGAGAGGCCTGCACCAAGGGGTTGATGGAGGTGAGGGTAGAGATGGGCCCCAGGGGGCAGAGGAGAAGCAAAGGGAGGGGCTGGCCCAGAGAATAGAGGTAGTGAGGGGTGCAGGATCCAGGGAGGTTGAAGGGTGAGGGGAGGGACAGGGGCGGGGGGGGAGGAGAAAGGAGGGGTTATGTTGAGGGAAGAG
>VOCT01063113.1:0-11932 GCA_007922175.1 Pelusios castaneus
CCCGTTGATCTAGCCAGTTTTCGATCCACCTTACGGTCCACTCGTCCAACCCATACTTCCTTAACTTGCCGACGAAAATGCTGTGGGAAACCGTATCAAAAGCCTTGCTAAAGTCAAGGTATATCACGTCAACGGCTCTTCCCGCATCCACAAATCCAGTCATCTCATCATAGAAGGAAATCAGGTTGGTCAGGCACGATTTGCCCTTGGTGAATCCATGTTGACTGTTCCTGATCACTCTATTTTCCTCCAAGTGTTTCAGGATGGATTCTTTGAGGACCTGCTCCATGATTTTCCGAGGGATTGAGGTGAGGCTGACCGGTCTGTAGTTCCCCGGATCCTCCTTTTTTCCTTTCTTGAAGAGAGGTACTATATTTGCCTTTTCCCAATCCTCTGGGACCTCCCCCGTTCACCACGAGTTCCCAAAGATAATGGCCAGTGGCTTTGCAATCACTTCAGCCAAGTCCCTCAGCACCCTCGGATGCAGTTCATCCGGCCCCATGGACTTGTGCACATCCAATTTCGTTAAGTGTTCCCTAATCTGACTTTCCATCACCGAGGACCGCTCTTCTCTCCATTCCATGTTACCCCGTGTAAGTAGCCTGCGAGCTGGCCCTCCCTGTGAAGACTGAAGTAAAAAAAGCATTGAGTACTTCAGCCTTTTCCGCATCATCCACCACGAGGGTGCCTGCCCCATTCAGTAAGGGTCCTACACCACCTCTGATCCTTTTCTTGTTGCTGATATACTTATAGAACCCCTTTCTGTTATTCTTCACATCTCTTGCTAGCTGCAACTCCAGTTGTCCTTTGGCCTTTCTGATTTTATCCCTGCAGTCCCGAGCAATATCTTTATACGCCTCCCTTGTCATCTGTCCAAGCTTCCACTTCTTATAAGCTTCCCTTTTATGTTTCACCTCCCCGCAGAGTTCCCTGTTAAGCCACGCTGGTCGCCATCCACATTTGCTGTTCTTTCTGCACGTCAGAATGGTATCTTCCTGTGCCTTTAACAGGGTTTCTTTAAAATACAGCCAGCTGTCTTGGACACCTTTCCCGTTCCGATCAGCCTCCCAAGTGATCCTGCCCATCAGCTCCCTAAGGGAGCCAAAGTCTGCTTTTCTGAAGTCCAGGGTGTGTGTTCTGCTTCTTTCCTTCCTTCCATTGATCAGGATCCTGAACTCTACCATCTCATGGTCGCTGCTGCCCAGGTTGCCATTTACTTCTACTTCCCCGATCAATTCTTCTCTGTTTGTGAGCAATTGGTCTAGAGGTGCAAGGCCCCTAGTTGGTTCCTCCAGCATTTGTACTAGGAAGTTGACCTCAATATTCTCCAAATATTTCCATCCGTGATTTAGATGATGGCATAGAGAGCACACTCATAAAGTTTGCCCATGATACCAAGCTGGCAGTGGAGCCCCGCTGCTGCTGGGGAGCCATGGCGGCTGGAGTCTCGCTGCCACTGGGGGCAAGAGAGGGGAAGGGAAGTAGTGGTAGGCTGATGGGTTTACTAGTTGCGGGAGGGCCAGACAGCGGCGTGGGGGTGGGCAGCAGGAACGCTATGGGCATTAGGAAGGGAGAGGTACATCTCTTCCCTCCCGCTGGCTGGCTGCAGAAGGGGGCGGCACAGAAGAGTCTGAGGCTGCTTTATGCAGCAATGCTGAGAACTCTCCCCCTTCCCGGCCATTGCAGATCAGCCACTAGATTCCAGCCAGGGGGAATCTCCGGCTATTGGAGGGCCTCCCCCCGCCCCGCCCAAAGGGGTTGCTCTGTTGTCAGAGGGGAGTAGGAAGGTCTTGAGCAGGGCATGAGAGAGGAGGACTGGCTGGGGCACCCACTTCTCCCACTTTCTCTTTTCCTTTTCCCCTCTATTCACACTGGGTCAATCTGCCATGACCCAAGAGTTGCCAACCACAAAACTGAAAAATCATGAGTCAGACCGGACACCCTGAAATTGAACCCCCCCAAAATGTGAGATTTCAAAAAAATATATATTGTTTTCTGGTTCATCCTGTGATTTTTGAATTTTCATGGCCCATCCCCCGTGTGTGTGACAATTACTGTGGATCCAACCCTGTAGCCCGATTCGATAGTTATTTTAGATTTTTGATAATTCCTCTGACACTTTATCAAGTTGTTAAGAATGTGGGTTCTAGTCCTAATCCAACCCCAGATGAAATTAAGTTACTATGAACTTGCTCCAAGGAACGATTAGAGTTACAAGGATTTAAAGGTATTTTATAAAAATTCTTTATTGCCAAAAGCATAAAATTGATAACAGTATTAATTAGTAAATCTACAATAAAATATATTTAAGAAGTCTTATACAATTGATGACAGGCTATAACAAGCTGTACATTTTATGAAACAATGGACAAGTTGCTTACACTCCCTTAGGGTAACGATGTTGAGATGAGGAGTGCAGGCTCTAATAACCTTAACGAAAATAAAATAATTAAACGAAGATCTGCGAAGAGTCTTTCTCAAGAAAGATGGATTCAGAATGAAAGATGTGGAAGCTTCGTAGCTTACCATATTCTAGGGTCTTAAATACCTCTTCCTTACACATTATAGACTCTATACCCCTCTAAAAATAAACTAAATGATTTCATTCTTCCTTACCCAAATATAGGTCCTCACCCCAGAAATGATCAGGGTACCTTCAGATCATTGGTTAAAGGGTTCATGAGTACAATTGATGTATTTTCCCTATTAGAATATTCCATATCACCATACCATCATCATGTCTGAGGCTAGAAAGACTGACTTCAGGGTCCTGCGTAGGCTGAGTCAGGAATGTGGAGTGCATCAATCATCAAGCGCCAGGGACAGATTCTCTCCCCAGGGACAGAGAGAGTGAGTGTGAATGCCTGACTTGGAGCAAAGGACGTGTATCAGTTTCATTGTTTCAGTGACAGACCGGAATAAATGAGCCTCCAGTGCCAGCGAAGGGTCCTGATCCCCGCAGGACAGAAGTTCCCGGTGTGACATCTGGGAGCTAGGAGTGCTCACCGGGGGACAAAACCCTGAGTGGCTAGCGAGCGCACTTCCACTGCCTGGCACCGATTACACCAGAGGTGTCAAGCTTGTTCAGGATTGGGGGCCACAGTGGAAGTCAGGACACCAGACAGGGGCTGAAGTGTGTCCAAGTAGACTTCCTGACCCCTTCGCAGCACAGTATGACCTTGGGTCCATGACCCCTTCCCTTGCTGTGCTTGGGGCGGTGTGGGCTCCACTTTCCCTTCCTCAAACCCGCAGGCTCTCCAACACCTGCCCTTTCCCTGCCCTACCGGGTTCCCTTTGCTGCGCTGGATCCTTGACCCCTTGCCCGTTGCTGGCTGCCCCTCCCTTCCCTTCTACCCTTCCTGGTGCGGCTCCTCTGCCCATTCCCTTCCCTGCATGGGGCTCCATTCTGGTTCCCACCCACCTTTCCCACACCAGTTCTCTAACCCCTTCCCCAGCACCCTCCCCCCTATTTACCTGGCTCACAGAGGCTCAATCCAGCCCCTGGAATCAGGTCTCTGTACAGGCCATTCCCCGCCCTGGGCCACTGCCAGGGTGCGTGCAGGGCAGCAGATTTTAAAAGGCCTTGGCCAGATCTGCTACTCAGGCCAGGTGTCAAAATTGTCTGCCCAGCTAGGCCCCCAGCCTCAAAGCAAGGCGCCCAGCTGGGACTCCCCACTTCTGCTGAAAAACCAGCTCCCAGTGCCCGAATTTGCAAGATTGCTGGTAAAGGTGCCCACAGTTCTCATTTTTTGCCACCGGATGGCGAGCCCCCGCTGCATTTCTCTAACGGAGGGCCGCCCTCTGCGGACAGAAAGTAAAATTGCAGGCACTTTACCGCTGTTTGACAGGTCCGGTGGGGTGCAGGGCTCCAGGGGAGGAGAAGAGCCCTTGGCGGGTCGGATCGAGCCTGGGGGCTAGAGGCTTGACACACCTGGAGTACACGCATGAGGTTGCTGTGGAGTCACCCAGGAGGGGGTCCACCCAGCAAAGCGGGGTCTGTCGGAGCCCAGGAGTGGGCGATCGGGGAGGCAGAGCGGCACACCAGACTAGGTTCTGGGAGGGGAACGTCACACCCCAATGCCGCCCACCCACAGAATTCCGCCTGACCCATTACACTGAAGGGAAACCACCCCTTGTCCTGTCTAAACACACAGTGAATGAGAGAGAGAAACCTGCACCCAATAAGACAGACGCTCAGGGACTGTCAGAGCTCCTCCAATCCCAATAACACCTCCCTGGAGCCCACAGTGATTGCTGATGGGCAGAAGAAATGTGAAGAACAGATTTTGTATCTCTTTAGCCACCTCTGAATAAATTCAATACCCCTGGGAACAAAGAATTAGCACCATGTATTCAGCCACCTCCGCAGAACTCAGCTGGGGAATTCCTGATTTACTTGGCTATAGACTCCGCAAGAGACAGAGTGGGCTGGATAGCGACATAGCACAGGAAAACCCCAGCTCCCAACACAGGGACCTGCCGGGATATTCCCTGGTGGTGCTGGAGGGATACAGACAAGTAGGGAAGGAAACCCGCCACTCTTCCCACAACAACTGATGCTGGGAAAGTAAAAAGCAGGAAGGGAGGTGGGAGGGGGAGAAGGAAGAATGAAAGGAATGAAAATTACCTTTCTCGCTTTACTGTAATGTAATTAACTGTGAATACCGTCAGATTGGAAAGGAGCTAAGCAGGAGCTTCAATGCCTACCCATGGAAGAAACACACAGATTTTGGGAACATGTTTTTTTTTATTTTTTAATGACACTAAAATGACAACACAGTGAAATCCATGAATTACAGTCTCACCTTCAGTGATGGTTTATAAATCTCTGTCCTTTTGTATTTCCTTTTCTTTAACACTGTTGCTTTTACTCACCATTATTTTAGTCCTCATTTCCCATCCCTGTTTATTGTTCTGTGTCTCTGCCACTCTCCCTGATCCCTGTCCCAGATGGTCCTTCATGTTTTCCATCTTCCTCTGAGTTTATCCTTTCCCCTCTCACTGCCTCTGGCTGGCTCCCATCTTCAGCATATTTCTTCCCAGTGTTTGCACAGCTATTTTACACCATTTCTCCAGGATTCCCCGGCTATTTGGTTTTACTTTCTCTTTCCCTTTTCTTTCCTCTATTTGCTCTGGTACATCTCACCCTGGCCCCAGTGACTCTGGGTAGATTAGAGTCCTTCAGGGTCATACAGACCAGGGGTGTATGAAGCTGGAGAGGCTGATTGCAGGGGCCAAGGCAGGAGGATGTTCCTCTTTCCCCCGTCCCCCCTTGTTGTCTCAGGGACACAGTCGGAGGCGGGTGTTTGTGTCCCACACCCAGAGCCAGGGTCGGATTCTCTCCCCGGGGACAGAGCCTAGCGGGAAAGTGAAGATCGGGGCCTCGTCACCAGCACCGAAAAATGTCACCTGCCCCTGGCCACAGTCCAGACACACCCGTGTGGTAGACAACTTAAACAATTAACCAACAAGGATTCAAGCAGCACTACCTTTATTAATCGCTTTTTGCAAAAAGAGGGTGTCCATAGTAAATAGGCACACCTTTGAATTGAATTTTACCATTATTTAAAGCCTATACCCGGCCGCAAGATCCCTCCTCTTTGTTCCAATTGGGTCAGAACAAGAGAGTTTACAGTCTTCCAAATCCGCCTACTACATACATCCCCATAACATGTTTCCCCCCCTGCTACATACATCCTATGACCATTATAATGAGCAATGACCCCTTCAGGGGTGGTAAAAGTAATATTCATGAGTTCATTAAGCATGCGTAAAGAAAGCAAGAGTTTAAAAGTTAGAGGTAAACAGGTTATGTTGATTTTACATTCCTGATGAACTTCTATGCCAGACATCCTTTTGTTTTAAGACATTACTTTGTCCTGAGGAGATTAGGGCTTCTCTTTGGTTTTCTGTGGAGACTATCAATGCTTGTTAAGTGTCTGTGGAGGCTACAATTAAGCTTGTTACTTACAATCCCTACTTTTCTTTTTTTATGCCTTTGTAGGCCTACACAATACAGATGTGTATAAACTGTTTATGTTATGCTATAAGATTGTTTTAACATTTGCCATTTTTTTCTTAAAGTAAGAACTTCGTCTACCTTTTTGGTCTTTTGACTTGATTGCTTCATTTGACTGTGAATAACTTATTCTGACCAACTTTAACCTTTAGCACTCTCAGTATCAAGTATTAAAATTTAGGAATAGCGTGGGGTCCTGATCCAACACCCAAATGTTCTGGTTCTGTGGATCCTGCCAAGACTACGCCAATGTGACCGGGGCCCCCTGGGATACCTTCCTGGACGTGCAAAAATCAGGGCAAGCTGCAAAACTGGGAGCCAAACTCCCCACACACTGATGGGTGGTACTTAAACCAGTCTTCCTATCAGTCACAAACAGGCCTCTGGTTCCCCACACTGGGTACTAAGAAATTTGCCCAAAATAGAAACAGCTCCCTTTATTGCACTCCAGCTCCTCTGGCTCCCACTTAGCTGCACGGTCCCTTAAAGATATAGGTTCTCCTGACCCCAAAGGGCCAGCCACAGCACACAGAACAATACAGGTTTGGATCTTACCCCAAATACCACACTGGTAGCCAATCCTTTAGCAATTACAACTAAAGGTTTAATATAAGAACAAAAGAAGCAAAGTATGAGAAATGTTAAAGGGTCAAAGCGAATCACATACATACAAATGATTTAAAGTTCATGAAAAGCAGTTGCAGGCTTGTTCCTCTGGTAAACACCCAGCATTAGGGTGGGCCTCAATCCTTTGTTCAGTCTTAGAGGAATAGTTCCAGAGATGGGTGTTGGCTGTAGACTGAGGACTTGAAAAGCAAGATGGAGTTGGGGTTGCTGCCTTATATCATCTCTGGCCTTCTCCATGCAGTGTGCAGTTCTCTCCAATCAAACTGGAGTTGAGTCACATGTTTAAGTCCTAGTGGCTCAACAGGTTTTTTTTTTTATCCTGTTATCTGAGGAGCTTCCTTAATAGGCCCTTCAGGAGACAATGGCTGGATAGACATTTAGTCTGGGGAATTTTCCCCAGCCTTACACAAGTTAAAATATAACAATCATATTCCTAACTTCCAACATGAATACAAATCCCGCACATAAACCATACAATCATTCCCCACAAATTACCACCTTTCCATTGACACCAAACATGGCATGGTTCCTATGGATTATAACAATCATAAAATATTAATACAAAATAATATCATAAATGGTTCCTTAAATCCTGACAGCGTCACACCCCCACCGTCAGAGTGATGCAGAAAGGGGTGTCACCTAGACACTGCTGAATGCATCACAAAAGGGTTAAACTTGGTTGTATACCATTACAGCTTTTAACAAATTTTAAAGATTTTACAACATACAAGCATTGGATACATTTTTTATCCCTGGGTAACAAATTAATTACAAAAGTTAACATTAGCATTGACATTGACATCCAGTTAGCACAAATGTGTTTACAATTCATTTTGTTAGGTCTTACACACAGATAGTTTGTCAGTGGGGCAGTTTGTTTAATGCCCTCTTGGATTTTTGAACACTTAACAGGTTGATTTTGGTTTATCTCCTTGGTCTGGGTAGCATAGGACCTTAATTTGACTACGTTCTTGGGGTTTGGATATTCCAGAGTGAACCCCATTCTCACATTCACAGGATGAGATTTCCTTCCCTCTTTTGTCTTCCCTGGCATCTGGAAACCAGGGCTCTGTAACACGATCCATTGACTAGCTAGGTGTGCCTCCCATGCTAACAACTCTGAGTCTGGGCAGATCTCCCCACCCCAGTCAATCAGGTAAATTTCCTTAAGCCACACACTAGCTTGCTCAATAATGTCCAAACTTTCCATCATGGCCAATTTCAAGTTTGGAATCTGTCTCAAAGATGTACCAAACATCCAAACTAAGATCTCACAAACAGGGATTTTATGTTCCATTCCCAAACTCTCACTCCACATGCCCTTAGATCTATCTGAGTTCACCCAGAGACTGCAAGATATTTCCAAAGCACTCAGGGGTAAAAGCTGGTCTGCTTTCCTTTGCATGTCCAAGATATCAACTGCACAGCTGTTCTGCTCTATAGCTCTAGCTGTCCAATTACTTCTCTGACTCTGAGACATCCTCTGTTTACTCACAAAGTTAGCCTCATGGAGACAGTCAGGTTTTAACATCACTGTCTCTCCAATACACTGATCAAGCACAGCCACTTTGCTACAGGGCTGTTTAAGCTTCCCAGTAATTCCCACTCCCTCTGGAACCTTTTCCAAGGTATCTTTACTAGATTTTTCTAAAACCAAATCAGTGAACTCATCTACAGATGGAACACTGGCAGTCAGAATTTGAAACAAATCTTTTAACATACAGTCTGCTGGATGTTACTGCAGAAAGGGATTCATCCTGAGATAACCCAATCAGTTCACCTCCACACTCTCCTGTTGCAGCAGACTGCTGCTTGCAAAAGCCATCAGGAGACCGTACTCCTTTGGGAGAAGTCTCCAGCATCAACTTCTTTTCCACAGAAATTCTGCCCTTTCCCTGACCAGAGAAAGGTTTCTGTAAAGAACTGTTTCCTTGAATATTAACAGACTCCTTCTGGGTCTCAGCTAAGTTTAGAACTAACTCTGAGACAATTGGCACCCCCCAGTCAGCACAGACTGAAAGGCACATTCTGTCTGTCCCTCAGGTAGCAAACTGGAAACAAAACCTCCCCCAGCAGTCAAACCTCCACTCTCCACATTCACACAGCTTGAAATCCCCTCCTCATTGTCCCAGCACACAGGGCTGTTTCCAGACAAACTTTTGGGGGCTGGAGTGGCTTCCTCCCTGGGCAAGTCGTCACCCCCAGCATATACAGGCTCAGGAAAATTACCTCCCTGAGTCTCAGTTGAAACCAGAACCACATCTGGTACAACAGACAAAGGCAAATCTTGAGAAACAAACTCTTTAGCAGGCACTTTCCTGCTTTCACCAGTCAACTCTCTTGAAACTGCTCCCCCCTTATTGCCCCAGCACACCTGGCTGTTCCCAGACCAACTTTTGGAGGTTGGGGTGTCTTCCTCTATGGGCAAGTCATCACCCCCAGCAGGCACAGGCTCAGGAAAATGCCCTTCTTGAGTCTCAGTTGACACCAGAACCACCTCTGGCACAACAAACAACTCCTTAGAGACCAACTCTCTGTCAGCAGACACACTGCTGTTTTTTCCAGACACACCTTTAGAACCTCTTTGCTCCCTGTTATTCACAGACAGTATATTAGGGACACACACTGTACTAGCAGATAAACTGCTGCCCTTCCCAGATAAACCCTTTAAAGTTTTTTTGCTCCCAGTCCCAGTCCTTCTGGATGTTTGTGTACATACACTGGGAGAGAGAGCTGTCTTTCTTAACAGACAGGTATTTAGATTCAGTTTTTCCTTTAGTAGACAAGTTGCCTTTTTGAACTAGCAAGCTGCTATCCTTCACAGTCCTAAGGCTAGAGACATTTTCTTCCCTGTCACAGCATTTCTGGTTAAACACTGATAATTTTGAATCATGCACCCCCACTTCACAAATTTCCCCATTGACTTCAGGTAACACAGAAAATTTACATTCCTTTTCCTTTTGAGGTTTATCTAAGACATTCATTTGGTTACAAATATTCACTTTATCAACATTAATCATACCCAAATTGCTAGAAATTGGAAAGAGTTCCTCCCAAAGACTGTCAAGAGGAGAGTATTCCTTTTTCACTGGACTTTCATGATTAAGTTTGGCAAGTCTTGCCTCCATTTCCAATTTCTCCTTTCTGCATTCCTGGGCTCTCTTTTCAGCAGCCTCTATCATCTGCAGCTCCTCTATTTGCCTTAGACAAGCTGTCTGTCTGTATGCCTCCTCCATCTCCTGCCTTCTTTGTCGCCTTCTCTCCTCCATCTCCTGCATTCTTTGATGACGTCTCTCCTCAGCAGACTCTTTCATCTTCTGCAATTTTAGTTGTTCATACAAACAAAGTTTTGCCATTTTTTCCTCATTGCCCCACCTTCAAATTTATCAAGGGCTCCCGGTAGGACCGTAAATTTGAAGACCCCTGACCCCCCCCCTATTCTTCCTCAAAATTCATCACTGAAACTATCTGTTCCTCCCTTCCAAGCTCAGGGCAATCACGCTTAAAATGTTCCAGCTTTCCACATCGGTAACACCCTGCCTGGATTCTTTCTTGCACTCCACCCCTGTTCTGACACACTTTTACCTGTCCTGTCTGTTGTACTCTCCTCTTCCTTCCCACTTTCCTCTTTCTTTCTATCCTTTCTGCCATCAAACACATTAATTGCTACTTGCAAAACCTTATTCAATGATTAAATAATGCTACAGCCTGTTTCTTATTCCAGCCATTACCAGCCATTCCCTCAAATCGCTTCAACATTTCTCTTAGCCTTCCTAGGTAATTACTCATAGACCACCGTAAATTTTCTGCCTTGATCTGCTGTCTTTCCTCCTTTTGGAACAATTTTCTTAACAAGACATTAACATCCTGCCAATTAGCCTTATTATCCAAACAAATTGCTCTAAACATTTTGCTAGCCTTTTTTGCATCCTTGTGCAATCTGGGCATTTTACTAGCCCACTTGATTAACATTCCAGGCTGCCAAGGTCTGTGAACATGACAAATCACAACATCTCCCACAGAGTCACATAAAGGGACTGCTTCTAGAGGTGCGATTAAAGGAACAGCCGGGAGTTGAGGAGTTAATGACAGGACAGGGAGGGGGGTAGAGCGGGGGAGCATAGGGAGGAATGCTTTCCTCAAGCACAGCGGCAGCGGGGGGGGGCGGGGAGTACTCCTTTAAAGTTTCCTGGCTTTTTCTTCCTGCTTAATTTCTTTTTCTTTTTTCTTTTTTTTTTTTTTGCAAATGCCCAATTATCCCACACATACTAATACTTAACTTGACTGGGATTTTGATCTTCTAGGACCTTTCGGAGAGCCTGTAAAGCTGACTCTCAGAATGATCCCTCCCGGGGCCATTGACTCCCAGTATATGCCAGCCAATTTTCCCTGCAGAGATTTATTGCATGCTTTTTGGATAGACCTGTTGTCCCATCTATCCTTTTTTATTTTTATTTATTTTTTTTTTAACACCTCGGCAAGGGGCGTCCCCCAAACAATGCCTGAGGAATTTCCCATTGGGCCCAGCAGACCACTCTTCCAGGACTTGAACCTGGACTCTGGGCTGTAAAATTCCACCGGGACTTGAACCCTGGAATTTTCCT
The DNA here is from genome assembly GCA_007922175.1 of Pelusios castaneus. Taxonomy (NCBI): domain Eukaryota; kingdom Metazoa; phylum Chordata; order Testudines; family Pelomedusidae; genus Pelusios; species Pelusios castaneus. The sequence continues at coordinate 11,254 of VOCT01063113.1, forward strand.
TTTGGGACTCGAACCCAGAATACTTTCTCATTTTCATCCCAATATCTTAGCATTACCCCCAGAGGACTGTCAGTTGGGATGCTAATTTTCTTAGGAACATCCTTTCCACCTTTTCCCTTGTTTTTCTCGGCACCTATTTTACTTCTTACATTACCCATTGGAGCGTCTTTCAACAGATGTGTTATCCACTTCGCCTATCTCCGGCCGTGCCTCTCGCGAGGAAACAGAACCGCGGACCAAGACTCCACACTCGCTTCGTGTCCAGGACACGTCTCACACATACTGTCAATCAGCTCCAATAACCCATTGAAATATCTTTTAACAGATCACACACTGTTAATCAATTTCAATGATTCAACCACCAAGGGAGTACTCAGACAGTCATTTTCCTACCTTGGTTCGTGCACGAAGTTGCCTGGTTGCTGTGTTTAACCGGTGCCTATTATTTTAACCTGTCTGCTTCACCTTGTTGGCTATAAAAATCCCTTGTCCGGTGGACCGTGCTCCAGGCCTGACGCTGAAGACCCTCCGGCCGTTGAAATCAACAGGACGCGTCTCCCTTCAGATCCTCAGTGACAGCACCTCGAAGACAGGTCACTAAATCCCGGACGAGCCCCCAGAATTGTGGTAGGCAACTTAAACAATTAACCAACAAGGATTCAAGCAGCACTACCTTTAT
>VOCT01063362.1:0-13599 GCA_007922175.1 Pelusios castaneus
TAGCCCCACAAAGTCGACCTAGAGCATCCAGTGTGGACGCTCTAGGTTGACTTTGTAAATTCCCCTTTAAGTCGACTTTAATTTTAAGTGTAGACACACTAAGTCGACTTAAGTAAGTCGACTTAAAGCCGACTTAGTTAAGTTGACTTAAAAGTGCAAGTGTAGACATAGTCTTAGAGTTGGAAGGGATCTCATGAGGTCATTTAGTCCAACCCCCTACTAAAAGCAGGACCACTTCCACTAAATCATCCTAGCCAGGTTTTTGTCTAGCCAGGCCTTAAATGTTTCCAAAGATGGAGATTCCAACCACCTCCCTAGGTAACCCATTCCAATGCTTCATCACCCTCCTAGTGAGAAAGTTTTTCCTAATATCCAACCTCAACCTCCCCAGCTGCATCTTGAAACCCTTGCTCCTTCTTCTATCCTTAGCCAGCTTAAACCAAAGAGTTTAGGCCAGTCCTCAGATTGCAGCCAGAACGTGTCTTCAGCTACTGGAACACATGGAGGTGGGCATCTTTTGTCATGCTAGACTCTATATGCATTGGCTCAGAATGGGATATGTCCCAAGCAGGCACAATTTAAACAAACTTCTGTCAATGTCTTTTGTGAAAAGCTCTCTAGTTCGGTGGACAGAGCCTAATAGTGTCTGCATGGGAGTCCCTTTCACTCAATCACCTCCATCATTGATCCTGATGACAGTTACATTCCTAATGGAATACAGTGCCCAGCTGACACCTACACAATTCAGGAAAAACGGTCACTCTTGAATCTACATTATATAAAAACTTACTAGAACTCAAAGCCATCAAGAATGTCTGCTCACACTTTCCACTGCTGATCAAATCAATATTCATAGAATCATAGGGTTGGAAGGGACCTCACGAGGTCATCTAGTCCAACCCCCTGCTAAAAAGCAGGACCACTCCCCCTAAATCACCCCAGTCAGGGTTTTGTCTAACCGAGCCTTAATAATCTCCAAAGATGGAGATTCTACCACCTCCCTAGATAGCCCATTCCAATGCTTCACCACTCTCCTAGTGAGAAAGTTTTTCCTAATATCCAACTTTGACCCCCCCAGCTGTAATTTGAAACCACTGCTCCTTGTTCTGTCCTCTGTTACCCTCGAGAACAGCCTAGCTCCCTCCTCTTTGGAGCAACCCTTCAAGTAGTTGAAGGTTGCTATCAAATCTCCCCTCAGTCTTCTCCTCTGTAGACTACATAAGCCTAGTTCCTTCAGTCTCTCCTCATAAGTCATGTGCCCCAGCCCCCTAATCTTTTTTGTTGCCCTCCACTAGACTCTTTCTAATTTGTCCACATCCTTTCTGTAGTGGGGAGCCCAAAACTGGACACAGTATTCCAGATGCGGCCTGACCAGTGTCGAATAGAGGGGAATTATCACATCCCTTGATCTGCTGGCAATGCTCCTACTGATGCAGCCTAATACGCCATTGGCCTTTTTCGCAACAAGGGTACATTGTTGGCTCATATTCATCTTCCCGTCCACCATAACCTCCAGGTCCTTTTCTACAGCGCTGCTACTTAGCCAATCATCCCCAGCCTGTAGCAGTGCATGGGATTTTTCCATCCTAAGTGCAGGACTTTGCACTTGTTGGACTTGTTGGACTTTGTTGAACCTCATGAGGTTTCTTTTGGCCCAGTGTTCCAATTTGTCCAAGTCTCCCTGGATCCTGTCCCTGCCCTCCAGGGTATCTACCATTCCCCCCAACTTGGTGTCATCCGCAAACTTACTAAGCACGCAGTCTATTCCATCATCAAGATCATTGATGATGTTGAATAGAACCGGCCCCAGGACCGACCCCATGGGCACTCCACTCGTTACCGGTTGCCAACCAGACATCGAGCCATTGATTCCTACCTGCTGAGCCCATTGATCTAACCAGTTTTCGATCCACCTTACGGTCCACTCGTCCAACCCAAACTTCCTTAACTTGCCGACGAGAATGCTGTGGGAAACCGTATCAAAAGCCTTGCTAAAGTCAAGGTATACCACGTCAACGGCTCTTCCCGCATCTACAAATCCAGTCATCGCATCATAGAAGGAAATCAGGTTGGTCAGGCACGATTTGCCCTTGGTGAATCTATGTTTACTGTTCCTGATTACACTATTTTCCTCCAAGTATTTTAGGATGGATTCCTTGAGGACCTGCTCCATGATTTTCCCAGGGATTGAGGTGAGGCTGACCGGTCTGTAGTTCCCCGGATCCTCCTATTTCCCTTTCTTAAAGATAGGTACTATATTTGCCTTTTTCCAATCCTCCGGGACCACCCCCGTTCGCCACGAGTCTCAAAGATAATGGCCAGCGGCTCTGCAATCACTTCCCCCAACTCCCTCAACACCCTCAGATGCAGTTCATCCGGCCCCATGGACTTGTGCACATCCAATTTCATTCAGTGTTCCCTAACCTGACTTTCCATCACCGAGGGCCACTCTTCTCTCCATTCCACGTTACCCTGTGTAGTAGCCTTGGGGCTGGCCCTCCCTGTGAAGACTGAATTAAAAAAAGCATTGAGTACTTCAGCCTTTTCCGCATCATCCTCCATGAGGATGCCTGCCCCATTCAGTAAGGGACCTACACCACCTCTGATCCTTTTCTTGTTGCTGATATACTTATAGAACCCCTTTCTGTTATCCTTCACATCTCTTGCTAGCTGCAACTCCAATTGTCCTTTGGCCTTTCTGATTTTATCCCTGCAGTCCCGAGCAATATTTTTATACGCCTCCCTTGTCATCTGTCCTACGCCACGTATGTTCTACAAAAAGTGCCCAGGAAGAGCAATATTGCCTTCCTTGTGTGCTGAGACAATGGAACTATGGCATTAGTGCATTTGTCACTATATCAGCATCTCAGCAACCTACCTCCTTGGCACACAGATATTCTTAACAAAAAAATTCCCCATCATGAATGGGAAGTAGGCATTACCATCCTTTACAGCATATTCATACATTGGATAACTATAAAAGGTCTGTTCACCATAACCAAGAACAAAAGATGCTCCCAGTTCTGCTCCAAAGGAGGACTAAGCCACCATTTCCTGAGATGCTTTTCTCCTCAAATAGAACGGGCATCTGTTATATGCTTTTCCACCAATCCCACTAATATCCAAGGTGATAATCAAGATAAAGAAATAAAAGGCCAGGATTATTTACATAGTGACAACGTGACAAAGACAGTCATGGTTTCCATAAGTTTCTCAGTTAGCAGTTAGCCAACCAATCAGTCTCCATCCTGTTTCTCATTGTCTTTCTGAGGATATGGGCAAAGTATGGATTCTTGCTGGTTCTAAAGCTTAGAAATGAACAGTTCTGAGGATGTAAAGGAGGTATTGATACATAACAGGAAAATAACTACTCATCACACATATATTCAAAAAATAGAAGAGATTTCAACTGTGATGTGATACGAGACAGGTTACATCTACATCCATTCTTTTACCGATTGTGCTAGACGATTTCCTAGAATTAAAGAAATCAAGTCTATCTCTACCCTCTGTAAAGGTACCTCTTGCAGCCACCAGTGCCTTCCCACAGAAGATGTATGATCATTCTGTGTTCTTTCGTCCTACAATGAAAAGATTTTTTGAAGGTACAAGTAACCTCTACTCAAATCAGAGATCCTATCTCACCATGAGCCCTTAACTTTGTCTTACAAGGTCCCCCTGCAAGCCTATGGCCACTTGTTCACTTCTATAGCTCTCCCTCCCAACCCCCGCTAACAATTTTCTTCAAAGAATAGGTCGAAACGGTCACATTACACCCACACCCAAATTCCTACCAAAAATACCTTTTGGCTTTCATATAAATCAACTTATCCACCTCTGAACATTCTTTCACAAACTGCACTGGGATTAAAGAGAGGCAACACTATACACACTCAACCTCAGGAGAACATTAGCCTTCTTTTTGGAAAGGACAGAAAATATTCAAGGCCATTCCTCTCTATCACAGACAGATATAAAGGATCCCCTATCAGTAAACAAGTACTCCCTCTATAGATATTGGACTGCATTAACTACTGCTATTGTGTGCATGGCTTTCAACCTCCTCGTGGCACTCGAATTCACTTAACAAGATCTTTGTAGATCATAAAGCTGTCCACTTGGATAGCCTTTCTGAATAATATTCAATCATGGAAACATGCAGAGAACCTTGGACACCTGTTCATACATTTGCTGAACATTTTGCAGTCACCAGTGACTCAGCATCTGATGTTATATTTGGCTAAACTATACTATCATCAATACTGTACTCAATTAAAAAGTGCCATCCCTCTATCAGAGTATTGCGCCAGAGTCATCTAGAATGGAGCACCCATTGGGTATGCTACTCTAAGAAAAAGATTAAGGTTACTCATCTTGTGCAGTAATTATTCTTCAAGCTGTGTTACCGCATGGGTGCTCCACTACTTGCACTCCTCCCCTCTGCTTCAGAGTTCATATCCATGAGCTCTGTGACAAAGAAGAAACTGAGGTCTTTTTGCCTCCTCAGCGCTATATTACAGCAAGACAGAGGGTGAGATGGGGAGAGAACACATACAGGCTGAAATCTGAGTCACAGGGGTGCAAATACACCACAGGTGGAGTACTTTATGGGGTGGGGTACATCTCAAAGAACCGCAGTTAGCTGCACAAAGTGAATAACCTCCATTTGTGCATCTCAAAAAGAGGCTAGTGCAGCATTGGATGTGTTAACTCTACAGGCCAAAACTGGACTATCTTCCTGCGTTAACCCATATAACTCCAGACATTCTTTTGTTTTGTATCTCTGAAAGGAACTGAGGTGATAAAATGTGCCATGCTCCCTTATGTAACCTTGCCTTCAGAACATACAGAGACTCAGTGCTTGGCTAGACTGATGGCAAATTCACTGCCATCAGATCAAACTTCCCAGTTTGTTTGAGCTGGTCTGTGAAGACCCACTCAATTGGTCAGGGAGTTGATGTATAAACTGCAGCCTGTGAACTGGATTAGTGTGTGACAAAGGCTATGTCTACACTTGGAAAGTTAAGTCGACTTTCTTAAGTTGTCTTTAAGTCGACCATATTAAGTTGACTTAGAGAGTCTACACAAGACTCTTAAGTCGACATAAAGGTGTCCCTATTAAGTTGATTTAGAGAGTCTATACTAGACTCTCTAAGTCCACTGGATAGGTGGAAGGAGAGCCAATCTTGCAGGGATGGCTCTCCCCAAACCAGGAAGCCGCTCGCGGCTTCTCATGGGAGAGTCAGCCCTGCAAGGCTGGCTCTCCCTGGGACCAAGAAGATGAGGGTGGCTTGGCTGGCTTTCCCCTAGATGAGCCGCCTGCGGCTTCTCGGTCCTGGGGACAGCCAGCCATGCGCCAGCTGGCTCTCCCAGGAGGAGACACCTGCAGCTTCCTGGGGAAAAGGGAGTCTCCAGAGATCTCCAGCCAGGGTTCCAATGTAGGATTCCCTCAGGCTCGAGCCCTGGCTGGGAAGCAATTCTCCCCAGGATCATGGCTCCTCTTGCAGGGAAGGCGCAGGTCTGAGGAGAAGGGAGCAGGGGCTCCCTTGAGGACAAGGGAGCCACCGTGGCTCCCTTCTGCCAGGAGCCATGCGGGGCTCCCTTGTCCCCCTGCCCTAGGTCGACTTATGTCATAAGTCGACTTAGGGCGTCCACACTGGTTTAAGTCAAGTCGATTTAAGCCTTAATTGGACCTAAAATGAGGTGTTATAGGGTCGAATTAACCTTTCCTTAAGTCGACTTAAGGAAAAGCTTAAGTCAACTTAAGGAAAGCCCAGTGTGGGCGTGGCGTGAGTTAGATCGACTTAAGCCTCCTTAAGTCGACCTAACTTGTAAGTGTAGACGTACCCAAAGGAATGGCATTTCCCTTCAATTCAGTGGAGTGGACCCACCAGACATTAGGGAGAGGAAGGGAGATACACAAGTTATTTTAAGTAACTTGCATATCTCCCTTCACCTGCTGCCAAAAATGGTGGGCCGTGTAGACTAGGACTCAGAGAGAAGGAGGGAATGTGCTAGTGTTCTTTTGGACACTCTTTAGAGAAGGCTCTACTATTAGGCACCACTAAGCTGCACACTTCCCCGTAAGTAGGAATATGCAGAGCCATCTTGAAGAACTTTGATTACAAACAAATAACCCTCATTTATGTAAGTGCACTTTATTAATGGGACATAATGTATATCATGAAAAAATATGTTAATTGTGTGTCACTAGTACATTTATATATATCTCCCCTTTTAGATAGAACATGCGGAGCTCCACCTGAAGTTCCCAATGCTCTCATTGTAAATAATGGAGAAAGAAGATATCTGCCTGATACTAGACTGCAGTATACATGTGATAAAGGTTTTGAAATTGTGGGATCAAGTTACATAACTTGTGTTGATAGAAAATGGACACAACCACCAATTTGCAAAGGTAGGCATTTGTATTTTAATTAAAAGAAGTAAGATCCAGTAAATGCTGGTGAGCTAGGCATATATTATCATAGAAATGTGGATTCAGAAGGGAATTTGAGAGGTCATCAAGTCCATTCCCCTCCTGTAAGGCAGGATTAAATATACTTAGATCATCTCTCTCATGTTTTTGTTTAACCTGTTGTTAAAAATCTCCAAGAATGGGGATTCCAAGACCTCACAAAGTAACCTGTTTCAGAATTTCACTATCTACGTAGTTAGAACACAATTAGGATGTGTAGTAGGGTATTTTCCCCTGTCCAGCAGGGAAGGGGTTAAAAATCCTGCTGGGAGGTAATAGCTAATGGAAGCAGAGGGCTGCAAAGCCAAACAGAGCTGAAGGGCCAGGATAATGACAGGGCTGCAGCTCCTGCTCTGGGAAGTTCACCTCACACCTTGGAGGAAGAAGCTCGGGCTGTGGGAGACGGGACCCTAGACAGCTCCAAGGGGCATTGCTGGGCTTTAGCAAGCCACAGCCTTGATACAAGGACTGTAGGTACCTGCGGGAGGATATGGCCCAGGGGATCTCTTGAAGCATAGGCTGGAAAGAAGTAAGAGTGTTAATAGAGCACTCAGAGCATGTAGGGTCCCTGGGCTGGGGCCAGGAGAAGTGGGCAGGCCCAGGTCACTCCCACCTCTTCTGCCAGTGGGCAGTGCAACTCAAGTGGGCAATGGATGGACAATGATGGCCACTGATAAAAATGGGCCACCTGGGACTGGACCTGACCCCCAGAAGGTGGGAACTAGTTGGAGGGCTGAGTGGATACATGGGCAGATGACAGCTGCTGAAGCAGAGTGGGCCAGGCCGGACTTGATTGACCCACAGAAGTGGGGAAGTACAGAAGACTCAGCCGGAGGGCTGAGGTCCTGAAGAGAGAGAGAGAAGTCGTGACGAGAGGCTGAGCAGAGACCACCAGACAGCGTACTTTTTTGAGCAATTCCTCTTATCACCACCAGGAGGCACTCATCTGGTGGGTCCCGTGCTGCAGATCTACAGGATGGAACATTTACTTTTCTTATCTTACATGAAACATTCCTCTTGATATGCTTCTCAGAATAACATTCATCCTTCTTGTAATAAAACCACACTTTTGAGTCATATTTGATTTGTTATCCGCTATAGCCCATAGACCTTTTCATGTACCTGCACCTGCCCATTGCGCTTTGGTTACGAATGTACCAGTTCATTAAACCATGGAATTTTTTCTGCCCTATTAATACCCCTCAGGATGGTGCATATTTGTGCTGCTAGCAGTGGGCATGAAGGGCTGAATATATCCTGATTCCTTCAGTTCCTTCTTTACACTGTAGTCAATAGTTGAGACACCTACAATTTCCAATATTTCCATTAGAAAAAAGTTTAGAGGTCTTTTAATGTAAATTATTTTAGTGATACTCATTTTAAAAAATTTTCTTAGCCTTATTTTGTTCTTGAAGATTTTTGCTGGGTAACAGGGTATACGTAAATGTTTGTGATTTAAGCATAGTTCTGCCTGTAACAAAGCTATGCCAGTCAACGATCTTTACTCCCACTGTTTGAAATGTTTGAAAGAAGGACACTTTGGTGTTAAAATCAGGAAGTTAAAGGAAGTTTGAACTTGAGATATCTTAGTGAAAGAAGCTTTCTGCCATCATTTTGGACCACATCCAGTCAGTGATTCAGACTCAACTCTGTCTCAAAATGCACCACCAGCTTTGATGACATCCTTGTGTTAAAGACAACTGGGAAAAAGGACATTCTGTGTTTCTGATACCACACAAGCAACAAAAGTCATTCAGCAATTTGACCTACTTGGGCCAGGAGAAGCCCCATCTTCTTTGAGGGATAGGTTCCCAAAAGACTTACATAAAAGACCAGTACTGAGGTTAGAGATAAGCCAGTTCCTATGAGGCTGTTTCCAATATTCCCAGATTTGCAGATTGTAGAGATCAGCACCTCAGAAGGTAATACTGAGAAAGACTCTATGGCCAAGATCTTCAACAGCACCAAACTTCCTCTGCAATTAATGCTATTATAGTTGTATCTACAACATATGAGGCAAACCAAGCAGCTAGGGATCTCTCATGCCTGTTGGTGCTGAACTCACCACTGACATAGGAGAAGGTCCAGGCTCCTGCAATTCTTATCATGCAGGCCCTATTGGAATCTTCCTTGGCACCAATATGTTGAGTGCTATCAGGAACTGATCCTTTTTCTGTGCCACCAGAGTGTGGAAGCTCTATTATACATCAGATACTTTCTTCGGGAAAGCCTCAGAATATTCCTTTGGTACTGTCCATCTTGCATTGTTCCAGGTTCCACCATCTTTTACTCCACATGATACTGTGCCAGCTTTGGATTCCCATGCTGACCCTTCTTCAGAATAGAAGTAGGATCCTACACACTGGGATCCCATTGAAGGAAAACACAAGCATCTTCTTATTCCTCCTCATGCAGGTCAAGCCCTGGCACTGTGATTCTTACAGGAGATCAAGAAAGAGCAACAGTGGCTATTTTTTTGAATGTATGGGGAGTTCCTGCTTGCTCCAGGTCATCTTCTCCTCGTCATTGTTCTTCATCATTTTCCATCTATGATCATTCTTAGTGCCAACACCGGTGTCCAAGAGCTGAGGGAGTTTATTCTCTCATTTCTGATCTTCCAGCTGTGCATGTTCAGCAGACAATAGAGCAGTCTGACTATTTAATGCTTCCACTCAACACTTTCTCATAATTGCCAGATGAGGCTACTGTTTCTGAATCATCCTCCCATTTTAGAGGATTATATAATATCCAAGGAATTTATGAAAGGGATGCAACTTCCCTGGGAACAGAAATGGACCTGTCAAGGATAAACCAAACAAATTAGTCGATATTTTGCATTCTGCAGGACCTACCTGACCTCTCAAGAAGTACATGCTCTCTACGGCTGCGTCTACACTGGTAAATTAAGTCAACTTAAACTTAGCTTAAATCGACTTAGGCTATGTACACACGATCAGATTAAAGCGCAACAAGGCAATCGCGCTATAAAACTCACGTGACCTTTATTGCGGGACAACGCGTACACACGTTGCTCCCTGCAACGCAACAAAATTACATGCATTATTGCGGTTGAGCGCAATGACTTCTGGGCACCTATCCCATCATTCCATTTTCCCCTAAATCGGCGCTATGGATCATGGGATGAAGGAAAGGAACGCAAAACGCCATGGGTAAAGTGTCAGTTTCCCATGGTGCTTTGTGTTCCCCTAGCGTCTCCGTCGTTTCCAATAGCAACTCGCGCCTATTTTCAACATTGCAGTGACGCACCGCACCACTTGCAATCAATCACAACAGCGACAGCATGGGTCGTGCTCTGATCTCTACTGTCGCCTTCAGCATTCTGAATACATCTCGGCTTGTTGCTCAGTACGCAATGAGCTCCGAGTCAGACGAGGACACCGAGGAGCAGGGGCTGATCGATGCCATGCAGAGCAACAGCACCGCGTTGCTCAGCTCCTTCACCGATCACCTGCACACGGTGCAACGCCGTTTCTGGTCGCGAGAGACGAGCACCGAGTGGTGGGATCGCATTGTTATGCAGCTGTGGGATGACGAGCAGTGGGTACAGAACTTTCGAATGCGGAAATCAACCTTTTTGGAACTGTGCTCAGAGTTGGCCCCTGCCCTGTGACGTAAAGACACCAACATGAGGTCAGCCCTAACCGTGGAGAAGCGTGTTGCGATTGCTGTATGGAAGATGGCGACTCCCGACTGCTATCGGTCCGTTGCAAACCAGTTTGGAGTCAGGAGGACCACCGTCGGATTAGCCCTCTCACAAGTGTGCCGAGCCATCAATCGCATCCTGCTATGGAGGACGGTGACATTGGGCAATGTTCGAGAGATTGTGGATGGCTTTGCTGCCATGGGATTCCCTAACTGCGGGGGAGCAATAGATGGCACACACATCCCTATTTTGGCTCCAGACCATCTCACGACGGAGTACATAAACAGGAAGGGCTACTTCTCCATGGTGCTGCAAGCACTCGTGGATCACAAGGGTCGTTTCACGGACATCAATGCTGGGTGGTCGGGAAAGGTGCATGATGCCCGCATTTTCAGGAACACTGGTCTGTACTGGAAGCTGCAAGGGGGCACCTTTTTCCCTGATCAAAAAATAACAGTGGGGGAGGTGGAGATGCCCATAGTCATCCTCGGAGACCCAGCATACCCACTGATGCCATGGCTCATGAAACCCTACACCAGGAACCTCGATCGCAGCAAGGAGCGGTTCAACTACCGATTGAGCCGCTGCAGAATGACTGTGGAGTGTGCCTTCGGCCGTTTAAAAGGGCACTGGCGCTGTTTGTATGGGAGGCTGGACTTGGTGGAGGACCAGATCCCTGCCGTGATTGCGTCGTGTTGTGTCCTCCATAACATTTGTGAAAGTAGGGGAGAAAAGTTTTCCCCTACGTGGGCTACAGAGGCACAGTGCCTCGAGGAAGCATATGAGCAGCCAGCCACTAGGAGTATTAGGGTGGCACAAGCAGAGGCTGCCCGCATAAGGGAGGCACTCAGGGAGCATTTTAATTATGCCCTCCCCTAGTTAAGTTCCATGATGCATCAGGTGCACCTTAGGATCATTTCAATAATGTGTATAAATAAATGCATTCTTCAAAGTATTTCTTACTGTTTTTATTAAAACCTAAAAGGTGGGGGTGGGGTTACAGGTTGGTGTAGCTCCGGGTTTCATAAAAGTAGCTGGGGGGGGGGACTGGATGTTGTCCTGTACCGGGGGGAAGGGTGGCCTTCAAAGAAATGCTTTGAGGGACTGTGGAGAGTGGGAGGCAGACACGGCTGAACTGTATGGAGTGGAGCCCGGACATTTATCGCCTGGGATTGCAAAGCAATCATGCTCTTGAGCAGTTCTGTTTGCTCCTTCATGACGCTTATCAGTTCATCCCTGTGTTTCTGCCTCCTCTGCTGGGATTCCTCTCTCCAGGCTCTATTCTCCCTTGAAGATTCCTGTGTTGCTTTCAGCAGCTCGTGAAACATATCCTCCCTGTTTCTACGAGCATGCCGCCGAATGTTTCTCATTCGTTCAGCTGGGGTAGACACCGGCCTTGTGAAGCTCAATTCTAATACAAAAATAACAATAAAGACATCATTGTTAACACATAGCATAGATAACCAATGTAACCTTCCAGTAGCACATTCCACTGGAAGGTACAGGGCGGTCAACACACTACGCTGCGCTGAAGCAGACAAGGTACATTCTAATAGACGGCTTACCGGGGGCTAAGAATCTGCAGAGGGCACACAGGTGGAACCAGATATCTTTCTCCTCAGAGTCCCCCTGCCATCTCGAATACATCTCCTACATGCCGCCGGTAGCAAGCCAGGACCGTATGCTGTTGCACTGTGTGCTGCCATGGTTCCCAGGGCTGTGCTTTGCAGCTGGAGAGGCAGAGTATCCGTCTTTGGGAGCGTAGACACAAATGCTCTCCCATCTAACCTGAGTATTAGGCTCTGGAGGTACATCGAGGAAACCTTTAGTGACCTAAATGCAGATGATTATTTTTCAATCACTGCTTGTATTGATGCCCTTCTAATGAATGCAGAGTAAATAGCGTGCACAGCGGGGACCCGCAAGCACCCCCACCCCAGACAATGATATTTTAGCAGGAGCAGAGCTGAACGAAGGAGAAACTTACCTGAACCCCCCTCTGCCACCTCAGAGAACACGCTGCAGTTCAAGCCTTGGGTGGACGTCTCAGCGGGGCTGCTGAAGAGCTCCTGGCTACACGCGGTTGCGCTTTCCTCCGTGTCATCCTCCATCTCCTCCTCCTCCTCAACAACATCCTCATCCTGCTCGGCTCTGGCAATCACCGGATGAGGGGGGGCTGAAGTGTCCACGGGACTCTTGGCAGTGGTTGTTGGGCTCCCACTGAGGATGGCCTCTATTTCCTTATAGTACCTGCATGTAGCAGGTGCTGATCCGGAACGGCGGTTTCCCTCCTTCGCTCGGTGATAGCTTATTCTGAGCTCCTTCACCTTTGATCTGCACTGCACTGTGTCTCTATCATGCCCTCTCTCTGACATGGCCCGAGAAATTATGCCAAATATATCATAATTTCTCCTGCTGCCACGTAGCTGCGCCTGCACAGCGGACTCTCCCCAGATGCTGATCAGGTCCAGCACCTCTGCTGTGCTCCAAAGGGGTGCGCGTCTTCCACGGCGGGCCGCCATTGCTAATGATGATCGGAGCCCAAACACACTCCACGAGGAAGAGAGCAGTAAGTGAAACAGAGTAGAAATTTGAAAATCCCGGGAATAACTTCGGGGCAGGGCGGGGACAGTTTCGTCACGGCCACAGAGCGGGTGGGGGGAAGACCAGAGAGGATGACTTTGGAATGCTGGGACACTTCCGGAGGCCAGACAATGCGCGGTAAGCGTACACACGAGCACAAAAGCGCAACAGCTGTTCCGCGTTAGCTGTTACCACCCTCGTCGAGGTGGTTTTTGTATTGCGCTACAAAAAGGCAGTTAACGCGCAACAGCCCTGTTGCACATGTGAACGCCGTTGTTTCTATCGCGCGGTAATGAGTTTTAATGCGCAATAAAATGCTCGTGTGTACAAGGCCTCAATGTGCCCTGCACATTATGTGCCCTGCACTGATGAGCCATTAAGGATACAATGGTTGTATTCTTTATGTCCTCAATGGCTCATCAGGATACTCCCTGGGACCACATCACCTGGCAGATTCTTTAACATTAAGGAAACAATGGTTGTTCACACCCTCCCGTCTAAGACATTTTTCCAGAAGGAAACAAGTTAAAGTATGGATATAACATCAAATTCTTAACTTCTAATCGAAATAGAATTCCTAGACATAAGCTATATAATCATTCCCAGCAAATTACTACCTTTCTATTGATACCAAACATGACATAGTTCCTATGGATTATAGCATTTATGAGATATCCATAGAAAATAATATCATAAATGCTTCCCTAAATCCAGACAGCATCACACACAGGGCTCTGCCCTGCCAGGGTCCCTGTCTCCCTTTGCCCCATTGTATACAGGGGGTGCCCCCACCACCACCGTGGACCTGCCCAAGGTCCCCCTAGCCACACAAAGTCGACCTAGAGCATCCAGTGTGGACGCTCTAGGTCGACTT
>VOCT01063429.1:0-10749 GCA_007922175.1 Pelusios castaneus
AGGGGAATGTGGTGGACCTAATTTACTTAGATTTCAGCAAGGCATTTGATACAGTTCCACATAGGGAATTATTAGTTAAGTTACAAAAGATGAGGATTAAAACTAATATAGTAAGGTGGACAAGGAACTGGTTAAAGGGGAGTCTACAGCGGGTGGTGCTGAAGGGTGAACTGTCAAGCTAGAAGAAGGTCACTAGAGGAGTAGCTCAGAGATCAGTCTTGGGACCCATGTTATTTAACCTTTTTGTTACTGACCTTGGCACAAAAAGTGGGAATGTGCCAATTAAGTTTGTGGATGACACCAAGTTGGGTGGCGTTGCCAATACAGAGAAGGACAGGGATATTAGACAGAAAGATCTGGATGACTTTTAAACTGGAGTATCAGGAATAGGATGAAATTTAACAATGCATCAAATGACACGGGGAAAGCAATTTCATGACTTTCCACTAGCTGAAGATACGGTGAGGAATTTGCCACATCCGTAGGGTCAGAAGGTTGCATCACACTGATAGTGATGGACTCTGGGTCATTTCAGTAATATCTTTATCTCGTTTAAACTGACAGTCCCTGTGCTGTGAGTGTGACACAGAGACCGGCCTCGGCACGTCCAGCATTGCTGCTCCACAAGTGGAGATTGACTTGGAGTCAGATTCGCTCTCAATGGGGCTCACTGATGAAGCAAGGAGTCCCTGCCTTTCAGGTCCAGCGGGCTCTGTGCAGAAAGGGGAGACACAGTAGGGAAGGGAAGGGTTAAAATTGAGATCAGGTTTGTATGACAGATGTCCTTTGTGACCACCAAGCTGTGTTTTGGTCGTGACTACCCCCGCACAGAGAGGTGCGATTCTGCAGCTCTAGTGTTTACAGCAGGGCTAGCCACCTTTACAGACCCACGATGGCCCTTCCTCCCCAAACCTTAGCCAGTGCTGGTGGCCCCCTCTACTGAAAAAACGTTGTGGCCAGCTGAAAATTTGGCTGTGGCCACGGCTGGTGTGTGTGTGTGTGTGTGTGCTTCTCTGGCATGCCATGGAAAGACACTGCCTAGAACAGCTCTTTGTGATGGTGTGCCTGGGAACAGGGGTCCCCAGGCATGCCATAGAAAGAAGCTGCCCAGGGTGGATCCTTTTGTTAGTGGCAAGCTGTGGAGAGGAGCTTCTGGACAGCTTCTTCCCCATAGTATGAGAGGACATGGGCATGGCAGAGAGCCCCTGTGCCCCAGCTGTACCCAGAAGAAGCCGAGAGGAGTGGCTTTCAGTAGGAGTGGCAATTTCTCTGGTGCTGAAGAGGGTACTGTGTGCCAGTCTGAATGGCATCACTTACAACTGTCAGCACACCCTCAGGGGCTTGTCTTTCTCTGGTTTACTTGGACACTGAAAGGTCTGGTGCCACTCTGTGTCTCTCACCCAGTAATAGTGGGTGATGTCCTCGAGTTCCAGTCATTTGCAGGCAGAGCTCATTCTTGGAATTAGTCCCCGAGATGGTGAACCGGCCTGTCACTGAATTAAAATAGTTTATGCCGATGGCACTACTACTTATGTAAGAGAACCGTTCTGGTCCCTTCTCAAGAGCTTGTTGGACACATTTCATCCCATAGCTGCCGAAGGTGAACCTGGAGGCCTTGCAGGAGAGGCGGAGAGAGTCTCCGGGCTTCTTCACATCCACTCTGGACTCCGCCAGCACCTGGACCTGTGCACCTGCAGCTAAGGGAAGGTTGTAAATATTGATATAAAACCAGCAATGACACAACACAGTTCTAACCCTGCCCATTATTCAGAGGAAGCAAATACCTTCCAGACAGGGTGTCCAACCTTCTTGGGTAAGGAGCCACAATGTAATTCTTCTCTCACTTGGAGAGCCGGTGAGCAAATTTTGAATAGATAAGGCATAATAGAAATTGATCTTACTATTTATAGAATGTAAACTGTCAATAAATAAATACTAGTTTACAAATTCAGTTTGGTTCTATAAAACCAGAAACTTACATTTTATACCTAAATACAATTTTCAAATAATATCCATCCTCCCTACAGAAACTGTTATATCAAGTGTCACTTACACAACTATGCACAACAAATTTTCATTTGTTAATTAAACCATATTTTGTGAAAACTTGTAAAGGACTCACCTATTCTTTTTCAGGAAATGACAGTGTGTACAGATGGTAGGAGAGTGTGGCAGGGCAAGGAGGGCATGGGGAGGCAGGGGAAAACATGGGGAGCAGGGGCAGGGCAGGGAAGAACTGAGAAGGGAGGGTGGGGTGCCAGGGGAGCCTGGCAGGTCAAGCACGGTCAGGGATAGCTATGTGGGGTGTCAAGGGGGGTGTGGGGAGCAGGGTAGGGCAGGGAATGGATGGTAAGGAAGGCAGGGGTGTGATGGCAGGGGAGCATCGCAGGGCAGGGGAGGATAAGGGTAGCCATGTGGGGTGGCAGGGAAAAGCATGGGAAGCAGGGCAGGTGCTGCAAGGGAGGGCTGGGGGTGGTAGATCAAGGAAGGGCAAGGGATGGCCGTGTCAGGTGGCAAGGGGGAGTGTGGGGAGCGTGCAGAGTGGGGGAGAGATGGGAGGGGTGGACAGAGGTGGGGTGGCAAGGGAGTGGGATAGGGAAAGGGAAGGAAGTAGTGAAGCCTGGTGGTGGGACCCCCCACTACTTCCCTTCCTTCCCCAACCCTTGATTGCTCCCTGACCCCTTTCTCCTGCCCCATGACACTTGGGCTCCCAAACTCCTTTGCCAACCAATGCAGCACAGGCTTCTCTTCCCTGTGGGCCACCTGACCCCTCCCTGGCCCTGTGCTGTTTGGGCTCCCTGACCACTTCCCTTCCCCAGCTCCATCACCTCCCCGACCCCTTCTCTGGCCCCTGCTGTGCCATGTGAGCTCCTTTCCCTTTGCGTTCTGTTTCTCACACCCTTCCCTCCCTTTACTCCATGCGGGCTCCTCTCACCTCCCTTTCATTGCCAGGGCTTCCTTCCCCTTCCCTTCCTTTTCTTTTCTCCAGGCAGGGTCTTCTCCCAAACCCCCCTCTTCCCTGTCCCCACACACAGCGGCTTCTCTCTCCACCCCACCCCCATTCGCTTTCCCTACGCGGTTCCTTTTCTCTCACAAGTCCCCAACCCTCCCTTTGCCTGGGTGCACCAGCAGCTTCTCTCCCCATTCCCCCCTTCCCCCCACACAGGGACTCCTTTCCCCTCCTCACCCCCCCATTCCCTGTCTCTGTGCGTGTCGGCAGCCCCATTCTCCCCAATCCCCTCCCCCATTCTCTGTCTCCACATGGGGCCACTCCTTTCCTTTCCTCACCCTTCCTCCCTGGCCTGCTTGGCTCTTTCCTTTTCCCCACACGCGGCGATTCCTTTTCTCTCCTCAATCGCTCCCTCTCTTCCCTGTCCCTGCATGCATGTCTCCTCACCTGGTCACACCCCGTGGGGGCTCCCCAATCCCTTCCCTGCCCCCCTCCCTAAAAGGGGCTGAGTCTTGTTCTCTGCTCAGCCCTGATCAGCTTCAATCAGCCTTGTGATCACCCTTCCCCTGTGTGCTTAACGAGGGGCAAGGGCTGACCTAGGCAGAGAAGGCCTTAAAAGCCAGTGGCTGAGTGACCAGAGGGAGCTTGCGAACAGAGACTGGAAACAGGGGAGTTTGAGAGGGAGTTTGTGCAAAGTTTGTGGTTTGTGGAGCCACTATGGTGAAGAAGAGCCGCACCGCTTGTGCCAGCACTGCTTCTGTCTCCTCCACCTGTGACTGTATCCAGACAGACATACTGACCATGGATATCTCTGCCCAGATCCTGGCGTGGATTTGCAAGGACTATGGCCTGCATTTCCCACTCTCGGACAGTCAGGCTGGAGAGATCATTCAGTGTGACAGGTGTCTTCTGGTGGAATCTCTCAGGAAGCAGGTGGGGGAGTTACAGGAGGAGGTGTCTAGGCTCAGGAGTATCCATGCCCTGGAGAAGTTCCTGGATAGTATCCATGAGGAGTCATGCAGGGATGAGGAAACTATCTGGGTGCAAAAGACTGCTGCCACACCCTCGGAGAAGGATGAGATGGCTCAGGCAGAGGGTGGACACTGGCAGCTGGTTACTTCTGGCAGCAGACAGTGCTCCACCCCTGCTCCCATCCCACCCTCCATTGTGGTAGAGAACTGCTATGCGGCGCTACAGATGAGCGATGAGGTGGAAGAGGAGAAGCCATGCACCCCCCCAAGGTTGGGAGGATCACAACCATCACAACCAGGAGGAAACGTCAGGTTGTGATGGTTGGGGACTCTCTTCTGAGGGGGACGGTGGCACCCATCTGTCGCCCTGACAAGGCCCCTCGGGAGGTATGCTGCCTGCTGGGGGCCCATATCCAAGACGTTACGGAAGGATTGTCGAGAATCCTCCATCCCTCTGACTACTACCCTATGCTACTCATCCATGTGGGAACCAATGATACTGCGAGAGGTGACCCTCTGCAGATCAAAGGTAACTACGGGGCTCTGGGAGCATGGATGAAGGAGTTCAGTGCACAGGTGGTGTTCTCCTCGTTCCTTTCGGTCAAGAGTAGGGGCCCGAGCAGAGACAGATGCATCCTGGAGGTGAATGCCTGGCTGCGGAGATGGTGTTACCAGGAGGGCTTTGGCTTCCTCGACCACGGGGTGTTGTTTCAGGAAGAAGGACTGCTAGGCAGAGATGGACTCCACCTATCAAGGAACGGGAAGAACATATTTGGAAGCAGACTGGCTAACCTGGTGAGGAGGGCTTTAAACTAGGTTTGAAGGGGGAAGGTGACCAAAGCCCACAGGTAAGTGAAACTGAGGGAAACCTGGGGGAAGGGATGGAACTTGGGGGGTGCTGGGGCTGTAACAGCAGGAATAAAAGAGAGGGTAGTTGGAACTGGGGGGGGAATCAAATAATTATTTTTTATTTCCTAATGAAGTCATAATACCTCAGGCGAGTGGGGAAGGAGGACACCGGGAGAAATTGCAAGGAGGAAGATGTGACAGGAGGGCAGAATCAACAGGGCAAAGTAGGGCAATCAGCCCGGTATTTTAAGTGTCTATACACAAATGCGAGGAGCCTGGGAAACAAGCAGGAAGAATTGGTAGTACTGGCACAGACAAGGAACTATGATATAATTGGAATAACAGAAACATGGTGGGATAACTTGCATGACAGGAGCACTGCCATTCATGGATATAAATAATTCAGGAAGGACAGGCAGGGAAGAAGGGGGGGAGGAGTAGTGCTATATGTAAAAGAGCTGTATGACTGCTCGGAGCTCCACTATGAAAGTGGAAACAAGCTGGTTGAAAGTCTGTGGGTTAAGTTTAGGGGAGAATACAACAAGGGGGATGTCGTGGTGGGTGTCTGCTGCAGACCGCCAGACCAGAAGGAAGAGGTGGATGAGGCGTTCTATGGACAACTAACAGAAGTATCCAGATCGCAGGCCTGGTTCTTATGGGTGAATTCAATTATCCTGACATCTGCTGGGAGGGCAATACAGCAGTGCACAGGCAATCCAGGAAGTTTTTGGAGAATATTGAGGACAACTTTCTACTACAAATGCTGGAGGAACCAACTAGGGGCCTTGCACCTCTAGACTTATTGCTCACAAACAGAGAAGAATTGATCGGGGAAGTAGAAGTAAATGTTAACCTGGGCAGCAGCGACCATGAGATGGTAGAGTTCAGGATCCTGATCAATGGAAGGAAGGAAAGAAGCAGAACACACACCCTGGACTTCAGAAAAGCAGATTTTGGCTTCCTTAGGGAGCTGATGGGCAGGGTCCCATGGGAAGCTGATCAGAAGGGGAAAGGTGTCCAAGACAGCGGGCTGTATTTTAAAGAAACCCTGTTAAAGGCACAGGAAGATAACAATCCGATGTGCAGAAAGAACAGCAAATGTGGACGGCGACCACCGTGGCTTAGCAGGGAACTCTGCGGGGAGCTGAAACATAAAAGGGAAGCTTACAAGAAGTGGAAGCTTGGACAGATGACAAGGGAGGCGTATAAAGATATTGCTTGGGACTGCAGGGATCAAATCAGAAAGGCCAAAGGACAATTGGAGTTGCAGCTAGCAAGAGATGTGAAGGATGACAGAAAGGGGTTCTATAAGTTTGTCAGCAACAAGAAAAGAATCAGGGGTGGTGTAGGTCCCTTACTGAATGGGGCAGGCATCCTCGTGGTGGGTGATGCGGAAAAGGGTGAAGTATTCAATGCTTTTTTTACTTCAGTCTTCACAGGGAGGGCCAGCTCCCAGGCTACTACATGGGGTAACGCGGAATGGAGAGAAGAGCGGCCCTCAGTGATGGAAAGTCAGGTTAGAGAACACTTAAAGAAGTTGGATGTTCACAAGTCCATGGGGCCGGATGAACTGCATCCGAGGGTGCTGAGGGAGTTGGCTGAAGTGATTGCAGAGCCACTGGCCATTGTCTTTGAGAACTCGTGGTGAACAGGGGAGGTCCCGGAGGATTGGAAAAAGGCAAATATAGTACCTATCTTCAAGAAAGGGAAAAAGGAGGATCCGGGGAACTACAGACCGGTCAGCCTCACCTCAATCCCTGGGAAAATCATGGAGCAGGTCCTCAGTCAACAGTGTGCTCTTGTTGCCAAAAAGGCCAATGGCATATTTGGTTGCATCAGTAGGAGTATTGCCAGCAGATCGAGGGATGTGATAATTCCCTTCTATTCGACACTGGTCAGGCCGCATCTGGAATACTGTGTCCAGTTTTGGGCTCCCCACTACAGAAAGGATGTGGACAAATTAGAAAGGGTCCAGTGGAGGGCAACAAAAATGATTAGGGGGCTGGGGCACATGACTTATGAGGAGAGACTGAAGGAACTAGGCTTATTTAGTCTACAGAAGGGAAGACTGATGGGAGACTTGATAGCAACCTTCAACTACTTGGAGGGGTGCTCCAAAGAGGAGGGAGCTAGGCTGTTCTCGATGGTAACAGAGGACAGAACAAGGAG
The DNA here is from genome assembly GCA_007922175.1 of Pelusios castaneus. NCBI lineage: Eukaryota > Metazoa > Chordata > Testudines > Pelomedusidae > Pelusios > Pelusios castaneus. Next base: position 6,940 of record VOCT01063429.1, read on the forward strand.
TAATGGTTTCAAATTAGAGCTCGGGAGGTCGAGGTTGGATATTAGGAAAATCTTTCTCACTAGGAGGGTGGTGAAGCATTGGAATGGGCTACCTAGGGAGGTGGTAGAATCTCCATCTTTGGAGATTTTTAAGGCCCGGTTAGACAAAACCCTGGCTGGGGTGATTTAGTGGGAGTGCTCCTGCTTTTTAGCAGGGGGTTGGACTAGATGACCTCATGAGGTCACTTCCATCCCTATTATTCTATGATTCTAAAGCAGCTGTCCGGTCAGGCCACTCCCGCCCTGCAGCTCTGAACAGGGCAGGAGATTAAAAAGGGCCCTGGCTGCTCCAGCTCCAGGCTCCTGCGACAACATTTCACAGGCCGGATGAAAGACCTTGGCGGGCCAGAGTCTGGCCCCCGAGCCGCAGGTTGGACAAGCCTGTTCCAGAACCCCCATAGTGAAAATCACAGAGAGAAAAAAAATCTAATTTTTTTGTTGCTCCTTGGGAAAGTCCATAGCAGGGCTTGTTGGTAAGTGCCCAGACCGAGGGAGCGGATTCTGTTTCTGGGTGCAGCCTGGGCAGAGGGAGACATGGATTTAAACAGGAAGCCCTCTTCTTTATTTGCATATTCCCCTCCTTATAAGAGACACAAACTCCCCCAGTCACTGCTCTGATTTACTGGCTCTAGGACTCAGGGTGCAGGAGTAAGCCTGTCCCATTCTGTCCCATGTGTTTGTGTAGGGCCTGGATCAGGGCACTGAGATCCTCACTGAACATTTGGACCCCTGGGAAGAATGAGTAGATCTCTGCTGTGAGGATATTTCCTCTCTCAGATGTGAACTAAGGGCCTGATTATTTTAAAGTGATGGGGTGGGGGAAGGAAACACAGCTGTAGAGCCATGCATCATTCAGTCACTGGGGCTTGTGTCTGGACAGGGATCATATCGCTGAGATCCATTGGGCTGGGAAAGCCACTATAGGGAAAGATTTCCCAGCACGCTGACAGAGATTTGAGTTACCTCCCCAGCAGTGAGTGGCCCCATTGAAATGTTCCATGACACTGGGGGCGTGAATTTAGCAAGAGCGAGTCGTGCAGTGGAACAGGTCTGGGGATCTGGTTGTGGGTTCAGGGAATGGGAGAAGATGTGGAGAAAACATCTGAGGACAGATTTTACTGCAGCTCCTGACTGAGATCAATGTGCTGGGATCCGCACTTTGGATCTAGGAATTGCCCTTTCGTGGAATTGACATAATTGTCACCTCCCTGGTAGTAGATCTGACCAGCCACTCCAGTCCCTTCCCTGGCGCCTGATAGATCCAATCGACGAGATAACTGCTGAGGGGGAACTCGGAAGTTTTGCAGGAAAGGCAGAGAGGCTTTTTCACATCCACTCTGGACTCCAACAACTGGACCCCCAGCTAGCCACCTGCAAATACATATGTATGCTATCAGATTCAGGCACCAGATACAGGGTGTACCTGAGTGCCTTGATAGTTACCAGGGAGAACTGATAGGATGCAGATGAAGATTAGCCAAAATCTCATCTTCCCGGGTTTTGTGTGAGTTAGAAGTTCCGAGGGAAATAAAGAATGTGAAAGTGTAAGAACCCAGTGTCTCCTTTTGGTGGGGTTGAGCTGTCGGCTCAGGGATGTGGCAGGATTTAAACCAGATATTTAGCTTTTGATTGTCATAAACAACTTTTGATATAGGAGAAGGATTCCTCGGGATGCACAGGGACTGATAGATAGTTCTCTAGATAGATAACTATTAGAGAGATTACCAATGATGCTCAGCCAGATATAACCATTATGTCAGTTTTTCTGTTTATTCATAAATTATTTTACTTAGTCTCATAAGCTATTACTCAGTGCTATTGCTATACCATGAAATGAAGGTATTTGACGAGGAAGAATAGAAGATATAAAAGTAAAGGATTGTAGTAACCTTGGGAGAGAAAGGGTTAATGCCATACACAGTGAGTCCTAGAGAAGTCCCAGGAGATCCAATAGAAACAGAGAACAGGTTTTTTAATTGGAGCAGCAGCCGGGCCTGTTTCCTGTTTTTGTTTGGTGGCAGCAGGAGGAGGATGCCAGGTGGCCACATTTTGGAGATCCAGTGACATCCATGCCTAAGAAGGCTTAATTCTGTAACCAACAATATGTGAGAAGAACAGGGAATGTTTAGCTAGATGCATTCAGGGTATTCCTTTGTCCCCTGGGGAGCCCCTGCTGCCTTCTCCCCAGACCTGCGGCTTCCCTGCCAAAGGAGCCGCAGTCCTGAAGAGAAGGGCTCTCCAGCCAGGGCTCCAGCGGGAGGGGATCCCCCACTGGAACCCTGGCTAGAGAGCCCGGGAGGTGGGCCGCTCATCCCAGCAAGAGCCAGCAGGCCCATGGCTGGGTCTGCGGGGACCGAGAAGCCACTTAAGTCGACTTAAGCCAGTGTAGACATGGGGGAGCCCTGAGTCGACTTAGGGCATTGGTCCCTTCTCACCGGGACCACTCAGGTCCTGGGGACAAGGAAGCCACACGTTCCCTTCTCGTCTGGATCACTCAGGTCCCGGCAAGAAGGGACCAAGGGGCTTGCTTCTCACAGGTCCTGGAGAGAGGGAAGCCCTGTGGTCCCTTCTTGCCGGGATCCCTGCTCCAGCTGCTGGCTGCTGAGCAGCTGGAGCATGGCCCGTGCTCCAGCTGTTCAGCAGCCGGCAGCTGGAGCGCAGGTCTCCGGCTCTTCCTCCTAGCCGGGACCACTTGGGTCCCAGGGAAGTTCTCCCTGGACCATACCGGTCCCGGCTAGAAGGGTTCCCTTTTGCCCGGGACCTGAGAAGTCCCAAGCAAAAGGGAGCCTAATGGTCCGGGGCAGAAGGGAGCTCCTCGCTCCCTTCTCCCCTGGACCACTCAGGGGCTTGCTGCTAATGTTCCCTCTAAGGTTTGGCGGCTTGTGTGCAAAATTTTCAAGCCATGTGCAAAACTTTTTCTGAATAAAATTTTTGTGTAAACTCACACAACAGTAATTATAGGCATTAATTGAAGTTAAAGTAATTGTAAATAGAATTAATTAATTGTGTTTAATTGAATTTGAATGAATTTTGAATTGAAATTTAATTTTTAGAAAGGTTTTTATTTAAAATTAATTTTTTTAAAGTTTTTTTTTTAAAAAAGGAAGGAAGGAAGGAAGGAAGGAAGGAAGGAAGGAAGGAAGAGAGAGAGAAAAAGGAAGGAAGAGAAAAAGAAAGAGAGAAGGAAAGAAGAGGAAAGAAGGAAGAGAAAGAAGAAAGAGGAAGGAAAGAAGAGAAAGAAAGAAAAAAGAAGGAAAGAAAAAGGAAGACAAAGAAGGAAAAAAGAGAGAGAGAGGAAGAAAGAAAAAAGAAGGAAGGCAAAGAAGAGAAAGAAGGAAAGAAAAAGGAAAGCAAAGGAGAGAAAGAAGGAAAGAAAAAGGAAGGGGAAAGGAAAAAGAAAGGAGAAAGGAAGAGAAAGAAAGAAAGAAAGAAAAAAGAAGGAAGAGAAAGAAGAAAGAGGAAGGAAAGAAGAGAAGGAAGAGAAATGAAGGAAGCAAAGAAAGAGAGAAAAAAGGAAAGAAAGAGAGAAAGAAAAAAAGAGAAGGAAGAGAAAGGAAGGAAGGAAGCAAAGAAATAGAAAGAAGGAAAGAAGAGAGAACAGAAAGAGGAAGGAAGGAAGAGGAAAGAAAGAAAGAAAAAAGAAGGAAGAGAAAGAAGAAAGAGGAATGAAAGAAGAGAAAGAAAAAAAGGAAAGAAAAAGGAAGACAAATAAGGAAAAAAGAGAAAGAAGGAAGAGAAAGAGAGGAAGAAAGAAAAAAGGAAGGAAGGAAG
>ML686707.1:7132-18374 GCA_007922175.1 Pelusios castaneus
TCTTCCTTTTTCTTTCCTTTTTTTCTTTCTCTTCTTTCCTTCCTCTTTCTTCTCTTCTTTCTTTTTTCTTTCTTTCTTTCCTCTTCCTTCCTCCTTCTTTCTCTTCCTGTTTCCTCTTCTTTCCTTATTTCTCTCTTTCTTTGCTTCCTTCCTTCCTTTCTCTTCCTTCTCTTTTTTCTTTCTCTCTTCCTTCTCTTTTTTCTTTCTTTCCTTCTTTCTCTTTCTTTGCTTCCTTCCTTTCTCTTCCTTCTCTTCTTTCCTTCCCCTTTCTTCTTTTCTTCTTTTCTTCCTTCTTTCTCTTCCTTCCTTCTTTCTCTCCCTTTCTCTTCCTTCCTTCTCTCTTTTTTCTTTCTCCCTTCCTTTTTCTTTCCTTCTTTCTCTTCTTTGCCTGCCTTCTTTTTTCTTTCTTCCTCTCTTTCTCTTCCTTCTTTCTCTTTTTTCCTTATTTGTCTTCCTTTTTCTTTTTCTTTCTTTCTTTCTTTCTTTCTTTCTTTCTTTCTTTTCCTGTTTCCTCTTCTTTCCTTCTTTCTCTCTTTCTTTGCTTCCTTCCTTCCTTTCTCTTCCTTCTCTTTTTTCTTTCTCTCTTTCTTTCTTTCCTTCTTTCTCTCTTTCTTTGCTTCCTTCCTTTCTCTTCCTTCTCTTCTTTCCTTCCTCTTTCTTCTTTCTCTTCCTTCTTTTTTCTTTCTTTCTTTCTCTCCCTTCCTTCTTTCTCTCCCTTTCTCTTCCTTCCTTCTTTCTCTCCCTTCCTCTTCCTTCCTTCTCTCTTTTTTCTTTCTCCCTTCCTTTTTCTTTCCTTCTTTCTCTCCTTTTTCCTTCCTTCTTTCTCTTCTTTGCCTTCCTTCTTTTTTCTTTCTTCCTCTCTTTCTCTTCCTTTCTCTTTTTTCCTTCTTTGTCTTCCTTTTTCTTTCCTTCTTTTTTCTTTCTTTCTCTTCTTTCCTTCCTCTTTCTTCTTTCTCTTCCTTCTTTCCTCTTCTTTCCTTCTCTCTTTCTTTTTCTCTTCCTTCCTTTTTCTCTCTCTCTTCCTTCCTTCTCTCTTTTTCCCTCTTCCTTCCTTCCTTCCTTCCTTCCTTCCTTCCTTCCTTCCTTCCTTTTTTAAAAAAAACTTTTAAAAAATTAATTTTAAATAAAAACCTTTCTAAAAATAAAATTTCAATTCAAAATTCATTCAAATTCAATTAAACACAATTAATTAATTCTATTTACAATTACTTTAACGTCAATTAATGCCTATAATTTCTGTCGTGTGAGTTTACACAAAAAATTTATTCAGAAAAAGTTTTGCACACGGCTTGAAAATTTTGCACACAAGCCACCAAACCTTAGAGGGAACATTGCTCACGGGCCCCCATTCTCGGCTCTTTTCCTCTTTTTCCCTCTGTCCTTTACCAAACAGGGACATTGTGATGACTGTAGGGGTGCGCACTTCCCTCCAGCAACCACTCAGTCCGAAATCCTTTCACTCCTGTTCTCTGGGAGCCTCTGTGTCGTTCAGTCCCAAAGGGATCTCAGCTAGATCCCTGCGCACCTCTGTGTAGTTCAATCCCAAGGGGGACCATACCTGGATACCTGCTCAATGGGCAACTTCCCGCTACTCAATAGGCAACTTCCCACTCCTCAATGGGCAACTTCCACGAGGAAAAACCTAAGGGCAGGGAGGGGTTGCAATGGGGGAGTGGGGTACACCTAATTTAACCCTTTGTTGCCTGCAGTCTCCACTAACTGTTGGAGGGGATTTGGGATCCAACATGTATTAAAGGCCAGCATACATGAGGTTAAAGAAGTGGTGTTTTATTAGGCTGCAATTTATCTGTGTACAGACGGAGAGGGGGCATTCACATTGGTTCACTCATACCTCGGCAAGGGAAGAGGGGGCAGGGGAAAAGAGGGGATGGCAGGTCACCTACCCAACATTATGAGGGGAGTACGCAGAGAAGGACGGAGGTGGCAGCTCACCTACCCAACATAAGTTACACCCATTTAACCTGTAGTGTGAACAAACTCTGAGGTAGAGACCTGCGTGGATACAAAAATGTGGATCCGGAACCGGACCGCACCTGCCCAATGTCAGTGTTCATCTGATCCGCATGCCATCTTTTATGTGGATCCAGAACTGCATCTGCAACAGAGCTTGGGCTCATAGTCAGCATTTTAGCATTCGATTGGCTCATTAACCACAAGGGTCCCACCCATTTTTCCTTTTCTTGTTTGCGATTTGCATGCTGTGCTGTCAATCAGATTTCCTTGGCCACCAATGAAATTTCTGACTGACAGCATAGCATATGAGCCACAAACAAGAAAATGGGTGGAGAAGGCAAGGGAAATGAGCTAATCAAAGGCCAGCACGTTAACTGATTGACAGTGAGTGGTGTCTCTCCACGCCCCACCCTGTTGTGACTGAGACGCTGATTGGCTGGCAGACCAACAATCAGAGCTCAACTGGGATTGGCTGGAGCACTTTCTTGCTTCCCTGTGTGATGCTGGTGAGCAGATCGTAGCAGCAGATGCAGGGATTGAGCATAAAAATAGAATCCGCAGCTGGGGCCAATCCACAACAATGGGGTTGCAGATATCCGCACCTGCACCCGCGGATCTAAAGCGGATACCCACGGATCTGCAGGGCTCTACTCTGAGGTGCTTCTCACACACATACCTTGAAAGACCAACAAAATCTGTAATAATTTCAACTAGTATATTCAACTCTCACTCAAAAATGATTGCTCTTCTTGTGATCCATGACTGTTGCTGGCATATTGTATAAAAATACCCTTCCTTGTAGTGTGGTATGTGAGTTAGGTAGCACTTAACAGAAAATTCAGTGTCTTGCACATGCACCTCTTGCTGGCCTGTCTCTTTGAAATCAATAAGGAGTCCTGTGGCACTTATAAAGACTAACAGATTTCTTAGGACAGTGGTTTTCAAACTTTTTTCCTTGGGACCCAGTTGAAAACAATCCTTTATGCCCGTGATCCAACAATTACATCTTTGAGCAATGCATTCCAGTCTTTTGGCAGCAGCAGCGGGGGGGGCCATACCCAGTGTCTGAGGGTCTGTGACCCAGTACTGGGTCCTAACACTAAGTTTGAAAACTACTGTCCTAGAAGGTTAATTGTTTTTTAAATAGTGACATGAAATACTCTCTCCCCTATCCAATACTGGGGCCTGAGAACCAGGAACCAAAGACTGACTCATTGGCTTTCTCGACATTTCCAGTTCTGGTGCAGCTCCATTTGCCCAAGTACACAAGTACCAATGTAAGAAGAACATTGATGTTCTGACTATTCCGTCCTCTGATTCTGGAGAGTTCACGGTTAGATGAGACAGTCAGAAAGACACCTAGCTCCTAGCTATACAGGTGCTTCTACTAACCGTGGAACTGCTCTGATACTTAATTAGGCAGTGTAGACTCAGCTTCAGTAGTTTGTACTGACCACCCTTGCTGTCATTCATGCATTTCTTCTATCTGCATCACAGCTGTGAATGTCTGTCGAGTTCCCAAAAGACTGGAAAGCACAGTGGCAGAATATTGGAAGAAAGCTACTATTGTGCCAGTATTAAAAAGAAGAAATGGGATAACCCGGGTGAGGCTTGCCAGTGTGACATCAATCTCAGGCAAGTTATTGGAGCAGTGGATATGGGTCTTGATTAATGAAAAATAAAGGCAATTACTATAGTTCATGCCAATCAGTGTGGATTTATGGAAACTAGATCTTATTAAATTGACTTAATATCTTTTCAATGAGATTTGATTGATAAAAGGTAATAGCATTGATGTAACGGACTTTTTTTGGTATTATATTTGGTGCTGAAAAAGTTTTGATTAAAAAACTACACAATACAAAATTAACAGGACACACATTAAGTGGATGAAAAGCTGTAAAAGTTCTATGCCTGCGTTGTACAGGAGGACAGATTAGATTGTCCCTTCTGACCTTAGCATATATGAATCTAAGAATTTCCTGGACCGAAGCCATGACACATACTATATGTTCCCAATCAGTTAAGAGGGATTCCATTTACAATGCTGGATATTAGGCTTTAAAGGAAATGTTAGCTTCATTCCCTAATCTCTCTAGAATTTGCTTTAAAGACACACTTCTGTTACATCGGTTTCTGTTGCGCATCTTTCATTGGATGCCACTCACCTGGTCAGCAATCTTTTGGATTTCTGGGATCACAGGCAAGGTCTCAGTTAAGCCTCCAAGCTCCATAGTGATAAATCACCTTTTTGAATGTTTGGAATGTCTGACAAGGAAGAGTAAATATATTCAGAAAATAGTCACAAGTGATATTATCTTGTCCCATAGTCATGTGATTTGCAGAGGTAGAGTTTACCATCATCATGTTTGTGAGGAGGAAGAAAGGAACAAAACAAAACAAAAAATGTTTGACTAGTAAGCAAACAGTAAGAGAAAGATCCACTTTAAATATCACTGGCCGTAAAGTGCTCTCTAGACACAGGAACAGCCCCAGCCCTCGCTTTGACCGTAATTGATTCATGCTGCGCTGGCAGTTTCTTGACTCACCATCAGTTTAAACATTTGTGATGGGTGGGCGTATGGTGGCTTTTTCTGTGCTTAGAGAACTGATTTCAAACACTAAGCTATACTCAAGTCTCTCCAGTGTTAGCCTTAAAATTACCACACGTTAATCCCCATTTTCATTGCAACAATTCCTGTTTAATCTGAAATTTCGTTTTCTCAGTGCAAAGGGTACAAGGGCAGCAGATCTTTTATTTTTAATTATTTTATTACTCTTATTTCCTATCTGTTTAAAGGAAAGAGGTAAGAACCTGTTCCCCTACCCCCCATCCATGTTTTAGTTTTTGTTTGAAGAAATGACTCGCTCTTCAAAAGGGCGTGCATATCAGATTTTTTAACAAACATGTTACAAAAGCTGTGTACATTTACCATTTAGACCTTGTACACACTACAGCATTACCGCGTGATAACGCTGAAAGTGTACACACACAAATGTTGCTTGTTGTATGGCAACAGCCCTCTTGCCATGCAACATGAAAACCCCCTAAACGAGAGGCATAGCACTTATCGCGGAATGGCTGTTCCACGTTACAGTGCGTGCGTATGCTCAATGCGTATTAAACAGCATTCGGAAATGTCCCAGAGTGCCAATCAAGGCCACTCTGGAACACCACAGCTATCATAATATCATTAAATTCCCTGTTAGAGCAGGGAAATTGACAAGTAGCCGCCGGTTCTGGGTCCCCAGCAGCAGAGGAGCTCCAGCATAGGAACTCCAGCCGCCAGGGAGCCAGCAATCCCAGTGACTGGAGCTCCGATGCAGGTGTCTTCATTACAAGGAGTGCAGTGTGGAGGAGGGAAAGCACAATAAAAACCACGTGACTTTTATCATGCAATGGGCTTGCTGCGGAACGGTTTTATAGTGTGTACGTGGCCTCAGTTATATTTGTTTATAATTTTGGACCAGGAATAAAATTTCCTTTTTTTACATAATTCCTTTAACATTGTCTTTAAAAATTGGTAGATACACTGCCAATGAAAGACATTCCTAGTTTTTAGAACAATTTTCCTTATTCTTTTTACTGAAAGTAATATATTTCTTCACAACCTTTTCTATTGATTGGAAATTAGCATCTATTGTCCTGAATTGTACTAGAGGCCTCTCAGTTTTAGCAGTTTTTGAAAGATGGAGAAATTTTTTAAAAAAAATTAGCAAATCATACAACACACAAACACAATCCACATTCTACTCTGTTTCCAAAAATAATTAAGCAAACATTCAAGCCAACTTGTATATGATTTTACAAAAAAACCATTACAGGGGTATGTTCAGAATAGTTGTATATTATCATATAAATAAGTCACCCACCCCCACACACACCCATGCTTGTTTTTCAGCATTATTTTGTACCACACGTACACATACACCAGCCTAACTTAAAAGAAATACAACAATGTAAAATTGGTTAGTAAGCTACATGTAGCCAAAAGGAAGGTTTAGCTTAAAACAGAGATCGGCAACCTTTGCTGGCCCCTGTGCCAGCCCCACCCCCACTCCCTCAGAAGGTTCAGGGCGCGGCCAAAAGGGGATGGGGCCAGGGACTCTGGGTGTTGGGGGGGGGGGGTTGGTGGGGTCCCCAGGCCAGGCCACGCTGGTCCCTGTCCTGCTGCCCCCCAGCCCCAAGCCAGCCCCCGAGCTCTGCACCATGTGGGCCAGGACCCCGAACTCTGTGCCAGCCCCCCCGAGCCAGGCCACGCCAGCCCCCTGAGCCCCAAGCCGGGCTGGCCAGGCCCCTGAGCTGGCCCCAAATCGGGGCCGCGTTGGTCCCCCAAAGCCTGTGCCAGCTCCTCTGCTGGGCTGACCAGGCCCCAGAGCCCACCTGAGAGCTGGGCCACGCCAGCCCCGAGCCAGGACATGCCGGCCCCCCAAGTCCCAAACTGGACCGTGCCACCCACCCGAACCCCGCACCAGCCCCCCCCCGAGTCACGTCCCGGCTCCCATGCCAGGCCCGCAAGCTGGCCCCAGAGCCAGGCCACGCCGACCCCCAAGCCCTGCACTGGGCCACACCAGAGCTGGGCCGCACCGCCCCCTCTCCCCTCCCCGAGCCCTGCACCAGCCCCTGAGCCCCATGCCGGGCCGCACTGGCCCCTCAGCCCACGCCTGCCCCCAAGTCGGCCCCTGGACCACGCTGAGCTGAGCTCCCGACTGGAGGCTCCACCCCCACCCCACAGCACTTATGTTGCTGTGGAGTCAGGGTCCTGGGGACTGGATCCTCCATCCCCGACAGGGGGGAGTGGGGAAATGCAACCTGGAACCGCAGCATGTGGCTCTTGTGGCTCCAGCCCATGCGGGGGGCGGAGCCAGCAGAGGGAGCCTGAGCGGGGCTCCATGCCACTCAGGATTGGCCCGCATGCCAAGTTTGGCACGCGTGCCGGGGGTTGCTGACCCCTGGCTTAAACTATTTTATCTAAAACAATTGACTACACCTTTTAACCAACACTAAGGATGCAGCTATTCCCCCTCATGCATGCACATAACACCACCATGAACCCATCTCTCTTCCCCCAGTCAATTAATCATACGTTCAAGCAATCTTATAGAGATAAATCACCATCAGCATAGATTCAAACTACTTTTATAAATGAGGTACATACACATTCATATTTGTTTCTCAACATTATTTTAATACACACACATTCCTGTAACTGACAGTCCATATGCATCCACACAGAGAACAAATATTTGACAGTGGGCTCTTCAGCCTACCAGAGAAAAGGAAAAAATGATCCAGTGGCTAGAAGTTGAAGCTAGATAAAGGTTGTGATGGATTCTCCTTCACTGCAGTTTAAAAATCGAAATTGGGTGTTAGTCAAAAGAACATGCTCTAGGAATTATTTGGGAGAAGTTTTATGACCATAGGAGGTCCCTGTCTTTACTAGAGAAACTGAGGCAGAAAAAAGCAAGGTCATGGCTGAGCCGCCAGCTGCAGGTGGGAATGTGAAGTAGCTCCGGAGTTCTGCCAATCCTATGACACTCACCCAAGGGAAGGAAAATCCCAAGTCAACTGTAAAACAGCTGCTTGGCAGGTTGCAGAGGTGGCAGCAGCCACGAGAGAGGAGGAATTTCTCCCCCCAGTCTATAAGAGGGCATGTTCCTCTAAGCCAAGTGAGAAGGAAAAAAAACCCAAAACCAACGCTCATCTCAGTGGGGGGAAAGGATATAACCAGGAGAGTGGGGAGATGGGGGAGGCACACCCTACCTCCTCATCTGCAGGAACTAGGAGATGCCACAGGTGTCCCCAGCCCCTGGACTGTAATGATATGGGCAGTGAAAGGAATTTCGCTCTGGGAAAGATTTGAAGACTCTCCATTGCAAATGCTGGAGATTCTACAGCTGTTAAAAGACCTGCATGGTATAGACCAGGGTGGTCAGGGACAGGCCTGTGCTGACTGCCCCCATGATGGAATAGGCCCCTCCACCTCCCTGACATGAGAGGGAGCACTAGCGGACAGCCTGGGTGACTGACAAACCTCAGACTGAGGGCACAACCCTCTTCCTCTATTTCTAGCAGAGGAAAGGCAGAAGGAAGTTGTTGACTGAGGGCCTCATGTCAGTCCCAGGGTTGTACAGTCCTGGAGGCCGCAGGAGGGCTCTCCTCAGGAACTGCATGGGCATCCTGACTGAGCCACTTTCAAGTGGGGGAGATGAGGAGAACTGGGAAATGTCTGATAGATTTTTATGAAATGGATGCGTGACTCAGTTTCCCCACTCACATGGTACGGTTACTCAGCAGCTGTGGAAGGGTTAACCTGTTTCCTGAGACAGGACAAGCAATGCAATAACTGGGCAGAAGGCAGGTGAGCAGCACTGAACTATCAATAATTGAGAGTGTGTGAACTGAGCTTTAGAAAAAGGAAATACCAAAGCCTGTGGAATCAACCTCATTAAAGTTTATTGGCTAGTGATTGCATCCTTATCTAAAGGTGAGTGCAGTACTTTCCTTCAGGAACTAAAGTCACTTCTCCAGAAGTAAAGAAATCCTTAGGTGTACATCTGGGAAGCCTCACCCGACTGACCTGGGGAATTTGCATACTATGCTTTGACTTCAGAGGAATGATTTTCTGGAGCAGCCATCCATGGAGACCAGTGTTGCAGATAAATTCATTTGTTTCACAGAATCATAGAAGATTAGGATAGAAAGGCCCTCAGAAAGTCATTTAGTCCAAATGCCTGCTCAATGCAGGGCCAACCCTGACTATATCATGCCAGCCTCAGCTTAGAAAAGCCGGGTATACAGAAATCCATGGGGCTGGAGGCAATACATCCAGGAGTTCTCAGGGACTTGGCTGATGTGACTGTAGAACCATTGGCCATTATCTCTGAAAACTCAGGGCATTGGGGAAGGTCCTAGATGATTGGAAAAAGGCAAATACAGTGCCCATCTTTAAAAAGGGAAGAAGGATGATCCAGGGACCTCTCGACTGGTTAGCCTCACCTCTCTTCCTGGAAAAATCATGGAGCAGGTCCACAAAGAATCTATTTTGAAACAGTTGAGGGAGAAGAAGGTGATCAGGAAGAGAGTTTATAACCAAGAAGACGTCAGAAAAGACAGACAGATACTTTTCGATGGCTTAATAGGAAACTCTAAGAACCAGCTCAACCTGGCTGATCTAACATTCTAATTCTCTAACTCTGTTGCTATGGCAACAGGTGAGGTGGGTTACAGTGAGGGTTACAAGTGATGCTACAGCAAATACACAACAGGGCAGGCAGTGATCTCTTCTCCCTGGCCTTACCAGTACACTAAACGTAAACACTTACTGCTCTGCTGTTGCTGGTGGCAGTGCTGTCTTCAAAGCAGGAGCAGCACCAAGCGGGCGTGGGGAACCCAAGGAGCCCAAGGGGAGCAGTGCTAGGTGGGCGCGGGGCCCCGGGACCATGCCTTAGAGGGTGGGTTTGAGGATCTGTGCCCCCAAATCATTTTTTTTCTGGAGCAACGCTCCTCCTTATAACCACAAAAGCATTTATCCTCCCTAGAGGAGCTAGAGTTAGAACTCTAAGAGTTAGAGTTAGAACTAGAGGAGCTAGAGTTAGAACTCACAAAAGCTTATGCTCTAAGAAATGTGTTAGTCTTTGTAAGTGTCACAGGACTACTTGTTTGTTTTACTGACATAGACTAAGATGGCTACATCTCTGACAGCTGCCACTTCCAAATGATTCTTTTTTCCCCTCCCCAAATTCCAGCTGTGCTTCATGTTGTTGTGTGCATGCGCCGTTTACACATCTGTCTTTCTTTCATTGCCTGTTGGTACAGTCCAAACGTCAGAGCTCAGGCAATGCTGTATTTGCTGCAGAAAGACACATAATGTTCACAGAAGCGATAGACTGATACATCTCATCCTTAAAGTCTAGTTAGTTAAATTGACTTAGTGTGTCCCCACTTAAAAATAAAGTCGACTTAAAAGGGAACTTACAAAGTTGACCTAGAGCATCCACACTGAATGCTCTAGGTCGACTTCGTGGGGTTAGAGGGACCTAGGGCAGGTCCACGGGGGCAGGGGGCGGGCACCCCTTGCCAAATCCCAGAGGGCTCAGCCTTTGCCCCATTGTACCTAGGTACAATGGGGCAAAGGGGGTCAGGGACCCTTGCAGGGCATAGGGGAAGGGTGGGCAGGGCTCTGTCCTTCCAGGTGGGGGGCATGCCAGGCTCCCCCTGTGCCCTCCCCGGCAGGGAGAGAATTGGTGTAGCCCTGGGGTAGCCCTAAGTCGACTTAGGGCTACCCCATGGCTACACTGGCTTAAGTCGACTCTAGGGAGTCGACTTAAGCCATAGGTCCACTCAAAAGCAGGGTTTATAAAGTCGACTTCATTTTCATTAAGTCGCCTTTATTTTCCTTAAGTCAACTTAAACAAGCTGCTTAAGTCAACTTACGGAAACTGTAGTGTAGATGCAGGGTAAATTAAGTCGACCTAAGCAAGGTTAAGTTGACTTAATTTACCAGTGTAGACACAGCCTCAGGGAGCTGCTAAGTGCTCACTGAATAATAGAAATAGAAATGGGGCACAAAATAAAGTCTGAGGGCTACTCTAACTAGACATCCTGCAGCTGCACCTGCGCCTCTATAGCACATCTGCTGAAGACGCTTTATGCTGAGAGGAGAGAGTTCTCCACTAGGCATATAAAACCCCCTCAATGAGAGGCAGTAGCTTTCTCACCAACATAACGCTGTCCACACCAGACTTATATCAGTGTAACTTACGTTGCACAGGGAGTGGCTTATTCACACCCCTGATTGGCATAAATTATACAGACATAAATTGTAGTGTAGATGAACGTCAAGGTTCTTCTCACACATACACCATGAGAGACCAACAAAGGCAGTAGGAATTTGAAATAAGATAGTCAACTCTCATTCAACAGTGATTGTTCCTCTCGTGATCCATAACTGTTGTTGGCATATTGTATAAGAACATCATGCCACTGCTGTACTGTGCTGCGTGAGCCAAGAAACACATAACTGAGAATTCAGTGTGTGATCAGGGCCTTTCACATGCTGGAGTATTCAAAATTATTCTTTTTCTTTTTCTCCCCAAACTCCGGCTGTGCTTCACCTGGTTGTGTGCATGCTCCATTTATACAATTCTCCAAATTGAGAAGAGGAGAAAACCAGCAAAACAATACCCTTGTGGGAGCACTCAGGGTTAGGGTGGCCCCCTATCAACAACTCTGTTCCCATATCAGACATGTATTGGTGAGGGATGA
>ML686748.1:0-11474 GCA_007922175.1 Pelusios castaneus
GGGGGCCCATCGTTCTTCCCAGAAGGGGGGTATGATCTTTTCCTGGTGTGACCCCCATTGTTATTCCTGCCCCTCCTACGGCCCGAGTCCTGTCTATGATATTGTTGGTAGGGACGTGGTGGAGGCTGGGGCTTAAAGTGGCGCCTTTGGGTAGACGGGGTATGCATCCCCAGGGATTTTAAAGTTGCTCTGGAATCCTTGAGGCTATGGAGCTTTGAGTCTGTTTGCTCGGAAAAGAGCGATTGGCCCTCAAAGGGGAGGTCCTGCACTGTCTGTTGGACCTCATACGGAAGCCCCGAGGCTTGTAGCCATGAGCTTCGGCGCATGGAGATTCCCGAGGCCATCACTCGGGCGGCTGCATCCGCAGCATCCAAGGCTGACTGGAGGGAGACCTTGGCCACCTCCTTACCCGCAATTGTTAACGCCGCGAATTCCTTTTTTGAGTCCGGTGGTAGTGCATTGGCGTATTTTTCCACCGAGGACCAGGAGTTAAAGGTGTACCTGCTCAGGATGGCTTGCTGGTTTGCCACCCGGAGTTGTAGGCCCCCCGTAGAGTACACCTTACGGCCATAGATGTCCAGCCTCTTAGCATCCTTGGCCTTTGGCGTAGGGGCCTGGGTCCCCTGCCTTTCCTTATTGTTGGCAGCCGCCACGACCAGGGACCCCGGAGTGGGGTGTGTGTACAGATACTCGTATCCCTTAGGAGGTACGAAGTATTTTCTTTCTACTCTTTTTGGGGTAGGCGATGCAGAAGAGGGGGTCTGCCAGGTGGACTTCATAGTCCTATCTATGGTTTTTATTAGCGGCAGAGCTACCCTCGAGGGGACCGACGAGGTCAGAATGTCTGTCATGGGATCCTCGGATTCTTCGACAACCTCCTGGGCCTGGATTCCCAGGTTGAGGGCCACCCTCCTAAGGAGGTCCTGGTGAGCTCTGCCGTCCTCCGAGGGGGAGGCTAGGGCCGAGCCCGGCACCGCCTCGTCAGGTGATGAGGAAGAGGAGCCCTTGGTGAAGGGGGGTTCCTCCTCATCAGGAATGTCCCGTGGAATCGAGGCGTCAGCTGCGGTGCCGGTATCCTCGGCACCAGCCCCTTGCGGTGCCGTGGTGCGCGGGGGTTGCCGATCCCCCTCCGGTGCCGTGTCTGGACGGGAAATTGTTTTGGATCTACTCCGTGGTCTGGAGAAGGTCGGTGCCGTAGAGAGGGAGCGGGATGAGTGAGCCCCTCTCGATTGGTGATAGGCCCATGGAGTCCAGAAGGGCCGATTACTGGGGTTCTGCCATGCCGGGCCCCACGGTGCCAGGAACGCGTCCCTGCGGTGCCGTGATGACGAGCGCGAACGGCTCCATCCGGAAGCGACCGAGCCTGCCTCTGATTCCAGTGGCGATTCGCTCCTCGGTGACCATGGCGGTGCCGTGGACCTTGGCGTCGGGGATCGGTGCCTGGGAGAGTGATGGGCCAGCATCGGCATGGGCTTGCCCCTTGACTGACGGGGTTTACCCGACGCCGGAGTTGCGGTCGCGGAGCCGAGGCCGCTGTGGCGCGGTACCGTGCTCTCTATGAGGTCCCTAGCAGCCTCGAACGTCTCAGGGGTGGAGGGAGACCTTGTAATCTCCACGTCGTCCCCGAGCTCCCGTGCAGGGGAGACCTCCGGTGCCGGGCTCAATCGCCCAATGCCCCGGGGTGGAGTCGATAGCCTGGGTGTCCTTGGGGTGGCAACGACGTGGCCCAACGCGGGTCGCACTGTGTCCAAACCCCTCGCACCGTTCTTAGGAGGCGGTGACCGGCCTCTATCCGGGCGGTGCTTCTTCCGCGGGACCGGCGAGGAAGATCGGTGCCGGGAGCCCGGTTTTGGTGCCGACGATACCCGGTGCCTATCTCCTTTTTCCTTGCCCTGACTCGAGGGACCCGGTGCCGGGGAGCTTTTCTGCAGCGTCGAGATCGTAGTCGGCGCCGGGGCGCTGGGGGAGGGTCTAAGTGCCGCCTCCAAAAAAAAGTAAAAACTAACTAACCAACTTTTAAACTTTAGTTAAGGCAATAGAGGAGAGCTAGGGCGGATCTCTAACACGAGAGACCCGAGATCCGACTAGCCGTCACTGCGGTAAGAAGGAACTGGCGAGGGGAGGGTCGGCGAGCCCTTATAAGGGGCGCTATGGAGGCGCGACTCCAGGGGGCTCTGTAGCCAACCCTCCGGGGACGCTAGGGAAATCCTTTCCGGGAGCCGTGCACGATGCGCGCGCACACACCTAACTGGAGTCAACGTGAGCAACCACTCGAAGGAGAAGCTGTAGCTCTTTCCTGTCTAATGTATTCTGAGGGTCTATAAAGGATACTGCCCAACGTCACGGGGGCGGAGACGGTCTTTGCTCTCTCCCCATGAGCGCTCTTGTATTCTGAATAAAGTAAAGGGTTTTGCTGTCACAGAAGTGTATTGATTCGGAGTTTTCTTCGACACTACCAACTGATCATTAGCAATAGGAATCACTGCTTTACAATTTATGAAAAAGTTTGTTTCATTTATAAACCCAGAAGAGACCACTGATCATCGACTGACCTCCTGTAAAAGGATATTGCTCAGGCAGCTTGCAGGGATAAAATCAGAAAGGCCAAAGGGCAATTGTAGTTGCAGCTACAAGGTATGTGAAGGATAACAGGAAGGGATTCTACAAGTATGTCAGTAACAAGAAGAGGATCAGGGATGATGTAGGTCCCTTACTGAATGGGGCAGGCAGCTAGTGGCGGATGATGCAGAAAAGGCTGAAGTACTCAATGCTTTTTTTTACCTCAGTCTTCACAGGCAGGGTCAGCTCCTAAGCTACTGCACTGGGAACACAGAATGGGGAGAAGGAGAGCGGCCCTCGGTGATGGAAGGTCAGGTTAGGGACTGCTTAGAGAAGTTGGATGTGCACAAGTCCATGGGGCCGGATGAACTGCATCCGAGGGTGCTGAGGGAGTTGGCCGATGTGACTGCAGGCGAATGGGGGAGGTCCCGGAGGATTGGAAAAAGGCAAATATAGTACCTATCTTCAAGAAAGGGAAAGGAGGATCCAGGGAACTACAGACCAATCAGCCTCACCTCAATCCCTGGAAGAATCATGGAGCAGGTCCTGATAGAATCGATCCTGAAACACTTGGAGGAAAATAGAGTGATCAGGAACAGTCAACATGGATTCACCAAGGGCAAATCGTGCCTGACCAACTTGATTTCCTTCTATGATGAGATGACTGGATTTGTGGATGTGTGAAGAGCCGTCGACATGGTATACCTTGACTTTAGCAAGGCTTTTGATACCGTTTCCCACAACATTCTTGTCAGCAAATTAAGGAAGTATGGGTTGGATGAGTGGACCATAAGGTGGGTAGAAAACTGGCTAGATGAACGGGCTCAGTGGGTAGGAATCAATGGCTCAATGTCTAGCTGGCAACCAGTAACAAGTGGAGTGTCCCAGGGGTCAGTCCTGGGGCCGGTTCTGTTCAACATCTTCATTAATGATCAGTCCTACACTTAGGACGGAAAAATCCCATGCACTGCTACAGGCTGGGGACCGATCGGCTAAGTAGCTGCACTGTAGAAAAGGACCTGGGGGTTATGGTGGACGGGAAGATGAATATGAGCCAACAGTGTGCCCTTGTTGCCAAAAAGGCCAGTGGCATATTGGGCTGCATCAGTAGGAGTATTGTCAGCAGATCGAGGGATGTGATTATTCCCCTCTATTCGACACTGGTGAGGCCACATCTGGAGTACTGTGTCCAGTTTTGGGCTCCCCACTACAGAAAGGATGTGAACAAATTAGAAAGAGTCCAGCGGAGGGCAACAAAAATGATTAGGGGGCTGGGGCACATGACTTATGAGGACAGACTGAAGGAACTAGGCTTATTTAGTCTACAGAAGAGAAGACTGAGGGGGGATTTGATAGCAACCTTCAACTAGTTGAAGGGTTGCTCCAAAGAGGAGGGAGCTAGGCTGTTCTCGAGGGTAACAGAGAACAGAACAAGGAGCAATGGTTTCAAGTTGCAGCTGGGGAGGTCGAGGCTGGATATTAGGAAAAACTCTCACTAGGAGGGTGGTGAAGCATTGAATGGGTTACCTAGGGAAGTGGTAGAATCTCCGTTTTTGGAGATTTTTATGGCTGGGTTAGACAAAACCCTGGCTGGGGTAATTTAGTGGGAGAGGTCCTGCTTTTAGCAGGGGTTGGACTAGATGACCTCATGAGGTCCCTTCCAACCAAGATTCTATGACTTCCCTCAATTAGTTCCTGTTTGAATTAGTACAGATCTTTTAGGAAACCATCCGATGCTGATTTACAATTGTCAGTGATGGAGAATCCTCCACAACCTTTCATAAATTGTTTTAACTGTAAATTACTCTCTCTAAAACACATACCTCTTATTTCCAGGCTAACTTTGTCTAGCCTCAGTTTCTGGGCCTTGATTCTTGATAGCCCTGTCTCTGCTAGATGAATTGGTCAGGATGTCCCCATGTAGACCCTTACAGATTGATCAAGTCACCCCGTAAGCCTTCTCTTTACTTAGCTAAATAGGTAGAGCTCCTAGAGTATCATTGTAAGGCAAGTTTTCAAACACTCTGATCATTCTCCTCGCTCGTCTGTGACCCCTTGCCAATTCATCAATATTCTTTTTCAACTGTGGTCACTACGGCTAGCTTTTGCTAGATGCTTGCTGGCTCTCGCTGCTATGGTGGGGACAGAGGGAGCCTGCTGGAGAGAGGCTGCAGTGGCAGATTAGCACCTCAATTCCCCAGCTCCAGAGAGGACTACAAGTCACCACTGCATGGAAATGAGAAAATCTAGTTCTAAAGGAGCAGTTGGGAGAAACTGACGCACCTGCCATGGAAGGCA
Organism: Pelusios castaneus; assembly: GCA_007922175.1. Classification (NCBI taxonomy): domain Eukaryota; kingdom Metazoa; phylum Chordata; order Testudines; family Pelomedusidae; genus Pelusios; species Pelusios castaneus. The sequence goes on from ML686748.1 coordinate 4,858, forward strand.
GCTCAGGGCACCAGGAGCCCTGAAGGCCTCCAGCAATGACACTGAGCATCTACTGATCCCAGACACAAGCCCTTCTCCCTTGCAAATGAGAAGCTGCTCATAGAAAAGTCTCTTGGTGACCAGCCTTCGACTTGTTGTACTCCCAACCCTCCGGAACGGTCCCCTCTCTGCCAAGGCACAGCAAGTCTCGCTTGAGATGAGCACACAAAAGCCAGACAACCCCACCACCCGTCTTCACACACAGGTCACCTGCCTCCGCCAAGTTCCTCAGGAATCATTCACCCAGCACCACCACCACCTCACATCCCATCCCCCTCACAGGACAAGCCACGTCTGACGTGATGCATCAGTTCCCAGGACAGGGCTCTGTGCAGGAAGGAGTGCCTAGAATCGCTTTTCTAAATGGAAAAGGGACAGAGTTGCCCTCCAAGAGGAATATTTCTTGTTCTCTTGAAGCCCCAGCTCCTGACTCTTGCTTTCTTTTTTGTTTACCTATCCCACAATACCTGCAGCTCTTTGAGGGGTTTGTTGTCAGTGATGGTCCCACTGTAGATATACATGTAATTGGAGACTTGAAATAGCCATGTCCCTCACCGCCGCACACTCTGTGCTTCCAGCAAGGACATGGGGCAGCACAGCTTCGACCCTCCCTCAGTTCCCAGCAACAGCAGCCAGCTGGCATCTGATGTCCATCCCACCCGTTACTCTCCTTTACAAGGAATTCTTCAACCAACCTTGTGAAGAACTTTCCCAGTCCATGGAACTGGTCGCTTGACAAAGAAGAAAAGCTACTGGTGACTCCCATCTCCCCCGAACACACTCCTGAGGAGTCGAACCAGTTGCTTTCCACCCACCACCACACCTGTCAGACTCCCAACCCTCAGGGTTCAAGCCCTGCCCCCAATCCTTACAGAGGGTGGCCGTATCCAGAGATGCTCAGATCAGAGCAGTCCACGTGGGTCACTCCAGACCTAGAGGTGATGGTCACAGGCTGGGCAACCCTGGATTTGTGGGTCCCGGAGAAAGATTTGCACACACACCTTCCCAGCAGAGATGGCAGGTAAGACACCTGCCTGGCTCCATCGGGCTGTCCTGGGCAGTAAGAGGGAAGTAAGGAGGCCGTGCCACAAGGGAGCACGCGGCAGCCCAGGACTGGGGCTCCTAGGAGCTATGGCTAGGCAGATCGTAAGGTGCTGCGAACTCTGGGTCTTCGCCACAGCTGTGTGGAGAGGCCAGGCCCTTCTGCAGAGATGGGTACTCACATCATCCTGACCCCCTCCCTGTCTGCGTGGCTGATCTCTGCCAGCACTGCGTTCATGTCCATGCTCTTGGTCATTTCTTCGAGAGCGTTTTCAGGAATCATGTCTGTACAGGAGGAGAGATACGGTTACATCAGGTTGCCACATGCCCTGCCCACTCTGCCTCAAGGCAGCAGGAAGCCCAGGACACAGCTTGTAACAGCCATCCTGCCACCACAGCCAGCAGGACCCCTGTCCACAGCAGGTGCTCAAGTGGGGCAACCACCCAAGCCCTTGCAGTGATGCAATAGCATTCGAGACTACGCTCGCCACTTCCCGGTGTTGATCTAGTAGAGTCCCCTGAAAGCACAGAGTGAGGTGCGCCTTTGATCTCATACTCACGCTGGTGTCCGACGATACAGTGAGCGGCCAGTAGCTTCATGGAGGGCACCTCGAACAAAGCTTGGTGGAAAAGGAGCTCTCGAGCAGTGGGACGTTTCACAGGGTCCAGCTCCAGGCACTTCTGGATGAACTCCTGCAAGGCAACAAGCCACACAGCCCTAGAATGGCGCATCCCACAGAGCCAAGAGGTAGTTGCACCTAGGCTGCTGGGGGCTGACTTTGGGCCCTGGGTGTCAGACTTATTCCTAACTCTGCCTTTACTCACCCTCTGCAAGGGGTCCTCAAGCAGCTGGATCGCGCTGTTAATAGCCTCCTGGGGCACGAAGGACGACTCTCCATTGCCCTGGATTTCCAGCACCGCCATCTGCCATCAGAAATCAACATCAGCCCCACCTGAGCCCTGCTGGTCTGGTATCTTTCCAAGAGTTCAGCTGGGGGGAGGGATTAGTGGCAGAATTGCAGGGCAGGGAGAGACCTGAGGAAAACCCTTGTTGCCAGCTCTTTAATCTGAGCAGGTGTTTGTACACCGCTGGGGCTTCGCAAGAAATACCAATGAGGTGAGACTCTCTGCTCTTCGTCTTTGGTAAGAATCACAGAATCAAACCTTGACAGGTCATCTAGTCCAGTCCTCTGCACTTACAGCAGGCCAGATTATCCAGGCCATCCCTGACAAGCCCTCAGCTGTAAGGAAAAGCTGGACGTGACTCTAGCATGACCCAGGAAACAAACAGAAGCACCCACCATTTGAGAGCACGACTGAACTCAATCCCAGGATTTGCTGGGATCCTACTCATGGTCCTGAACTCTCAGGGTTAGCAATACTGCATCAAATTGTGGAGAGTAATTGAGCTGGCTGCTATGAATGGTCCACCTCTGAATCCCATCGGGAACCATCCGGACTGCTGCCTCAGAAGTCTGCCAGTACCTCCAGCTGTCCAGGGCAAGCTGGAAAGGGCATTTCCCCCAATACCTTCAGGAAGGCAGCTAAGGAAAAATGCCTTAAATAGTGCTGCTACCCACAATAGGAAGGGGACCTCAAAGAGCCACCAAGAATGCCACACCCTCCCCTTCCAATGGCAACCCAACCCAACCCAACAGAGTCTAACAGACAATCTTATTACGAGCAAGATTGTTAGCAAGGGGGTGAAGGCTCACAGGGTTCCAATCACCTCTACCAAATGTGGACAGAGAACAGGACAGACAAGACAGCCTGAAGTCCGAAGGAAGTTCTGACACCACCCAAGGACTGTGTCAGACAGTTACTGGTCAGCAACAGGAGAAAAGGATTGGAAATTAACAGACCAAAGCTGGTGTTCGGAATTAGCCTCAGCTAAGGGATAAAACATGGGAAGGGCTATTCTGCCCATCTCCCCCTGGGGGAAATGGGCACCTAGAGGATTGCGCTGAGGAAAAGGTGACAGGCCTCTTCAGAGACTGACTGACTGTCCTTGATGAGCCTGTATCACCAGGATGTCTGGACTAGCACACCGGTTAGGATCCCTGGCCCTCATCACCGGACCAGTGCGGATCCCAAACTAATGTACAGGAGATCCTGCTCTGCTTCCCCCCACTGATTTTTCACAGCAGCAGCATGAAAAGACGGTTACTAACCTTTTTCTGTAACTGTCGTTCTTCGAGATGTGTTGCTCACGTCCACTCCAGTTAGGTGTGTGCGCGCGCATCGTGCACGGCTGCCGGAAACGATTTTCCTAGCATCCCCAGAGGGTCGGCTACAGAGCCCCCTGGAGTTGCACCTCCATAGCGCCCCTTATAAGGGCTCGCCGACCCTCCCCTCGCCAGTTCCTTCTTGCCAAGGATCCGACAGAGGGGCAGGTGGGCGGGTTTGGAGTGGACGTGAGCAACACATCTCGAAGAACGACAGTTACAGAAAAAGGTTAGTAACCGTCTTTTCTCCTTCGAGTGGTTGCTCACGTCGACTCCAGTTAGGTGATTCCCAAGCACTTACCGGAGGACGGGTCGGAGGTCAATTTCTTACGGACTTCAGCACTGCCCTGCCGACCACTGCGTCCTCTGCTCCTTGTTGGGTGATCGCATAATGGGCTGCGAACGTATGGATCGAGGACCAGGTCGCTGCTCTGCAGATTTCTTGAATCGGTACGCAGGCTGCAAAGGCTGTCGACGTGGCCTGGGCTCTCGTCGAGTGAGCCGTGATCTTTGGGGCTGGTTTGTTTGCTAGCCCGTAGCATGTCCTAATGCATGAAGTAATCCAGGACGAGATTGTCTGTGCAGAGACCGGGCACCCTTTCATCCTGTCTGCTATGGCCACAAATAATTGTGGGGACTTCCTGAAGGCTTTCGTTCGCTCGATATAGAAGGCGAGGGCCCTTCTTACATCGAGTGAGTGTAGGGTCCGCTCTCGGTCTGAGGCGTGAGGTCTTGGGTAGAACACCGGCAGGAAGATATCCTGGCTAGTATGAAAAGCAGAGACCACCTTGGGTAGGAAGGCTGGATGTGGTCGCAGTCGGACCTTATCCCTGAAAAATACCGTGTACGGAGGCTCCGATGTGAGGGCTCTTAGCTCCGAGACCCTCCTGGCAAATGTGATTGCCACGAGGAATGCGACTTTCCACGAAAGGTAGAGTTTGGAGCATGTCGCTAGGGGTTCGAAGGGGGCCTTAGTGAGCGCCCGAAGAACCAGGTTTAAGTCCCATTGTTGAACTGGATCCACAACCTTGGGGAACCTTTTAGCTATCTCTTTAAGGAAGCGGGCCACTATAGCGTTGGAGAAGACCGAGCCGCCCTCTATCGGTGGGTGAAGGGCTGAGATGGCTGCTAAGTGGACCTTTAATGAGGATGTGGATAGACCTTCCTGCTTAAGATGGAGAAGGAAATCAAGTATTGCTGGTGGGCTGGTCTCCGTAGGAGATAGTGATCGCCCCTCGCACCAGATGGAGAAGCGTTTCCATTTTGAAAGGTAAGTGGCCCTCGTAGAGGGCTGTCTGCTTTCCAGCAGGATTTCTCTCACTAGGCTCGAGCATTGCATTTCCTTTTGGCTCAGCCATGGAGCTTCCATGCCATTAGATGGAGAGACTGAAGGTCCGGGTGACGAATTACGCCCTCCTGCTGGGTAAGTAAGTCTGGCCACAGTGGGAGGTTGATGGGGGTTGTTATCAGGAGGTCCCGGAGGGTGGGGAACCAGTGCTGGCGTGGCCAAGCTGGAGCAATCATTATAAGTGATGACCTGTCTTTCTTTATTTTTGACAGAACCAGGTGGATCAGCGGAAACGGTGGGAATGCGTAGAGGAGATCGCCGTTCCATGCAATTTGGAAGGCATCCCCCACCGAACCCTGGCTCAGGCCCCGGAAGGAGCAGAATTTTCTGCACTTGGTGTTGTCCTTTGTGGCGAAGAGGTCTAGACGGGGAGTCCCCCAAGTCTGGAAGACAGATTGGACCACATCCTGACGTAGCGACCATTCGTGCGCGCGAATAGATGACTCAAGGAGTCCGCCAGAGTGTTCTGGGCTCCCGGAAGATAGGAAGCTTCCAGGTGGATTCCTCGGGGAATGCAGAATCGCCAGAGGTCTAGGGCTTCTCTGCATACGGGGGAGGAGCGGGCCCCCCCTTGTCTGTTTATGTAGAAAACAGTCGCTATATTGTCTGATTTTACCGCCACACACTGGCCCTTCAGGTAGTGTTCGAAGGCCTGACAAGCTAGGAGCACTGGTCGCAGCTCTCTTACATTGATGTGGCTGGACAGGTCCTGTTGGGTCCACCGGCCCTGAGTTTTCATGCGGCCTAGGTGGGCTCCCCATCCCAAGTCCGACGCATCCGTCACCAGCGTTAATGCTGGCTGTGGTTTCTGGAAGGGTAACCCCGTACATACCACGTCCTTGGCTGTCCACCACTGTAAAGATGTCAGAATGTGAGGAGGAATGGTCACCACCTTGTCCAGCAGGTCCCTGGATGGTTGATAGACTGAGGCTAGCCAAAGCTGCATGGGCCTTAGGTGCAGCCTGGCATGGGGGACGACATAGGTGCAAGCCGCAAAATGACCCAACAGCCTTAGACATGTCCAGGCCGTGGTCATAGGGTGGTGAGACAGCTCCTCTATTAGGGTACCGATGCTGTGGAACCGCTGTAGCGGGAGGGATACTGTGGAGGTGGTGGAGTTCACGATTGCCCCAATAAACTCTATTTTTTGAGTTGGTATCAGATTGGACTTCTTTAAGTTTATTAATAGACCTAGATCGTCGAAGGTACGTTTGATAAGGGCTATGTGTTCTTCTACCTGCGTGCTGGAGTTCCCTTTCACCAGCCAATCGTCCAGGTACGGAAACACATGCACTCTGCGTTTCCTGAGGAAGGCCGCTACCACTGCCATGCATTTTGTGAAGACCCTGGGTGCCGTGGACAGCCCGAAGGGGAGTGCTGTAAACTGGAAATGTTCGTTTCCTACCATAAATCTGAGGAATTTCCTGTGCCTCGGGATGATCGATATGTGGAAGTACGCATCCCTGAGGTCGAGGGTGGCGTACCAGTCCCCTGGATCCAGTGACGAGGTGATTGAGGGTAGGGAGATCATGCGAAATTTGATCCTTTTTATAAACCTGTTCAGGCATCTGAGGTCCAGGATCGGCCTGAAGCCTCCTTTTGCCTTCGGGATCAGAAAGTACTTTGAATAGAACCCCTTCCCCTTCAGCGCTTCTGGGACCTCTTCGACCGCTCCTAGGTCTAGGAGCTGTTGGACCTCCTCGCGGAGGAGATGTTCGTGAGAGGGGTCCCTGAAGAGGGACGGGGGTTTGGGGGGGCGGGGGTAGGGGGTAGAGTGGAATTGGATAGAATATCCCTCCTCTACTGTACGCAGGACCCGTTTGTCCGTTGTAATACGGGCCCAAGCCTGGTAGAAACGGGATAAGCGGTCTCGGAATATTGGAAATGGATCCTTCTGTTCTGGTACTCCAACCTCGGGCAGTCCTTCAAAAGCCCTGTTTTGGGCCCTGAGATTTGCCCGGGGG
>ML686748.1:11484-22958 GCA_007922175.1 Pelusios castaneus
GGGGGCCCATCGTTCTTCCCAGAAGGGGGGTATGATCTTTTCCTGGTGTGACCCCCATTGTTATTCCTGCCCCTCCTACGGCCCGAGTCCTGTCTATGATATTGTTGGTAGGGACGTGGTGGAGGCTGGGGCTTAAAGTGGCGCCTTTGGGTAGACGGGGTATGCATCCCCAGGGATTTTAAAGTTGCTCTGGAATCCTTGAGGCTATGGAGCTTTGAGTCTGTTTGCTCGGAAAAGAGCGATTGGCCCTCAAAGGGGAGGTCCTGCACTGTCTGTTGGACCTCATACGGAAGCCCCGAGGCTTGTAGCCATGAGCTTCGGCGCATGGAGATTCCCGAGGCCATCACTCGGGCGGCTGCATCCGCAGCATCCAAGGCTGACTGGAGGGAGACCTTGGCCACCTCCTTACCCGCAATTGTTAACGCCGCGAATTCCTTTTTTGAGTCCGGTGGTAGTGCATTGGCGTATTTTTCCACCGAGGACCAGGAGTTAAAGGTGTACCTGCTCAGGATGGCTTGCTGGTTTGCCACCCGGAGTTGTAGGCCCCCCGTAGAGTACACCTTACGGCCATAGATGTCCAGCCTCTTAGCATCCTTGGCCTTTGGCGTAGGGGCCTGGGTCCCCTGCCTTTCCTTATTGTTGGCAGCCGCCACGACCAGGGACCCCGGAGTGGGGTGTGTGTACAGATACTCGTATCCCTTAGGAGGTACGAAGTATTTTCTTTCTACTCTTTTTGGGGTAGGCGATGCAGAAGAGGGGGTCTGCCAGGTGGACTTCATAGTCCTATCTATGGTTTTTATTAGCGGCAGAGCTACCCTCGAGGGGACCGACGAGGTCAGAATGTCTGTCATGGGATCCTCGGATTCTTCGACAACCTCCTGGGCCTGGATTCCCAGGTTGAGGGCCACCCTCCTAAGGAGGTCCTGGTGAGCTCTGCCGTCCTCCGAGGGGGAGGCTAGGGCCGAGCCCGGCACCGCCTCGTCAGGTGATGAGGAAGAGGAGCCCTTGGTGAAGGGGGGTTCCTCCTCATCAGGAATGTCCCGTGGAATCGAGGCGTCAGCTGCGGTGCCGGTATCCTCGGCACCAGCCCCTTGCGGTGCCGTGGTGCGCGGGGGTTGCCGATCCCCCTCCGGTGCCGTGTCTGGACGGGAAATTGTTTTGGATCTACTCCGTGGTCTGGAGAAGGTCGGTGCCGTAGAGAGGGAGCGGGATGAGTGAGCCCCTCTCGATTGGTGATAGGCCCATGGAGTCCAGAAGGGCCGATTACTGGGGTTCTGCCATGCCGGGCCCCACGGTGCCAGGAACGCGTCCCTGCGGTGCCGTGATGACGAGCGCGAACGGCTCCATCCGGAAGCGACCGAGCCTGCCTCTGATTCCAGTGGCGATTCGCTCCTCGGTGACCATGGCGGTGCCGTGGACCTTGGCGTCGGGGATCGGTGCCTGGGAGAGTGATGGGCCAGCATCGGCATGGGCTTGCCCCTTGACTGACGGGGTTTACCCGACGCCGGAGTTGCGGTCGCGGAGCCGAGGCCGCTGTGGCGCGGTACCGTGCTCTCTATGAGGTCCCTAGCAGCCTCGAACGTCTCAGGGGTGGAGGGAGACCTTGTAATCTCCACGTCGTCCCCGAGCTCCCGTGCAGGGGAGACCTCCGGTGCCGGGCTCAATCGCCCAATGCCCCGGGGTGGAGTCGATAGCCTGGGTGTCCTTGGGGTGGCAACGACGTGGCCCAACGCGGGTCGCACTGTGTCCAAACCCCTCGCACCGTTCTTAGGAGGCGGTGACCGGCCTCTATCCGGGCGGTGCTTCTTCCGCGGGACCGGCGAGGAAGATCGGTGCCGGGAGCCCGGTTTTGGTGCCGACGATACCCGGTGCCTATCTCCTTTTTCCTTGCCCTGACTCGAGGGACCCGGTGCCGGGGAGCTTTTCTGCAGCGTCGAGATCGTAGTCGGCGCCGGGGCGCTGGGGGAGGGTCTAAGTGCCGCCTCCAAAAAAAAGTAAAAACTAACTAACCAACTTTTAAACTTTAGTTAAGGCAATAGAGGAGAGCTAGGGCGGATCTCTAACACGAGAGACCCGAGATCCGACTAGCCGTCACTGCGGTAAGAAGGAACTGGCGAGGGGAGGGTCGGCGAGCCCTTATAAGGGGCGCTATGGAGGCGCGACTCCAGGGGGCTCTGTAGCCAACCCTCCGGGGACGCTAGGGAAATCCTTTCCGGGAGCCGTGCACGATGCGCGCGCACACACCTAACTGGAGTCAACGTGAGCAACCACTCGAAGGAGAAGCTGTAGCTCTTTCCTGTCTAATGTATTCTGAGGGTCTATAAAGGATACTGCCCAACGTCACGGGGGCGGAGACGGTCTTTGCTCTCTCCCCATGAGCGCTCTTGTATTCTGAATAAAGTAAAGGGTTTTGCTGTCACAGAAGTGTATTGATTCGGAGTTTTCTTCGACACTACCAACTGATCATTAGCAATAGGAATCACTGCTTTACAATTTATGAAAAAGTTTGTTTCATTTATAAACCCAGAAGAGACCACTGATCATCGACTGACCTCCTGTAAAAGGATATTGCTCAGGCAGCTTGCAGGGATAAAATCAGAAAGGCCAAAGGGCAATTGTAGTTGCAGCTACAAGGTATGTGAAGGATAACAGGAAGGGATTCTACAAGTATGTCAGTAACAAGAAGAGGATCAGGGATGATGTAGGTCCCTTACTGAATGGGGCAGGCAGCTAGTGGCGGATGATGCAGAAAAGGCTGAAGTACTCAATGCTTTTTTTTACCTCAGTCTTCACAGGCAGGGTCAGCTCCTAAGCTACTGCACTGGGAACACAGAATGGGGAGAAGGAGAGCGGCCCTCGGTGATGGAAGGTCAGGTTAGGGACTGCTTAGAGAAGTTGGATGTGCACAAGTCCATGGGGCCGGATGAACTGCATCCGAGGGTGCTGAGGGAGTTGGCCGATGTGACTGCAGGCGAATGGGGGAGGTCCCGGAGGATTGGAAAAAGGCAAATATAGTACCTATCTTCAAGAAAGGGAAAGGAGGATCCAGGGAACTACAGACCAATCAGCCTCACCTCAATCCCTGGAAGAATCATGGAGCAGGTCCTGATAGAATCGATCCTGAAACACTTGGAGGAAAATAGAGTGATCAGGAACAGTCAACATGGATTCACCAAGGGCAAATCGTGCCTGACCAACTTGATTTCCTTCTATGATGAGATGACTGGATTTGTGGATGTGTGAAGAGCCGTCGACATGGTATACCTTGACTTTAGCAAGGCTTTTGATACCGTTTCCCACAACATTCTTGTCAGCAAATTAAGGAAGTATGGGTTGGATGAGTGGACCATAAGGTGGGTAGAAAACTGGCTAGATGAACGGGCTCAGTGGGTAGGAATCAATGGCTCAATGTCTAGCTGGCAACCAGTAACAAGTGGAGTGTCCCAGGGGTCAGTCCTGGGGCCGGTTCTGTTCAACATCTTCATTAATGATCAGTCCTACACTTAGGACGGAAAAATCCCATGCACTGCTACAGGCTGGGGACCGATCGGCTAAGTAGCTGCACTGTAGAAAAGGACCTGGGGGTTATGGTGGACGGGAAGATGAATATGAGCCAACAGTGTGCCCTTGTTGCCAAAAAGGCCAGTGGCATATTGGGCTGCATCAGTAGGAGTATTGTCAGCAGATCGAGGGATGTGATTATTCCCCTCTATTCGACACTGGTGAGGCCACATCTGGAGTACTGTGTCCAGTTTTGGGCTCCCCACTACAGAAAGGATGTGAACAAATTAGAAAGAGTCCAGCGGAGGGCAACAAAAATGATTAGGGGGCTGGGGCACATGACTTATGAGGACAGACTGAAGGAACTAGGCTTATTTAGTCTACAGAAGAGAAGACTGAGGGGGGATTTGATAGCAACCTTCAACTAGTTGAAGGGTTGCTCCAAAGAGGAGGGAGCTAGGCTGTTCTCGAGGGTAACAGAGAACAGAACAAGGAGCAATGGTTTCAAGTTGCAGCTGGGGAGGTCGAGGCTGGATATTAGGAAAAACTCTCACTAGGAGGGTGGTGAAGCATTGAATGGGTTACCTAGGGAAGTGGTAGAATCTCCGTTTTTGGAGATTTTTATGGCTGGGTTAGACAAAACCCTGGCTGGGGTAATTTAGTGGGAGAGGTCCTGCTTTTAGCAGGGGTTGGACTAGATGACCTCATGAGGTCCCTTCCAACCAAGATTCTATGACTTCCCTCAATTAGTTCCTGTTTGAATTAGTACAGATCTTTTAGGAAACCATCCGATGCTGATTTACAATTGTCAGTGATGGAGAATCCTCCACAACCTTTCATAAATTGTTTTAACTGTAAATTACTCTCTCTAAAACACATACCTCTTATTTCCAGGCTAACTTTGTCTAGCCTCAGTTTCTGGGCCTTGATTCTTGATAGCCCTGTCTCTGCTAGATGAATTGGTCAGGATGTCCCCATGTAGACCCTTACAGATTGATCAAGTCACCCCGTAAGCCTTCTCTTTACTTAGCTAAATAGGTAGAGCTCCTAGAGTATCATTGTAAGGCAAGTTTTCAAACACTCTGATCATTCTCCTCGCTCGTCTGTGACCCCTTGCCAATTCATCAATATTCTTTTTCAACTGTGGTCACTACGGCTAGCTTTTGCTAGATGCTTGCTGGCTCTCGCTGCTATGGTGGGGACAGAGGGAGCCTGCTGGAGAGAGGCTGCAGTGGCAGATTAGCACCTCAATTCCCCAGCTCCAGAGAGGACTACAAGTCACCACTGCATGGAAATGAGAAAATCTAGTTCTAAAGGAGCAGTTGGGAGAAACTGACGCACCTGCCATGGAAGGCAGCTCAGGGCACCAGGAGCCCTGAAGGCCTCCAGCAATGACACTGAGCATCTACTGATCCCAGACACAAGCCCTTCTCCCTTGCAAATGAGAAGCTGCTCATAGAAAAGTCTCTTGGTGACCAGCCTTCGACTTGTTGTACTCCCAACCCTCCGGAACGGTCCCCTCTCTGCCAAGGCACAGCAAGTCTCGCTTGAGATGAGCACACAAAAGCCAGACAACCCCACCACCCGTCTTCACACACAGGTCACCTGCCTCCGCCAAGTTCCTCAGGAATCATTCACCCAGCACCACCACCACCTCACATCCCATCCCCCTCACAGGACAAGCCACGTCTGACGTGATGCATCAGTTCCCAGGACAGGGCTCTGTGCAGGAAGGAGTGCCTAGAATCGCTTTTCTAAATGGAAAAGGGACAGAGTTGCCCTCCAAGAGGAATATTTCTTGTTCTCTTGAAGCCCCAGCTCCTGACTCTTGCTTTCTTTTTTGTTTACCTATCCCACAATACCTGCAGCTCTTTGAGGGGTTTGTTGTCAGTGATGGTCCCACTGTAGATATACATGTAATTGGAGACTTGAAATAGCCATGTCCCTCACCGCCGCACACTCTGTGCTTCCAGCAAGGACATGGGGCAGCACAGCTTCGACCCTCCCTCAGTTCCCAGCAACAGCAGCCAGCTGGCATCTGATGTCCATCCCACCCGTTACTCTCCTTTACAAGGAATTCTTCAACCAACCTTGTGAAGAACTTTCCCAGTCCATGGAACTGGTCGCTTGACAAAGAAGAAAAGCTACTGGTGACTCCCATCTCCCCCGAACACACTCCTGAGGAGTCGAACCAGTTGCTTTCCACCCACCACCACACCTGTCAGACTCCCAACCCTCAGGGTTCAAGCCCTGCCCCCAATCCTTACAGAGGGTGGCCGTATCCAGAGATGCTCAGATCAGAGCAGTCCACGTGGGTCACTCCAGACCTAGAGGTGATGGTCACAGGCTGGGCAACCCTGGATTTGTGGGTCCCGGAGAAAGATTTGCACACACACCTTCCCAGCAGAGATGGCAGGTAAGACACCTGCCTGGCTCCATCGGGCTGTCCTGGGCAGTAAGAGGGAAGTAAGGAGGCCGTGCCACAAGGGAGCACGCGGCAGCCCAGGACTGGGGCTCCTAGGAGCTATGGCTAGGCAGATCGTAAGGTGCTGCGAACTCTGGGTCTTCGCCACAGCTGTGTGGAGAGGCCAGGCCCTTCTGCAGAGATGGGTACTCACATCATCCTGACCCCCTCCCTGTCTGCGTGGCTGATCTCTGCCAGCACTGCGTTCATGTCCATGCTCTTGGTCATTTCTTCGAGAGCGTTTTCAGGAATCATGTCTGTACAGGAGGAGAGATACGGTTACATCAGGTTGCCACATGCCCTGCCCACTCTGCCTCAAGGCAGCAGGAAGCCCAGGACACAGCTTGTAACAGCCATCCTGCCACCACAGCCAGCAGGACCCCTGTCCACAGCAGGTGCTCAAGTGGGGCAACCACCCAAGCCCTTGCAGTGATGCAATAGCATTCGAGACTACGCTCGCCACTTCCCGGTGTTGATCTAGTAGAGTCCCCTGAAAGCACAGAGTGAGGTGCGCCTTTGATCTCATACTCACGCTGGTGTCCGACGATACAGTGAGCGGCCAGTAGCTTCATGGAGGGCACCTCGAACAAAGCTTGGTGGAAAAGGAGCTCTCGAGCAGTGGGACGTTTCACAGGGTCCAGCTCCAGGCACTTCTGGATGAACTCCTGCAAGGCAACAAGCCACACAGCCCTAGAATGGCGCATCCCACAGAGCCAAGAGGTAGTTGCACCTAGGCTGCTGGGGGCTGACTTTGGGCCCTGGGTGTCAGACTTATTCCTAACTCTGCCTTTACTCACCCTCTGCAAGGGGTCCTCAAGCAGCTGGATCGCGCTGTTAATAGCCTCCTGGGGCACGAAGGACGACTCTCCATTGCCCTGGATTTCCAGCACCGCCATCTGCCATCAGAAATCAACATCAGCCCCACCTGAGCCCTGCTGGTCTGGTATCTTTCCAAGAGTTCAGCTGGGGGGAGGGATTAGTGGCAGAATTGCAGGGCAGGGAGAGACCTGAGGAAAACCCTTGTTGCCAGCTCTTTAATCTGAGCAGGTGTTTGTACACCGCTGGGGCTTCGCAAGAAATACCAATGAGGTGAGACTCTCTGCTCTTCGTCTTTGGTAAGAATCACAGAATCAAACCTTGACAGGTCATCTAGTCCAGTCCTCTGCACTTACAGCAGGCCAGATTATCCAGGCCATCCCTGACAAGCCCTCAGCTGTAAGGAAAAGCTGGACGTGACTCTAGCATGACCCAGGAAACAAACAGAAGCACCCACCATTTGAGAGCACGACTGAACTCAATCCCAGGATTTGCTGGGATCCTACTCATGGTCCTGAACTCTCAGGGTTAGCAATACTGCATCAAATTGTGGAGAGTAATTGAGCTGGCTGCTATGAATGGTCCACCTCTGAATCCCATCGGGAACCATCCGGACTGCTGCCTCAGAAGTCTGCCAGTACCTCCAGCTGTCCAGGGCAAGCTGGAAAGGGCATTTCCCCCAATACCTTCAGGAAGGCAGCTAAGGAAAAATGCCTTAAATAGTGCTGCTACCCACAATAGGAAGGGGACCTCAAAGAGCCACCAAGAATGCCACACCCTCCCCTTCCAATGGCAACCCAACCCAACCCAACAGAGTCTAACAGACAATCTTATTACGAGCAAGATTGTTAGCAAGGGGGTGAAGGCTCACAGGGTTCCAATCACCTCTACCAAATGTGGACAGAGAACAGGACAGACAAGACAGCCTGAAGTCCGAAGGAAGTTCTGACACCACCCAAGGACTGTGTCAGACAGTTACTGGTCAGCAACAGGAGAAAAGGATTGGAAATTAACAGACCAAAGCTGGTGTTCGGAATTAGCCTCAGCTAAGGGATAAAACATGGGAAGGGCTATTCTGCCCATCTCCCCCTGGGGGAAATGGGCACCTAGAGGATTGCGCTGAGGAAAAGGTGACAGGCCTCTTCAGAGACTGACTGACTGTCCTTGATGAGCCTGTATCACCAGGATGTCTGGACTAGCACACCGGTTAGGATCCCTGGCCCTCATCACCGGACCAGTGCGGATCCCAAACTAATGTACAGGAGATCCTGCTCTGCTTCCCCCCACTGATTTTTCACAGCAGCAGCATGAAAAGACGGTTACTAACCTTTTTCTGTAACTGTCGTTCTTCGAGATGTGTTGCTCACGTCCACTCCAGTTAGGTGTGTGCGCGCGCATCGTGCACGGCTGCCGGAAACGATTTTCCTAGCATCCCCAGAGGGTCGGCTACAGAGCCCCCTGGAGTTGCACCTCCATAGCGCCCCTTATAAGGGCTCGCCGACCCTCCCCTCGCCAGTTCCTTCTTGCCAAGGATCCGACAGAGGGGCAGGTGGGCGGGTTTGGAGTGGACGTGAGCAACACATCTCGAAGAACGACAGTTACAGAAAAAGGTTAGTAACCGTCTTTTCTCCTTCGAGTGGTTGCTCACGTCGACTCCAGTTAGGTGATTCCCAAGCACTTACCGGAGGACGGGTCGGAGGTCAATTTCTTACGGACTTCAGCACTGCCCTGCCGACCACTGCGTCCTCTGCTCCTTGTTGGGTGATCGCATAATGGGCTGCGAACGTATGGATCGAGGACCAGGTCGCTGCTCTGCAGATTTCTTGAATCGGTACGCAGGCTGCAAAGGCTGTCGACGTGGCCTGGGCTCTCGTCGAGTGAGCCGTGATCTTTGGGGCTGGTTTGTTTGCTAGCCCGTAGCATGTCCTAATGCATGAAGTAATCCAGGACGAGATTGTCTGTGCAGAGACCGGGCACCCTTTCATCCTGTCTGCTATGGCCACAAATAATTGTGGGGACTTCCTGAAGGCTTTCGTTCGCTCGATATAGAAGGCGAGGGCCCTTCTTACATCGAGTGAGTGTAGGGTCCGCTCTCGGTCTGAGGCGTGAGGTCTTGGGTAGAACACCGGCAGGAAGATATCCTGGCTAGTATGAAAAGCAGAGACCACCTTGGGTAGGAAGGCTGGATGTGGTCGCAGTCGGACCTTATCCCTGAAAAATACCGTGTACGGAGGCTCCGATGTGAGGGCTCTTAGCTCCGAGACCCTCCTGGCAAATGTGATTGCCACGAGGAATGCGACTTTCCACGAAAGGTAGAGTTTGGAGCATGTCGCTAGGGGTTCGAAGGGGGCCTTAGTGAGCGCCCGAAGAACCAGGTTTAAGTCCCATTGTTGAACTGGATCCACAACCTTGGGGAACCTTTTAGCTATCTCTTTAAGGAAGCGGGCCACTATAGCGTTGGAGAAGACCGAGCCGCCCTCTATCGGTGGGTGAAGGGCTGAGATGGCTGCTAAGTGGACCTTTAATGAGGATGTGGATAGACCTTCCTGCTTAAGATGGAGAAGGAAATCAAGTATTGCTGGTGGGCTGGTCTCCGTAGGAGATAGTGATCGCCCCTCGCACCAGATGGAGAAGCGTTTCCATTTTGAAAGGTAAGTGGCCCTCGTAGAGGGCTGTCTGCTTTCCAGCAGGATTTCTCTCACTAGGCTCGAGCATTGCATTTCCTTTTGGCTCAGCCATGGAGCTTCCATGCCATTAGATGGAGAGACTGAAGGTCCGGGTGACGAATTACGCCCTCCTGCTGGGTAAGTAAGTCTGGCCACAGTGGGAGGTTGATGGGGGTTGTTATCAGGAGGTCCCGGAGGGTGGGGAACCAGTGCTGGCGTGGCCAAGCTGGAGCAATCATTATAAGTGATGACCTGTCTTTCTTTATTTTTGACAGAACCAGGTGGATCAGCGGAAACGGTGGGAATGCGTAGAGGAGATCGCCGTTCCATGCAATTTGGAAGGCATCCCCCACCGAACCCTGGCTCAGGCCCCGGAAGGAGCAGAATTTTCTGCACTTGGTGTTGTCCTTTGTGGCGAAGAGGTCTAGACGGGGAGTCCCCCAAGTCTGGAAGACAGATTGGACCACATCCTGACGTAGCGACCATTCGTGCGCGCGAATAGATGACTCAAGGAGTCCGCCAGAGTGTTCTGGGCTCCCGGAAGATAGGAAGCTTCCAGGTGGATTCCTCGGGGAATGCAGAATCGCCAGAGGTCTAGGGCTTCTCTGCATACGGGGGAGGAGCGGGCCCCCCCTTGTCTGTTTATGTAGAAAACAGTCGCTATATTGTCTGATTTTACCGCCACACACTGGCCCTTCAGGTAGTGTTCGAAGGCCTGACAAGCTAGGAGCACTGGTCGCAGCTCTCTTACATTGATGTGGCTGGACAGGTCCTGTTGGGTCCACCGGCCCTGAGTTTTCATGCGGCCTAGGTGGGCTCCCCATCCCAAGTCCGACGCATCCGTCACCAGCGTTAATGCTGGCTGTGGTTTCTGGAAGGGTAACCCCGTACATACCACGTCCTTGGCTGTCCACCACTGTAAAGATGTCAGAATGTGAGGAGGAATGGTCACCACCTTGTCCAGCAGGTCCCTGGATGGTTGATAGACTGAGGCTAGCCAAAGCTGCATGGGCCTTAGGTGCAGCCTGGCATGGGGGACGACATAGGTGCAAGCCGCAAAATGACCCAACAGCCTTAGACATGTCCAGGCCGTGGTCATAGGGTGGTGAGACAGCTCCTCTATTAGGGTACCGATGCTGTGGAACCGCTGTAGCGGGAGGGATACTGTGGAGGTGGTGGAGTTCACGATTGCCCCAATAAACTCTATTTTTTGAGTTGGTATCAGATTGGACTTCTTTAAGTTTATTAATAGACCTAGATCGTCGAAGGTACGTTTGATAAGGGCTATGTGTTCTTCTACCTGCGTGCTGGAGTTCCCTTTCACCAGCCAATCGTCCAGGTACGGAAACACATGCACTCTGCGTTTCCTGAGGAAGGCCGCTACCACTGCCATGCATTTTGTGAAGACCCTGGGTGCCGTGGACAGCCCGAAGGGGAGTGCTGTAAACTGGAAATGTTCGTTTCCTACCATAAATCTGAGGAATTTCCTGTGCCTCGGGATGATCGATATGTGGAAGTACGCATCCCTGAGGTCGAGGGTGGCGTACCAGTCCCCTGGATCCAGTGACGAGGTGATTGAGGGTAGGGAGATCATGCGAAATTTGATCCTTTTTATAAACCTGTTCAGGCATCTGAGGTCCAGGATCGGCCTGAAGCCTCCTTTTGCCTTCGGGATCAGAAAGTACTTTGAATAGAACCCCTTCCCCTTCAGCGCTTCTGGGACCTCTTCGACCGCTCCTAGGTCTAGGAGCTGTTGGACCTCCTCGCGGAGGAGATGTTCGTGAGAGGGGTCCCTGAAGAGGGACGGGGGTTTGGGGGGGCGGGGGTAGGGGGTAGAGTGGAATTGGATAGAATATCCCTCCTCTACTGTACGCAGGACCCGTTTGTCCGTTGTAATACGGGCCCAAGCCTGGTAGAAACGGGATAAGCGGTCTCGGAATATTGGAAATGGATCCTTCTGTTCTGGTACTCCAACCTCGGGCAGTCCTTCAAAAGCCCTGTTTTGGGCCCTGAGATTTGCCCGGGGG
>VOCT01065413.1:0-12133 GCA_007922175.1 Pelusios castaneus
GGCTGGATTCCAGGACCCAGGAAGCCTCCTCCAGTCCCATGTTCCTGTTCTCCTAGACAGAGCGGCGCATCACTGTTATGCACTGGTGACTGCGTTCTACCTCAGAAGCAGCTGCATTTCAGGCAATGGATGGTCAATCAACATGTGTGAGGTCTGTGATGCACTAGGGGTGTCTCCCAGGTAATGGGACACCACTCCCTCACCTGAGGAGTTATTGTGGATAATTTGTCACTCGGCAGAGTCCAGGGTTGGGTCTGGGTCATCCCTGAGTTCTCTTCTTTCTACCTTTACTAGCTCTTGTGTGGCAAGAGTAGACCCTACAAAGAGAAGAGAAATAATCTTCACTATCACAGTCTCCCCACCTCTCCTGATAAGAAAGGGTTAAGTTGTTTTTAATTTGTTGTTTTCTTCAACTGTACGCAGAGATCATGAGCAAGTGACCCATGCTCCACACTACAGGGGAAGGTGAAAAACCCAAGGGTCCCTAAAGGACCCCAGATAGGCACATAGCAGCCAAAGGCCATGGCCACCAGTGTGCCTGACTCCACCACACACTGGGCAGGGATCAGGAACATCTGGACTAAGCTGGTGGTGATGTTGATCTCCCAGGCTCTGAACTGGAATGTGCCCAGCACCCTGGGCAGGGCAGAGCTGGATGTGACTCAGGGCCAGCACACAGTGAAAGAAACATGGGCAAACACAGGCTGGGCTCTGCCTTAATGAGGAAGAGAACAGTGACATTGACCAGCAAGGAGGTGCTGTAGATGGAGCAAAAATGGATGGAGACCCACTGGTGCGGATGTTCCAGCCGTGGCAGACTTAGCAGAATGGAGGAGGAAGGGCCGAAGGTACTGGCATTGGAGGGATCTGACCTGGGGAGAGGCGACCAGTGTGCTTGGCCATGGGGAATCCCCATCACCATGACAGGAAAAAGAGAGGATTAAACACAGAGTCTCATGGGGTACATGAAAAGACTGTCCATGCCCAGAATAGATTCTAAACCCCCTAAACTCTGCTGTGAACTACAGGAAACACCATGTTTCATGAGCCACAACTGGGTACTGCAACTGACCTGCAGCCTATTCATCTTCTTCTCCAGCTGCAGTCTGTCTCTTTGCTGAAGCCATAGGCTATGTACACACGATCAGATTAAAGCGCAACATGGCAATCGCACTATAAAACTCACGTGACCTTTATTGCGGGACAACGCATACACACGTTGCTCCTTGCAACACAACAAAATTACATGCATTATCGCGGTTGAGCGCAATGACTTCTGGGCACCTATCCCATCGTTCCATTTTCCCTAAATCGGCGCTATGAATCATGGGATGAAGGAAAGGAACGCAAAGCGCCATGGGTAAAGCGTCAGTTTCCCATGGTGCTTTGTGTTCCCCTAGCGTCTTCGTCATTTCCAATAGCAACTCGCACCTATTTTCAACATTGCAGTGACGCAACGCACCACTTGCGAGCAATCACAACAGCAACAGCATGGATCCTGCTCTGATCTCCACTGTCGTCTTCAACGTTCTGAATACATCTCGGCTTGTTGCTCAGTACGCAATGAGCTCCGAGTCAGACGAGGACACCGAGGAGCAGGGGATGATCGATGCCATGCAGAGCAACAGCACCACGTTGCTCAGCTCCTTCACCAATCATCTGCACACGGTGTAACGCCGTTTCTGGTCGAGAGAGACAAGCACCGAGTGGTGGGATCGCATTGTTATGCAGCTGTGGGATGACGAGCAGTGGGTACAGAACTTTCGAATGCGGAAAGCAACCTTTCTGGAACTGTGCTCAGAGTTGGCCCCTGCCCAGAGACGGAAAGACACCAACATGAGGTCAGCCCTAACCGTGGAGAAGCGTGTTGCGATTGCTGTATGGAAGATGGCGACTCCCGACTGCTACCGGTCCGTTGCAAACCAGTTTGGAGTCGGGAGGACCACTGTCGGATTAGCCCTCTCACAAGTGTGCCGAGCCATCAATCGCATCCTGCTACGGAGGACGGTGACATTGGGCAATGTTTGTGAGATTGTGGACGGCTTTGCTGCCATGGGATTCCCTAACTGTGGGGGAGCAATAGATGGCACACACATCCCAATTTTGGCTCCAGACCATCTCGCGACAGAGTACATAAACAGGAAGGGCTACTTCTCCATGGTGCTGCAAGCACTCGTGGATCACAAGGGGCGTTTCACGGACATCAATGCTGGGTGATCGGGAAAGATGCATGATGCCCGCATTTTCAGGAATACTGGTCTGTCCTGGGAGCTGCAAGGGGGTACCTTTTTCCCTGATCAAAAAATAACAGTGGGGGAGGTGGAGATGCCCATAGTCATCCTAGGAGACCCAGCATACCCACTGATGCCATGGCTCATGAAGCCATACACCGGTAACCTGGATCGCAGCAAGGAGCGGTTCAATTATCGATTGAGCCACTGCAGAATGACTGTGGAGTGTGCCTTTGGCCGTTTATAAGGGCGCTGGTGATGTTTGTATGGGAGGCTGGACTTGGCGGAGGACAACATCCCTGCCGTGATTGCATCATGTTGTGTCCTCCATAACATTTCTGAAAGTAGGGGAGAAAAGTTTTCCCCTATGTGGGCTACGGAGGCACAGTGCCTCGAGGAAGCATACGAGCAGCCAGCCACTAGGAGTATTAGGGTGGCACAAGGAGAGGCTGCCCGCATAAGGGAGGCACTCAGGGAGCATTTCAATTATGCCCTCCCCTAGTTAACTTCCATGACGCATCAGGTGCACCTTAGGATCATTTCAATAATGTGTATAAATAAACGCATTCTTCAAAGTATTTGTTACTGTTTTTATTAAAACCTAAAAGGTGGGGGTGGGGTTACAGGTTGGTGTAGCTCCGGGTCTCATAAAAGTAGCTGAGGGGGGGACTGGATGTTGTCCTGTACCGGGGGGAAGGGTGGCCTTCAAAGAAATGCTTTGAGGGACTGCGGTGTGTGGGAGGCAGACACGCTGAACTGTCTGGAGTGGAGCCCGGACATTTATCACCTGGGACTGCAAAGCAATCATGCTCTTGAGCAGTTCTGTTTGCTACTTCATGACGCTTATCAGTTCGTCCCTGTGTTTCTGCCTCCTCTGCTGGGATTCCTCTCTCCAGGCTCGATTCTCCCTCGTGGATTCCTGTGTTGCTTTCAGCAGCTCGTTAAACATATCCTCCCTGTTTCTTCGAGCACGCCGCCGAATGTTTCTCATTCGGTCAGCTGGGGTAGACACCGGCCTTGTGAAGGTCAATTCTAATACAAAAATAACAATAAAGACATTGTTAGCACATAGCATAGATAACCAATGTAACCTTCCAGTTGCACATTCCACTGGAAGGTACAGGGCGGTCAACACACTATGCTTCGTTGAAGCGGACAAGGTACGTTCTAATAGATGGCTTACCGGGGGCTAAGAATCTGCACTGGGGACACAGATGGAACCAGATATCTTTCTCCTCAGAGTGCCCCTGCCATCTAGAATACATCTCCTATATGCCGCCGGTAGCAAGCCAGGACCGTATGCTGCTGCACTG
Organism: Pelusios castaneus; assembly: GCA_007922175.1. Lineage (NCBI taxonomy): Eukaryota > Metazoa > Chordata > Testudines > Pelomedusidae > Pelusios > Pelusios castaneus. The sequence continues at coordinate 3,545 of VOCT01065413.1, forward strand.
TGTGCTGCCATGGTTCCCAGGGCTGTGCTTTGCAGCTGGAGAGGCAGAGTATCCGTCTTTGGGAGCATAGACACAAACGCTCTCCCATCTAACCTGAGTATTAGGCTCTGGAGGTACATCGAGGAAACCTTTACTGACCTAAATGCAGATGATTATTTTACAATCACTGCTTGTATTGATGCCCTGCTAATGAATGCAGAGTAAATAGCGTGCACAGCGGGGACCCGCAAGCACCCCCACCCCAGACAATGATATTTTAGCAGGAGCCAGAGCTGAACGAAGGAGAAACTTACCTGAACCCCCCTCTGCCGCCTCAGAGAACACGCTGCAGTTCAAGCCTTGGGTGGACGTCTCAGCGGGGCTGCTGAAGAGCTCCTGGCTACACGCAGTTGCGCTTTCCTCCGTGTCATCCTCCATCTCCTCCTCCTCCTCAACAACGTCCTCATCCTGCTCGGCTCTGGCAATCACCGGATGAGGGGGGGCTGAAGTGTCCATGGGACTCTTGGCAGTGGTTGTTGGGCTCCCACTGAGGATGGCTTCTATTTCCTTATAGTACCTGCATGTAGCAGGTGCTGATCCGGAACAGCGGTTTCCCTCCTTCGCTCGGTGATAGGTTATTCTGAGCTCCTTCACCTTTGATCTGCACTGCACTGTGTCTCTATCATGCCCTCTCTCTGACATGGCCTGAAAAATTATGCCAAATGTATCATAATTCCTCCTGCTGCTGCATAGCTGCGCCTGCACAGCGGACTCTCCCCAGATGCTGATCAGGTCCAGCACCTCTGCTGTGCTCCAAAGGGGTGCGCGTCTTCCACGGCGGGCCGCCATTGCTAATGATGATTGGAGCCCAAACACACTCCACGAGGAAGAGAGCAGGAAGTGAAACAGACTAGAAATTTGAAAATCCCAGGAATAAGTTCGGGGCAGGGCGGGGACAGTTTCATCATGGCCACAGAGCGGGTGGGGGGAAGACCAGAGAGGACGACTTTGGAATGCTGGGACACTTCCGGAGGCCAGTCAATGCTCGGTAAGTGTACACACGAGCGCAAAAGCGCAACAGCTGTTCCACGTTAGCTGTTACCACCCTCGTAGAGGTGGTTTTTGTATTGCGCTACAAAAAGACAGTTAACGCGCAACAGCCCTGTTGCACGTGTGTACGCCGTTGTTGCTATCGTGCGGTAATGAGTTTTAATGCGCGATAAAATGCTCGTGTGTACAATAGCCCTTCCAACAAAGGCTGCGTCTACACTGGTAAATTAAGTCGACTTAAGCTTGGCTTAAGTTGAATTAATGTGCCCTGCCTCTACACTACACTTTGCTTAAGTAGACTTAAGCAGTTTGCTTAAGTCGACTTAAGGAAAATAAAGTCGACTTAATGAAAATTAAGTCGACTTTATTAAACCACCTTTCTACTCGACCTAAGGCTTAATTCGACTTTCTAAAGTTGAATTAAGCCAGTGTAGCCTTGGGGTAGCCCTAAGTCGACTTAGGGTTACCCCAGGACTACACCAATGCCCTCCATGCTGGGAGGGGGGCACAGGGGGAGCCTGGCATGCCCCTCAAAGGGCAGGGCATGTTGGCACAGTGTGACACTGTCTGGATTTAGGGAAGCATTTATGATATTTTCTATGGATATCTCATAAATGCTATAATCCATAGGAACTATGTCATGTTTGGTATCAATAGAAAGGTAGTAATTTGCTGGGAATGATTATATAGTTTATGTCTAGGAATTTTATTTTGATTAGAAGTTGAGAATTTGATGTTATATCCATACTTTAACTTGTGTCATTCTGAAGGAATGTCTTAGATGGGAGGGTGTGAACAACCATTGTCTCCTTAATGTTTAGGAATTTGCCAGGTGATCTGGTCCCAGGGAGTAAACGTCCCTGTCCCCCTTTGCCCCATTTTACACAGGGGGTGCTCCCCCCCGCCACCGTGGACCTGCCCAAGGTCCCCCTAGCCCGACAAAGTCGACCTAGAGCATCCAGTGTGGACACTCTAGGTCGACTTTGTAAGTTCCCCTTTAAGTCGACTTTAATTTTAAGTGTAGACTCACTAAGTCGACTTAACTAAGTTGACTCAAAGTTGACTTAGTTAAGTCGACGTAGTTAGAGTCGACTTAAAAGTGCAAGTGTAGACATAGCCTAAGATATCTGTATTTGGTCATCAGCATTTAATATTCCTGTCGTGCATAACGGGGATCCTTCCAAACCCCGCTAAAGCCTGATTCAGGGACTGAGAACTTCACTTACTTCTGATTAAATTCACTGGTGAGCCTTTAACCCTATCCAAATTACTAAATAACCAAGGATCAGGAACACCACTGTCCAGAGCATTTCAACATCTTCATTAATGATCTTGATGATGGAATAGACTGTGTGCTTAGTAAGTTTGCTGATGACACCAAGTTGGGGGGAATGGTAGATACTCTGGAGGGCAGGGACAGGATCCAGGGAGACTTGGACAAATTGGAACACTGGAATGAAAGAAACCTCATGAGGTTCAACAAAGACAAGTGCAAAGTCCTGCACTTAGGATGGAAAAATCCCATGCACTGCTACAGGTTGGGGACCAATCGGCTAAGTAGCAGCACTGTAGAAAAGGACCTGGGGGTTATGGTGGACGGGAAGATGAATATGAGCCAACAGTGTGCCCTTCTTGCCAAAAAAGCCAATGGCATATTAGGCTGCATCAGTAGGAGTATTGCCAGCAGATCGAGGGATGTGATAATTCCCCTCTATTCAACACTGGTCAGGCCGCATCTGGAATATTGTGTCCAGTTTTGGGCTCCCCACTACAGAAAGGATGTGGACAAATTAGACAGAATCCAGCGGAGGGCAACAAAAATGATTAGGAGGCTGGGGCACATGACTTATGAGGAGAGACTGAAGGAACTAGGCTTATTTAGTCTACAGAAGAGAAGACTGAGGGGAGATTTGATAGCAACCTTCAACTACTGGAAGGGGTGCTCCAAAGAGGAGGGAGCTAGGCTGTTCTTGAGGGTAACAGAGGACAGAACAAGGAGCAATGGTTTCAAATTACAGCTGGGGAGGTCAAGGTTGGATATTAGGAAAAACTTTCTCACTAGGAGGGTGGTGAAGCATTGGAATGGGCTATCTAGGGAGGTGGTAGAATCTCCATCTTTGGCGATTTTTAAGGCTCGGTTAGACAAAACCCTGGTTGGGGTGATTTAGGGGGAGTGGTCCTGCTTTAACAGGGGGTTGGACTAGATGACCTCGTGAGGTCCCTTCCAACCCTATGATTCTATGACTCCAGAGAACAGCACCAGAATATGTGTGAGTGGGGGCAGTCCCTGGGAGGCAGAGCCCAGGGCCAATCACTCTGTGGGGGCCTCCACCTCACCAGTTCTGGGGGGTAGGATGGGCCGGAGGCAAACCCACATCCCCCCCCGTACCCACCCCACGTCACATGCTCTCCCATGTCTTGCAGCCTCACCCCTGCACAGGGCACAGCAGCGGGTCTCAGCGCCCCATGTGCACCAGGGAAGGAGGACCTGTAGAGGCCAGGCCCTCAGGCCCTGCTGAAGGGTTGCAGGGGGGCACAGGGCCAGCCCACATTAGGGACCAATCAGAGGGGCCCCAGCCCAGGCTGCCAAGTTTCAGGGTTCTGCATGGTGCCCCTGCCTTCCCCTGCATGGGGCAGAATGGCAGAGTGGTGGCCATAGCCTCTGCCACTGGAGAGAGGTCTGTTCAGAAGTCGGGGATGGGGAGTGGGTGGGCAGGGCCAGAGGCCACCCACTCTCCTTGCATTGCTCCACACAGCCCTGCAGAGCCCTGGCCACACACTGGCCCAACTCACCCTGCCCTCTGGGGCAGACCAGCCAGCCGACGGGGTGGGGAGAGCACAAAAAGCTGCGTGGAACAATGCAGGGAGGATGGTCTCTGGCCTGTGGACCTGGCCCGTCTTTGGTGCTGAATGGGCCCCAGAGGCAGCAGGGTCGACCTCGCGCCAAGAAGATAAATGTGATGTTTCGATCAGACCTGAATGTAAGGTTTTGGTCAAACCTGAAGGGAACATTCTGGCCAAGTCTAAAAGTAATGTCACGGTCAAATCTGACACCCTGATGGATGAAGATGTCCAATGATGAGTGCATCTATCAGATCTATGGGTGGCATCAGAAAAGGGGTATGTGAACCAATCAAGATTAATTTGTACCCCAAAAGGGGCTGAGTCACTAGCTCCGAGTAGGCTATAAAAGCAGGAGTCCGAGAGCCCAGATTTCGTGTAGCCCGAGAGGGTGATGGAGAGTCCCGCCGTCTGTTGAGCTGTTCCATTGCCTTGCGAGCATGAATGCTGCCAACAGATCTGTTGAGATAGATTGTTTGCCATTGTTCTACGCTGCAATAAAGCCTAGTCTGGCACCTTCGTTTCTACAAGAATAGTTGATCGTGTTGGTTTCTTCGATCATGAGTGTTGCCTCAGTTTACCTCTTGCACACAGGGTACGCCTAGGCTTATGGTCACTGAGCTAACAGAGTCCTCACTAAAGACCTGAGCCAAAGGTAACCCAAAGTGTTAACCAAAGGAGCACCTCGGCTTAGGATCACCAGGCTAACTCAGTACCTACTTAAGATCCAGGCCAGGCTCTAGATCACTGGGCTAATGGAGTCCCCACTTACAGATCTGAGCCAGGGGTAATTCTGAGGGAGCACGCATACAGAGACTCACACACGCAGCCAAGCAGACATCCATGTTGGATGCATAACATCAAAAAAAAACCACCTGCCGCCTGGCACTAACCACAACAACCAGGCTTCTGATTCCCCACACCCCTTATCTCAAAGCCTTCCAAAATAGAAACAGCCCCTTTATTGCACTCCAGCTCCTCTGGCTCCCACTTAACTGCATGGTCCCTTAAAGAAATAGGTTCTCTTGACCCCAAAGAGTCAGCCACATTACACAGAACAATATAGGTTTGATCTTCCCCAAAATACCACACGGATAGCCAATCCGTTAGTAACTACAACTAAAGGTTTAATATGAATGACATGCATACAAATGATTTAGAGCCCACGTAAAACAAATTCATACGAAGAATAAGGAGTTAGCAGGCATGATCAGTTTCTCTGGTAGACACACAGCACCCGGGTGGGCCTCAGTCCTTTCTCCAGTCACAGAGAAATAGTTCCAGAGATGGGTGTTGGCTGTAGACTGAGGACTTGAGACCAGATGGAGTCGGGGTTGCTGCCTTTTATCACCTCTGGCCTTCTCCATGCTGTGTGCAGTTCTTTCCAATCAAAATGGCATTGAGTCACATGGTTAAGTCCGAGTGGCTCAGCAGGTTTCTCCCTGGGCCCATAGTACCTGAAAGCTTCCTTAAAGGGCCATTAAGGAGATAATGGCTGTAGACGGTACACTGTCTGGGAATTAATTCTGTGTCCAGTTCTGTTCAATATTTTCATAATAATTTAGATGATGGCACAGAGAGTACACTTATAAAGTTTGCTGATGATACCAAGGTGGGAGGGGTTGTACGTGCTTTGGAGGATAGGATCACAATTCAAAATTATTTAGACAAACTGATGAAATGTTCTGAGATAAATAGAATGAAATTCAATAAAGACAAATGTAATGTATTCCACTTAGGAAAGAACAATCCATTGCACTCATTAAATAATGGTCAATGACTGCATAGGAAGGAGTACTGGGGAATGGGATCTGGGTGTCACAGTGGACCACAAGCTAAATATGAGGTTTTTTTTAAAAAAAAACACCATTCTGGGATGTATTAACAGGTATATTTTAAGTCAGAGATGAGAAGTAATTCTTCCATTCTATTCCATGCTAATTTGCCCTCAACTGGAGTATTGTGTCCAGTTCTGGGTGCCTCATTTCAGAAAATATGTGGACAAATTGCAGAAAATCCAAAGAAGAGAAACATGAATGATTAAAGGTCTGGAAAATTTGTCTTATGAGGGAAAATTGAAAGAGCTGGGTTTGTTTAGTCTGTAAAAGAGGCGACTGAGACAGGGCATGATAATAGTTTTCAAGTACCTAAAAGGTTGTCACGAGGAGGAGGGAGGAAAATTGTTCTCCTTAACCGCCAGTGATAGGGCAAGAAGCAATGGGCTAACATTATGGCAAAGGAGGGTTAAGTTTGACATTAGGAAAAGATTGCTAACAGTCAGGGTGATTAACCATTGGAATAAGTGGCCTCGGCAGGTTGTGGAATCTCCATCATTGGAGGTTTTTTCAGAGCAGGTTAGACAAGCACCTGTCAGGGATGCTTTAAGAGGGTACATGGTCCTGCCAGGAGTGCAGGAAACTGGAGTCGATGACATCTCCTGGTCCCTTCCAATTTTTATGTTTCTATAATTCTAGTATTCCTTTTGCAATTTTACTTTTTTTTTTAAACAGACCACTTCAAAATTGCAGAGGGTCTTGTCAGACCACTTTTAAATAAAGCCTTTCCTTGGTCCACCTGAATGGAGATCTCAGACTATGGTTTGAGAACTTCTGGTGTAGGTGAAAGCTTGTATATGAATTACAACTTTGAAAACAAGACTTGAGTGCATCAGCAAGGCTTTTACTTTATTCAGAATACGAGAGCACTCACGGGGAGAACAAAGGCAGTCTCCGCCTCAGTGACGCAGTACAGTATCTTTTATAGAACTTTAGCATATTTTGCAGGAAACCATAACAGTTTCTCATTGGCACAACTACAATTTCTCCTTTTAGGGCAGCACAAGGACAAGATAATATTTCCCAAAAACAGGTAAACAGCTGTAGCTGGACAGAACTAGTCTTCAAGGATATGTCTCACTCACACAAAGAGTAACAGCTCTTATCAATGCCCCCTAGCTGCATTCTTCTACAATCACCTTGATAAATCTGCAGCACACCTACGACCCAGCCTGAAAACTGAGGCACCCAGATGTGCGGCAGTGAAGAGGTCCCCTGTCACTAAAAGACCGCTGCCACCACTGCTTTCAGTAGAGGTATGAAGGGGACATGGCTCCCGGCTGCCGAAAAACTGTCAAAGCCCCTAACACCTTTGGCAGCAGTGTGGTATATGAAAGACACGCCCCCCTTCCCCGCCACCCCTGCTAAAAGCAGGACCACTCCCACTAAGTCATCCCAGCCAGGGTTTTGTCCAACCGGGCCTTAAATGTTTCCAAAGAGGGAGATTCCACCACCTCCCTAGGTAACCCATTCCAATGCTTCACCACTCTCCTACAGAGAAAGCTTTTCCTCCCCAGCTACAACTTGAAACCATTGCTCCTTGTTCTGTCCTCTGTCACCACGGAAAATAGCCTAGCCCACTCCTCTTTGGAGCACCCCTTCAAGTAGCTTAACGTTGCTATCAAATTCCACCTTAGTCTTCTCTTCTGCAGAATAAATAAGCCTAGTTCCTTCAGTCGTCCCTTGTAAGTCATGTGCCTCAGCCCCCTAATCATTTTCATTGCCCTCCTCTGGGTTCTTTATAATTTGTCTACATTCTTTCTTTAATGGGGAGTCCAAAACTGGACGTGATCATCCAGATGCAGTCTCACCAGAGCCGAATAGAGGGGACTAATCACATGAAGATGTTGAATAAAACTGGCCCCAGGGCCAACCCCTGGGGCACTCCACTTGTTTCTAGTTGCCAACTAGACGCTGACTCTGATGATTTAGCCAGTTTTCTAGCAATTTTACAGTTCATTCATCCAATCCATACTTCCCTCACTTGATGGTAAAAATGCTGTGGGAAACTATATCAAAGTCCCGTATGTGATCTAGGAAGGAAGCACCTCACCAGGTCACCAGCCAGCTTGACATCCAGGGAGCCAGGGGAAAACTTTAGATCCCTTTATGAGTAAAAAGCTGGAGTAGCCTCTTCCAGATTTGTCTGGTACTCACCCCATAGATGATAGGATTTAGCATGGGGGGCACTAGCAGATACAAATTGACAGTGATAATATGGAAATAGAGAGGCACATTTTGGCCAAACCAGTGTGTGAAGATTGAGAAAATAGCAGGGATCCAAAATGTTAGAAGGACACAGAGGTGGGAGCCACATGTACTAAAAGTCTTGATATGGACTTCCTTTTTTGGGAGCCTGAAGATGGTTCTGAGGATCTGAATATAAGAAAAGGCGATAAAAGGCAAATCTGAGCCATACAATAATAATGTCAAAAAGTAGCCGTAGTAATTGGAGACGTGGATGTCGGTGCAGGCCAGCTTCACCACGGCTATATACTCGCAGTACGTGTGGGCGATTACGTTGGTTCTGCAGTACGGCCACCTTGCTGCCAGGAAGGGAATGGGCAATATAAGCAGGACACCTCGCAGCAGTGCGGCCAGGCCGATCTTGGCCACCACAGAGTTTTTCAGGATGGTGGAATGTCTCAGGGGATCACAGATGGCCACGTAGCGATCAAAAGCCAAGGCCACAATGATCCCAGCCTCAGTTACTGAGAAGCAGGTAATGAAGTACATCTGTGTGAAGCAGTCACGTAAATCTATCTCCCTGGAATTGAACCAGAAGATGCTCAGCATTTTGGGCAGGGTTGACGTAGACAGGACCAGGTCATTTACAGCTAGCATGCAGAGAAAATAATACATGGGGACATGTAGGCTGGGCTCT
>VOCT01065708.1:0-11307 GCA_007922175.1 Pelusios castaneus
ATTACAAAACTGGTGTTTTAACTGGAGATTTAAAAAATAACGAATGTAGAATTGTTGTCTTTATGTGCCTTCTCCGATTTTTGAGGTTTGAATGTTCATATTTTCAAGCACTTCTAGTTCTGCAGCACCCTGAGGACTGTAACCTTACCTTTTTAAAACTGAAGCTGAACTGGTCATGTAAGCAGAAGACCATGAGGTGTTTTTTTTTTTTAAAACAACAAAAACCCTCAACCATAACAAAAGCTCAAATCGAACCAGTCTTTCTGTAAAACCACAGGCGTTAGGCAATGTGAATTTTCAGTAAGCGCCTGTTAACTGCACCAATGCTTCCACCATCTATCCTTTTGACAAGATTTAAAACAAATGAATGCTCATGGCAACCATTATTTAAATGAATGCTTTACTGGTAGTTTCCCTAACAAGGATAGGGACTGAGAGGACCATCAGATTTAAAAATTAGACCCCACAGCAGTGTGTTGCCTCTCCGAGGGTGAGTGCATGCATCCTGCCCTTCACTTGGGACAGTGGCTCCTCAGATCCTATCCCAGCAAACTTATTCACCTTTCCTTAGTTCTCATCTTCTACCTGAATGATGTGTCTCTGATCCAGCGCCCTTCTGGCTCCAGGATCAATCTGCGCTCCTGGGGCTGGGCAGGACGGCTTGGGCCCTTGAACAGAACACGACCAGTCCAGAACTGCTCTCCCGCCTGCCTGTCAAAGTCCCCCTGCACGGCAGCGAGCGGACCGGCTACTACCGCAGCCTGCCCGGCTGGACCCGTTCTGCGAAGAAGCCTTTTCCAGCAGGAGCCAGGCTACCTCCTGTTGCAGATAGGGATGCCCGGAGACGGGCCGGGGTCAGCAACAGTGGGTTCGTTCCCCAGAGTGCGTAGCACCAGTAACGACACCGGGGCGCAGAAGCACACCACGTTTGAGATCTCAAGCAGGCACACGGAGACAGGCATGTCTCAAATCATGCGTGCCCCACCCCCGTTGCAGTAACCCTTATATAGACAGGTTGTTTACTTCAATACTTTTCTCCTTGTAAACGGTGGAAATACTCTTCCCCCTTCTTTTAGAGAGCAAACTTTGACAGATTTCCACTGGTACTTTCAAGGCTTATCTGCTTTACTTCCTGGAATTGAGCGATCTCCCTGTATGGTCACTGGCTGTGTCTGAGGCCTTGTATACACGATCACTGTATTGCGCCTTAAAAATCATTACCGCGTGACAGCTAGCACGGTGTACATATGTGCAATGGTGATGTTGCACGTCAAGCGCCTTGCTGTAGCGCAATCCAACAACCACTTCGATGAGAGTGGTAACAGCTGTTGCGTATCATCTGTTGCGCGTTTGCGCTCGTGTGTACGCTTACCGCGCAATGATCAGCCTCCGGAAGTGTCCCAGCATTCCCAAGTCGTCCTCTCTGGACTTCCCCCCACCTGCTCTTTGGCAGTGACGAAACTGTCCCCGCCCAGATTTGATTACCGGGATTTTCAAATATTTCGTCAGTTTCATTTCCTGGTCTTTTCCTCGTGGAGTGCAGCAGTGTTCCCAGTAGCAATGGCGACCCGTTGTGGAAGACGCACACCCCTTTGGTCCACGGCAGAGGTGCTTGACCTGATCAGCATCTGGGGAGAGTCCGCTGTGCAGGCGCAGCTTCGCGGCAGCAGACGAAATTACGATACATTGGGCATGATTTCTCAGGCAATGACGGAGAAAGGTTATGATAGAGACACATTGCAGTGTAGATCAAAGGTGAAGGAGCTAAGAATCAGCTATCAGAGAGCGAAGGAGGGAAACCGGCGATCGGGATCAGCACCTGCTACATGCAGGTACTATCAGGAGATTGGAGCTATCCTCAGTGGTGACCCCACAACAACTCCAAACACCACAGTGGACACATCTCTAACCACAGATGAAGTCAATGCCACAACGGAGCTGGATGAGGACCTTGAGGAGGTGGCGGGGGAGACGGAGGAGGACCCGGGGCAAAGCGCGGCAGCGTGTAGCCAGGAGCTGTTCTGAACCCCCACTGATACGTCCTCTCAAGAAGACATTAATTGCAGCATGTCCCTTGAGTCGGCTGAGGGGGGCTCTGGTAAGTTTCTGATTTGTAATGCTAAAAGTCTGTCTCACGTTAAAATATCATTGTGCGTTGCGGGGGTGCTTGCTGTGTCTCCCCGCTGTGCATGCTCCTTACTCCCCATCCATGAGAAGGGCATCAACACAAGCACTGATTGTGAAGTAATCATCTGCATTTAGGTCAGTAAATGATTCTTCAATGCACCTCCAGAGCCTAGTACTCAGATTGGATGGGATGGCATTTGTGCCAACGCTCCCAAAGACGGACACTTTGCCCCGCCAGCTGCAAAGCACAGCCCTGGGAACCATGGCCGCAAACAGTGCTGCAGCATACGGTCCCGGCTAGCTGCCAGCGGCATGTAGGAGATGTATTCTAGCGGGCAGGGGCACTCCGAGGAGAGCGATATCGGGTTCCATCTCGGTGCCCAACGCTGATTATTAGCCCCCAGTAAAGCTGTCTACTAGGACGTACCTTGTCCGCTTCAGCAAGGCATAGGGTGTTGACCGCACTGCACCTTCCAGAGTAATGTGCTACTGGAAGTTTAATTTTCTTATCCTGGCTATGTGTAAATAGCAGCTTGACAATTATTTCTTTCTTTAGAACAGACCTTGAGAAGGCCGTTGTCTACTCCCGCTGCCCGAATGAGAAACATTCGGCAGCGTGCACGAAGGAACAGGGAGGATATGTTTCAGGACGTGTTGAAAGCTACACAGGAGTCCTTGAAAACTGCACAGGACTCCTCCTCTGCGACTAGAGCATTCAGAGCTGAATACCAGCAGATGTTGAAAACACACACCGAGGAACTGATAAGCGTCATGAAGGAGCAAACAGAACTGTTCAAGAGCATGATCGCATTGCAGTCCCAGGCAATTAATGTTAGGGCTCCACTACAGACACTGCAGCCGCGTCTGCCTCCCACCCCCCGTAGTCCCTATAAGAATTTCTATGAAGTGCACCCGTCCCACCATAGCATTCCAACAACTAGCTCTCCCCCCCTGTACTTTCTAGAGCTCCGCAGCTACACACACCTGTAAACGGCTGAAGGCACACTCCACAGTCATTCTGCAGTGGCTCAATCTGTAATTGAACCGCTCCTTGCTGTGATCTAGGTTCCCAGTGTACGGCTTCATGAGCCATGGCATCAGTGGGTATGCTGGGTCTCCGAGGATAACTGTGGGCATCTCCACATCCCCCACTGTAATTTTTTTATCAGGGAAAAAGGTACCCCCTTGCAGCTTCTGGTACAGACCGGAGTTCCTGAAAATGTGGGCATCATGCACCTTTCCCGACCACCCAGCATTGATGTCAGTGAAACGCCCCTTGTGATCCACGAGTGCTTGCAGCACCATGGTGAAGTAGCCCTTCCTGTTGATGTACTCGGTAGCGAGATGATCCGGTGCCAAAATAGGGATGTGTGTGCCATCTGTGGCTCCCCTGCAGTTCGGGAATCCCATGGCAGCAAAGCTATCCACAATCTCACTGACATTCCCCAACGTCACCGTCCTCCGTAGCAGCACACGATTGATGGCTGTGCAGACTTGTGTTAGGGCTATTCCGACAGTGGACCTCCCGACTCCAAACTGGTTTGCAACGGACCGGTAGCAGTCAGGAGTCGCCATCTTCCAAAGAGCTATCGCTACACGCTTCTCCACAGTGAGGGCTGATCTCATGTTGGTGTCTTTACGTCGCAGGGCAGGGGCCAACTCCGAGCACAGTTCCAGAAATGTTGCTTTCCACATTCTAAAGTTCTGTACCCACTGCTCGTCATCCCACAGCTGCATAAAAGACGGTTACTAACCTTTTTCTGTAACTGTCGTTCTTCAAGATGTGTTGCTCACGTCCACTCCAATTAGGTGTGCGCGCGCATCGTGCACGGCTGCCGGAAAGGATTTCCCTAGCATCCCCAGAGGGTCGGCTACAGAGCCCCCTGGAGTCGCGCCTGTATAGCGCGCCTTATAAGGGCTCGCCGACCCTTCCCCTGTCAGTTCCTTCTTGCCAAGGATCCGACAGAGGGGCAGGTGGGCGGGTTTGGAGTGGACGTGAGCAACACATCTCGAAGAACGACAGTTACAGAAAAAGGTTAGTAACCGTCTTTTCTCCTTCGAGTGATTGCTCACGTCGACTCCAATTAGGTGATTCCCAAGCACTTACCGGAGGAGGGGTCGGAGATTAGCCTCTTAGGGACTTCAGTACTGCCCTGCCGACCGCTGCGTCCTCTGCTGCTTGTTGGGCGATCGCATAATGGGCTGCGAACGTGTGAATTGAGGACCAGGTTGCCGCTCTGCATATTTCCTGGATCGGAACACAGGCTGCAAAGGCTGTCGACGTGGCCTGGGCTCTTGTCGAATGGGCCGTGATTTTTGGGGCTGGCTTATTGGCTAGCCCGTAGTATGTCTTTATGCATGATGTAATCCATGAGGAGATTGTCTGTGCAGAGACTGGATGTCCCTTCATCCTGTCGGCTACAGCCACAAACAGTTGAGGGGACTTCCTAAAGGCCTTTGTCCTTTCAATATAAAAGGCGAGGGCCCTTCGTACATCTAAGGAGTGTAGGGTCCGCTCCCGGTCTGAGGTGTGAGGCCTCGGGTAGAACACCGGGAGAAAGATATCTTGGCTCGTGTGGAAGGCCGAGACTACCTTGGGTAGGAAGGCCGGATGTGGTCGGAGTCGGACCTTATCCTTGAAAAATACCGTATACGGCGGCTCTGACGTGAGGGCTCGAAGCTCGGAGACTCTCCTGGCAGAGGTGATTGCCACGAGGAATGCGACCTTCCATGAAAGGTATAGTTCTGAGCATGTCGCTAAGGGCTCGAATGGGGCTTTAGTGAGAGCTCTAAGGACTAGGTTCAGATCCCATTGTTGAACTGGTTCCGTTACGTCAGGAAACCTTTTTGCTATGCCCTTGAGGAAGCGGCCCACGATAGTGTTGGAAAAGACGGAACAGCCCTCTATCGGTGGGTGTAGGGCTGAGATGGCCGCTAAGTGCACCTTCAGGGAGGAAATGGATAGTCCCTCATGTTTGAGGTGGAGGAGATAATCAAGTATGTCCGGAAGGCTGGCCTCCCTCGGGGACAACGAACGTTCCTCGCACCAGATGGTGAAACGCTTCCACTTTGAAAGGTAAGTTGCCCTGGTGGAGGGCTTCCTACTCTCCAGCAGGATTTCTTGAACGAGGCTCGAGCATTGCATTTCCCTTTGGTTTAGCCATGAAGCTTCCACGCCATGAGGTGGAGTGATTGAAGGTCCGGGTGGCGAACCACGCCTGCCTGCTGGGTGAGTAAGTCCGGCAACAGTGGGAGGTTGATGGGTGTTGCCACCAGGAGGTCTAGGAGGGTGGGGAACCAGTGCTGGCGAGGCCAGGCCGGGGCAATCATTATTACTGATGACTTGTCCTTTTTTATTTTTGACAGAACCAGATGGATTAGTGGAAACGGCGGAAACGCATAGAGTAGACCGGTCTTCCATGGGATTTGGAAGGCATCCGCCAGCGACCCTGCACTCAGCCCTCGGAAGGAGCAGAATCTGCTGCACTTGGCATTGTCCTGTGTGGCAAACAGGTCTAGATGGGGAGTCCCCCAGGACTGGAAGATGGAGTGAAGTACCTCCGTGTGCAACGACCATTCGTGTACTTGAATAGCCCGGCTCAAGGAGTCTGCCAGGGCGTTCTGGACTCCTGGAAGATAAAACGCTTCCAAGTGGATATTCCGGGGAATACAAAATCGCCAGAGGTCCAGGGCTTCTTTGCATAGGGGGGAGGAGCGGGCCCCCCCTTGCCTGTTGATATAGAAGACGGTTGCGATGTTGTCCGACTTCACTGCCACGCATTGGTTCTGTAAGTGGTGTTCGAAGGCCCGACAAGCCAGGAGCACTGCCCGCAGCTCCCTGACATTGATGTGACTGGACAGGTCTTGTTGTGTCCATAGGCCCTGAGTTTTTAGGTGGCCTAGGTGGGCCCCCCAACCCAAGTCTGATGCGTCTGTCACCAGAGTCAAGGTTGGTTGTGGTTTCTGGAAGGGGACTCCTGAGAGCACCACATGGGCGTCTGTCCACCACTGTAAAGACGTCAGAATGTGAGGAGGAATGGTTACTACCTTTTCTAGCCGATCCCTGGATGGTTGATACACTGAGGCTAGCCAAAGCTGCATGGGTCTCATGTGTAGTCTGGCATGGGGAACGACATAGGTGCACGCTGCAAAGTGGCCCAACAGACTCAGGCATGTCCTGGCCGTGGTCATAGGGTGGCAAGACAGGTCCTCTATCAGAGCTCCAATGTTGAGGAAGTGTGTTGGTGGGAGGGATATTGTGCAAGTGATGGAATTCACTACTGCCCCAATAAACTCTATTTTCTGTGTTGGCACCAGAGTGGACTTTTTTAAGTTTATTAACAGACCGAGCGTGTGGAAGGTGTGTCTGATGAGGTCTATGTGTTCCTTTACTTGTGCGCTGGACTTCCCTTTCACCAGCCAATCGTCCAGGTATGGGAACACATGCACTCTCCTCTTTCTGAGGAAGGCTGCCACGACCGCCATACATTTCGTGAAAACCCTGGGTGCCGTGGACAGGCCGAAGGGGAGTGCTGTAAACTGGAAGTGATCGTTTCCGACCACAAATCTTAGGAATTTCCGGTGCCTCGGGATGATTGAGATGTGGAAGTACGCATCCCTGAGGTCGAGGGTGGCGTACCAGTCCCCTGGATCCAAAGAGGAGGTGATTGAAGCAAGGGAAACCATGCGGAATTTGATCCGTTTTATAAATCTGTTCAGCGCCCTGAGGTCCAGGATTGGCCTGAGGCCTCCTTTTGCTTTCGGGATCAGAAAGTACTTTGAATAAAAGCCCCTTCCCTGCAGCGCTAATGGGACCTCTTCGACCGCTCCTAGGCTTAGGAGCTGCTGGGCCTCCCTGCGAAGATGATGTTCGTGAGAGGGGTCCCTGAAGAGGGACGGGGATCTGGGGGGGCGGGGGTAGGGGGTAGAGTGGAATTGGATAGAATATCCCACCTCTACCGTGCGTAGGACCCATCTGTCCGTTGTAATAGATGCCCAGGCTTGGTAGAAATGGGACAAGCGGTCTATGAATAGTGGGTTTGGATCCGGGAGTTCTGGTATTCCACCCTCGGGCGGTCCTTCAAAAGCCCTGCTTTGGGCCTTGGGATTTGCCCGGGGGGGCATCGTGCTTTCCCGCCGAGGGGTAAGGCCTCTTTCTGTTATGGCCCCCAGTGTTGGTTCTGCCCCTCCTACGGCCCAAGTCCTGCCGTTGTTGCTGTTGGTAGGGGCGTGGCGGGAGCTGCGGCTTAAAGTGACGCCTTTGCGTCGATGGTGTATGCATTCCCAAGGATTTCAACGTCGCCCTTGAATCCTTGAGGCTATGCAGCTTGGAATCTGTTTGCTCCGAGAAGAGGGATTGGCCCTCGAAAGGGAGGTCTTGGACAGTCTGCTGGACCTCGTATGGGAGCCCCGAGGCCTGCAGCCACGAGCTGCGACGCATTGAGATCCCCGAAGCCATGACCCGTGCAGCTGCGTCTGCCGCATCTAGGGCCGACTGGAGGGAGGCTTTGGCCACCTCTTTGCCCTCATTTGTCATTGCCGTAAACTCCTTCTTGGAGTCCGGCGGCAATACGGTGGCATATTTCTCAACCGAGGACCAAGAGTTAAAAGTGTACCTACTCAGGATGGCCTGCTGGTTTGCCACCCTGAGTTGTAAACCTCCCGTGGAGTACACCTTTCTGCCATAAATGTCCAGTCTCTTAGCATCCTTGGCCTTTGGCGTTGGTGCCTGTGCCCCCTGCCTTTCCTTGTCGTTGGCAGCCGCCACGACAAGTGACCCTGGAGTTGGGTGGGTGTAAAGGTACTCATACCCCTTGGGAGGCACAAAGTATTTCCTCTCCACTCTCTTCGGAGTGGGCGACACTGAAGAGGGGGTCTGCCAGATAGACCTCATGGTTCTATCAATAGTCTTTATTAGGGGCAGAGCCACCCTCGAGGGAACTGAAGAGGTCAGAATGTCTGTCATGGGGTCCTCTGTGTCCTCAATGACCTCCTGGGCTTGAATGCCCAAGTTGAGGGCAACCCTTCTAAGGAGGTCCTGGTGCGCCCTGCCATCCTCCGATGGTGGGGCCGGTGCAGAGCCTGCTACTGCCTCGTCTGGTGACGAAGACGAGGAACCCTTGACAAGGGAGCAGTCTTCCTCTTCAAGGGTATCGTGCGGCGTCGAGGCTTCAGCAGCGGTGCCGGTCTCCTCGGGTGGAGGCACGGTGCCGGTCCCACGCGGTGCCGTGCTAGGTGGACGGTGCCGGTCCCCTTCCGGTACCGAGTCTGGGCGGGAAATTGTCTCGGACCGACTACGTGGTCTGTGAAAGGTCGGTGCCGTAGAGAGGGAACGAGATGAATGTGTCCCCTTGGACTGATGATATGCCCAGGGCGTCCAGAAAGGCCAATTATTAGGGTTCTGCCATGCAGGACCCCACGGTGCCGGGAACGCATCCTTGCGGTGCCGTGAGGAGGAGCGGGAGCGGCTCCGTTGGGACGTGATCGATCCCTCCTCGGACTCCGAAGGCGACACGCTCCTGGGCGACCATGGCGGTGCTGTGGGTCTCGACCTCGGGGAGCGGTGCCGTGGAGAATGAGGGGCCGGTAGCGGCGTGGGTTTGCCCCTTGACTGACGGGGCTTACCCGGCGCCGGAGTAACGGTCGCGGAGTCGGGATCACCTCTACGCGGTGCCGTACTCTCTATAAGCTCCCTGGCGGCCTCGAATGTCTCAGGCGGGGAGGGAGACCTCGTAATGTCCACATCCTCCACTAGCTCCTGAACGGAGATCACCGGAGCCGGACTAGATCTTCCGATGTCCCGGGGCGGAGGTGACGACCTGGGCGTCCTCGGGGTGGCAGCGACGTGGCCCAACACGGGTCGCACGGTGTCCTTACCCCTGGCGCCGTCCTTAATGGTCGGTGACCGGCCTCTATCCGCCCGGTGTTTTTTCCGCGGCACCGGTGAAGAAGACCGGTGCCGGGGCCCCGGTTTCGGTGCCGACGATACCCGGTGCCGATTGTCCTTCCCCTGGCTCGAAGGTCCCGGTGCCGGGGAACTCTTCGACGGCGTCGAGATCGTAGTCGGCGCCGGGGCGTTGGGGGAGGGTCTAAGTGCCGCCTCCATGAGGAGTACTTTCAGTCTTTGGGAACGGTCCTTTTGTGTCCTGGGCCGGAACGATTTACAAATTTTGCACTTTTCCCCCAAATGCTTTTCGCCGAGGCACTTTAGACAGGTGGAGTGCGGGTCGCTCTTGGGCATAGGCTTGTTGCACTCCACACACTGTTTAAAGCCTGGGGCTCGAGGCATGCCCCGGCCCCTAGGCTTAGCAACTGAGGCCTTGTACACACGATCAGATTATCGCGCATTAAAGCTCATTACCGCGCGATAGCAACAACGGCGTACACACGTGCAACAGGGCTCTTGCGCGTTAAGTGCCTTGTTGTCGCGCAATCCAACAACCACTCCGACGAGAGTGGTAACAGCTGTTGCGGATCATATATTGCGCGTTTGAGCTCGTGTGTACGCTTACCGCGCATTGACTGGAGTCCGGAACTGTCCCAGCATTCCCAAGTCGTCCTCTCTGGTCTCCCCCCCCACCCGCTCTGTGGCCGTGACGAAACTGTCCCCGCCCTGCCCCGAACTTATTCCCGGGATTTTCAAATTTCAAGTCTCTTTCACTTCCTGCTCTCTTCCTCGTGGAGTGTGTTTGTGCTCCGATCATCAGTAGCAATGGCGGCCCGCCGTGGAAGATGCGCACCCCTTTGGAGCACGGCAGAGGTGCTGGACCTGATCAGCATCTGGGGAGAGTCCGCCGTGCAGGCGCAGCTACGCGGCAGCAGGAGGAATTATGACACATTTGGCATAATTTCTCGGGCCATGTCAGAGAGAGGGCATGATAGAGACACAGTGCAGTGTAGATCAAAGGTGAAGGAGCTCAGAATTACCTATCACCGAGCGAAGGAGGGAAACCGCCGTTCTGGATCAGCGCCTGCAACATGCAGGTACTATAAGGAAATAGAAGCCATCCTCAGCGGGGACCCCACAACCACTGCCAAAAGTCCCGTGGACACTTCAGCCCCTCCTCGTCCGGTGATTGCCAGAGCCGAGCAGGATGAGGACGTTGTTGAGGAGGAGGAGGAGGAGGAGATGGAGGATGACACGGAGGAAAGCGCAACCGCGTGTAGCCAGGAGCTCTTCAGCAGCCCCGCTGAGACGTCCACCCAAGGCTTGAACTGCAGCTTGTTCTCTGAGGCGGCAGAGGGGGGTTCAGGTAAGTTTCTCCTTCATTCAGCTCTGCTCCTGCTAAAATATCATTGTCTGGGGTGGGGGTGCTTGCGGGTCCCCGCTGTGCACGCTATTTACTCTGCATTCATTAGCAGGGCATCAATACAAGCAGTGATTGTAAAATAATCATCTGCATTTAGGTCAGAAAAGGTTTCCTCGATGTACCTCCAGAGCCTAATACTCAGGTTAGATGGGAGAGCGTTTGTGTCTGCGCTCCCAAAGACGGACACTCTGCCTCTCCAGCTGCAAAGCACAGCCCTGGGAACCATGGCAGCACACAGTGCAGCAGCATACGGTCCCAGCCTGCTACCGGCGGCATGTAGGAGATGTATTCTAGATGGAAGGGGCACTCTGAGGAGAGGGATATTGGGTTCCATCTGTGTGCCCTCTTCCGATTCTTAGCCCCCGGTAAGCCGTCTATTAGAATGTACCTTGTCTGCTTCAGCGCAGCGTAGTGTGTTGACCGCCCTGTACCTTCCAGTGGAATGTGCTACTGGAAGGTTACATTGGCTATCTATGCTATGTGTTAACAATGTCTATATTGTTATTTTTGTATTAGAATTGAGCTTCACAAGGCCGGTGTCTACCCCAGCTGACCGAATGAGAAACATTAGGCGGCGTTCTCGAAGAAACAGGGAGGATATGTTTAACGACCTGCTGAAAGCAACACAAGAATCCGCAAGGGAGAATAGAGCCTGGAGAGAGGAATCCCAGCAGAGGAGGCAGAAACACAGGGACGAACTGATAAGCGTCATGAAGGAGCAAACAGAACTGCTAAAGAACATGATAGCTTTGCAGTCCCAGGCGATAAATGTCCGGGCTCCACTCCAGACAGTTCAGCCGTGTATGCCTCCCACACACCGCAGTCCCTCAAAGCATTTCTTTGAAGGCCACCCTCCACCCCGGTACAGGAC
>VOCT01066030.1:0-13843 GCA_007922175.1 Pelusios castaneus
ATCGCCGCTTCTCCGGTTTCGCCGCTTTTTTTTTTTTTTTTTTTTTTTTTTAAACTATGAAGTTAAAATAATAAAGCTAACCTGAAACTAACTACTAACCATTAACTACTAACTACTAACTATACCAACCAACTACACTACTGCTAAACGGGCTGTCAGAACTGCTGTATGCTCCGTCTTAGACCAGAGGCGGTTAAGAAGGAACTGAGGGGTTGGGACCGGGCGCGCGTTCCTGCAGGGACATTAGAACACCCGCGCGCTGCTGGGGCCGCGTGCACGCGGTCCCAGGGGCTCTGCTGTAGAATCTCCGATCAAAGATGCGGGGCGCCAGCGCACCTTGAGTGGAGTACCACGGGGACACTACTCGAAGACAGAACCATAACTGCTTTCAAAACTAAGCTTGATAAATTTATGGAGGGGATGGTATGATTAGATAGTCTATTTTGGAAATTGACTGATCTGTGGCTACGGGTGGTGAATATACAAGTGGCCTAAGAAGGGAGGGTACATGGTGTGGGTTCTGAGTTATTACAGAGAATTGTTTCTTGGGTAACTGGCTGTTGAGACTTGCCCATGTGTTCAGGGTTTAACTGAAGGAATTTTCCCCCAGGGCAGATTGGCTTGGGTGCTGGGGTTTTTTTTGCCTTCCTCTGTAGTATTGGGCATGGCTCACCTTCCAGTGAATTTTCTGTATCTTAAAGTCCTTAAATCATGATTTAAGGAGATAAATAACTCAATCATAGGTTAGTGGCCTATTGCTGGAGTGGGTGGGTGAAGTTTTGAAGCCTGCATTTTGCAGAAGGTCAGACTAGATGATTGTACTGGTCCTTTCTGACCTTAGAATCTATGAGAATGACAGGAGATGAGGGTTGGGAGGGACCTCTGGTGGTATCTAGTCCAACCCCTTTCTCAAAGCAGGACCAACCCCAACTAAATCATCCCATCCAGGGCTTTGTCAAGCCAGGCCTTAAAATCCTCTCAGGATGTAAATTCAACCACCACCCTAGGTAACCCATTTCAGTGCTTCACCATCCTTCTAGTGAAAAAGTTTATCCTAATATACAAACTAGACCTCCCCCACTTGAACTTGAGATCATTGCTCCTTGTTCTGTCATCTACTATCACTGAGAACAGCCTAACTCTATCCTCCCTGAAGCCCCCCTTCAGACAGTTAAAGGCTGCTATCAAATCTCTCCTTGTTCTTCTCCTCTGCAGACTAAACAAGCTCAGTTCCCTCACCGTCTCTTCATAAGTCATGTACACCAGTCCCCTAATAGTTTCCATTGCCCTCCGTTGGACTCTTTCCAATTTGCCCACATCCTTTCTATAGTTGGGGCCCCAAAACTGAACACAGTATTCCAAATGTGGCTTCACCAGTGCTGAATAGAGGAAAATAATCACTGTAACAAGCTGCTACAGGGTTCCTCCTTTTTGCCTGATGTCCCCTATTCCTCTGGTAGCAACAAAAGAGGTCTCACATGATTTTTCACTGTGCTTCACCCATGCTTTTTGTTACAGTGCAGATTACAGTCTCTAAACCCCAAAAAACCCTTTTCTGACCCCTCACTGGGCCCTGAAGCCTTGGTCAACTAACAACAGAGATAGAGCCACAACCCTCCTATCTGGCTAGCCTCCTCTGGCTTCTACTCAGCTATCTTATACATTCTGTCCCAGCTAGGGAGACAGCTTCTCCCTGTTCCCTAATCAGTCCTGGCTCTCCCCTAAGTGCCTGCAGCTGCAGGACCTGGCTGGCTCCCTCTTTCTCCAGCTCAGGCAGTTGGGAGAAGGGGTGGTTAGCAGAGGCATTGAGGGGCCCTCCCTCTGCCACTCTGCTACACACCTTCCCCCTTAAGAACTCACTGGGCTCATTCAGCTGTTTTGGCCTCACATAGGAGCTAACTTGTGGGGATTTCCTTTGTTCCCCTGGTAGGTCTCTGAGTACCACAGTTCTTGGGTGGAACTCATCCTCACTTCACTGGTATGGGCACTCCTCACCCCAATAGCCCTTATCTCCACAGAACCAGCATCTTATTCCTGGCTCCAGAGGCTCCTTCTTCCATTATTGCCTCACACTTCTATGTGGGGGTGCCTGGGTGTCCATCCCCAAGGATCCCTGTCCTTTGTCTTCCTCAGGATGCTGTACCCCATGCTTTGGGCACTCCTTTGCATGGTGCCCTATGTTCCCACAGGCCCAACACTCCCAGGGCACAGTGGACAGTGAGGGTTCTGGGGCCCTGGCCCCAGCCCTCCCTTCCACCTCCTCTTGTAGTTCCTGTTCTTGCACCTTGAGCTCCTGACTATCTTCCTTTCTGCTCTTATCTAGGGGTGTTTTCTACTGTTAGGGGATCCACTGCCCCCCTACCTTCCTCTGCCCTTTCATGGGCTTTTCCCAGCCCCTGTCTTCAGAGTCCCCAGTCTGCCCACCCTCCTCTTGGGTAGGGGGTCCCCCATCACTCCCTAGCAGGACCAGGTAGAGCCACTTATCTACCAACCCAACCTGCTGCCACTGGAAGTGCCCTAGGGCCTCCAATGGTACTTGGGCCATAGGACACATCCAGGTATCCCCATGGACACATTGCACTGCCACCCTTGCACCAGGCACCACCCAGCATTGCTTCACTAATCCCCTTTGGACCAGGGAGCGGGTGGAGGCAGAGTGGGACTTCCTCCCCATCAGCACTTTAGCTAAGGGCTACCTTCCCAACCCCTCTTGGCCCCCAGTCCACCCCCAAAAATCCACATTCCATCTGTGGGCAATCTTGCTTTTTATGACCAGGGCAACCGCACTGCCAACAAGTAGGGTCCCAAGTGCAGCTGGGCCCCATCTTTGGATCCTTTTTGTCCACCAGTCCCAAATGCTTCCCTCCAGGTTCCACAGCCTTAATGGGCTTTGTTGCCTTCCTGAGTGTCTCCACCTCAGCATATTCTTGCATCAGCAGGACAGCCTTAGTTACCCTGGTTACCTGGTGTCACTGGACCCAGACACAAAGTGGGTCTAGAAGACTCAGGAGAAACTCTTACAACAGCAGATTATGTACTCTGCCCTAGCTAGGGCGACAGCTGCTCCCTGTTCCCTAATCAGGCCTGGCTCTCTGGGGAGAGGGGGAGGGGGCTAATTAGTGCCTGCAGCTGCAGGAACTGGCTGGCTCCCTCTCTCCCCAGCTCAGGTAGCTGGGAGAAGGGGGGTTAGCAGAGGCATTGAGAGGCCTTGCCCCTGCCCCTCTGCTACAACCTCTTTCCTCAATCTTCTGGCAATGCTCTTACTAATGCAGCCCAATATGCTATTAGCCTTTTTGCCAATATGGGCGCACTGTTGACTCATATCCAGCTTCTTGTCCACTGTAACCCCAAGGTCTTTTTCTGCAGAACTTCTGCTTAGCCGGCCGGTCCCCAGTCTGTAGCAGTACATGAGATTCTTCCATACGAAGTGCAGGACTCTGAACTTGTTCTTGTTGAACTTCATCAGATTTCTTTTGGCCCACTCCTCCAATTTGTCTAGGTCACTCTGTATCCTGTCCGTGCCCTCCAGCATTTCTATCACTCCCCCCAGCTCAGTGTCATCTGCAGATTTGCTGAGGGTGCATCCACCCCATCTGCCCTATCCTTAATGAAGCGGTTGAACAAAACTGGCCCCAGCAATGGCCCCTTGGGCACTCTGGTTGTTACTGGCTGGCAAGTAGACATAGAGTCGTTGATCATGACTCATTGAGCCAATGATCCAGCCAGTTTTCTATCCACCTTATAGTTCATTCATCCAACCCATAGTTCTGTAATTTGCTGGCAAGAATACCATGGGAGACCATATGAAAAGCTTTGCTAAAGTCAACGTATATCATGTCCACCACTTTCCCCACATCCACGGAGTCATTTACCTCATTATCATAGAAAGCAATCAGGTTGGTCAGACATGATTTGCCCTTGGTGAATCCACAGTGACTGTTCCTGATCACCTTCCTCTCCTCATAGTGGGTCAAAATGAATTCCTTGAGGACCTGCTCAATGATTTTTCTGGGAATTGAGGTGAGGTTGACTAGTCTGATTTTCAAAGATGCTGAGTCCCTGCCTTAAAGAGCTTGGCTTATTTAACGTATCTAAATGAAGACTGAGGAGAGAGAGGATTGCTGTACACAAACACATCAGAGGGATAAAGGCCAGAGGAGTTATTTATGATAAAGGCAGGAACAAATGGATATCAACTGATCAGCAACAAGACAACAGAGTCTTGTGGCACTTTTAAAGACTAACAGATTAATAAATCTGTTAGTCTTTAAAAGTGCCACAAGACTCTGTTGTCTTTCTACAATAGACTAACACGGCTACCCCTTTGGAATTTGATCAGCAACAAGTTTAGGCTGGAGATTAGATGAAGGTTTCTTCCCATTAGACCAGTGAAGTGCTGAAGCCAGGCCAAAAGCCCAACCTGTTTCAGGAAGGAGCCTGGTAAGTTTGCAGAGGGAATGGTTTGGTGAGTTTGCCTATAGTGGCCCATCTGGGATGGAGCTGAGAAACTATCTCTAGTGGGCAGAGAAAGGCACTAGATGGAGAGGGCTGGGTTAATACAGAGACTTCTGTCCCAGGTGTCTGGTTGGTGGGTCTTGTCCACATGCCTAGGGTCGAATTGATCACCAGATTGGGGCTGGGAAGGAATTTCGCCCCAGCTCAGATTGACAGAGATCCTTCCATTGCATCATGGAGCAAGGGTCACTTGCTAGTTTGAGCTGTTGTAAATGGTGGATTTTCTGTAACTTGAAGTCTTTAAATCAAGATCTGAGAACTTCAGTAACTCAGCCAGTGGCTAGGGGTCTGTTACAGGAGTGGGTGGGTGAGGCTCTGTGACCTCCAATGCACAGGAGGTCAGATTAGATGATCATAATAGTCTTCTCTGACCTTAAAGGTCTATGAACTCTTAGTGAAGTCTATGGGCGCTGCAGCTGCCGCTGAAAAATCCCCTATTTCTGACTTTTGTTGGGCAGCTCTTTGGCAGTGTAAATCAGCATAGTTTCATTGCTTTCAATAGAGCAAACTTGACTTACATCATTGGGGAATCTGGGCCTGTACATCTGACACCTCACTCATAATGTTACCTTACTGTGAATTTTGGCATCACAGGTAGAGAAGTACCCAGAGTACTGGATCCAGGACGGGCTCCAGAACCCTTCCTGTTTTCAACTGATTTTCCTCAACCCTTTCTTCCTGCACCAGGTCCATCTCTGAACAGGACATTTCAAAGGCATTGAGGCAGCGCTGTACTCCATGCTGCAGCACATCGTCAGAGGAAACCTCAATCTCATTTTCAAAAGGGATTTGGCCACTTGCCGGGTCTCCAGCTATTCCGTTCTGCAGCCCACCAGGCAGAATTCTATGAGTCACTGGGTGTGATCTGTGCCCCACATCTTGCAAACCTCTATGGCACAGGAGTTCAGCACTTCTGGGCAGATTCTCCCTGCTGGAAGTGCTGTACAGAATGAGCTAACCTGTACTTCAGTCACAGCCGTGCTCATCAGAAAGTGTGACATGCTGTCAAATCCTGGCAGGGGAAAGCACAAAGCTCAGCCAAATCTGGCTTTTCCCAACAGGAGCCCTGGGGAACAATGTAGGACCCCCAGTTGTGGGTGAAAAAGCTGTTTATTATGGAGTTGCTTCATAGTGAAACACTTTCAATCTGCGTTCTTTCTAACAAAGAGTTTTGTTTTCCAATAGATACAGAAACAATTGCAGGATGGAGAGAGCCCGTGTCTAGTGCTCTGCCATGTAAGAGTAACACGTGCCAGCTGTGTGTGGCCACATGAAGAGGAGACTGGCAGGTGACAGCTCTTTGATGGAATGGTGCCTCCTACTGGCCAATGTATAAAGCAGCCCTGAGATGTGTCTGAGTCAGGTGATCACTCTTTTGGTGACACTGTAAAGAGTGATCCAAGCCAGCAGGAACAGGAAGGGCTCTGGAGAGACAGAATCAGCACATCCTGATCAAAGTGGGACTTAGGAGTTGGGCAAACCAGACTTGGATCAATTACAAGGCTTTGTGGTTTGCTGCTATAGAGGGAGAAGAGGAGTAAAGCTGCAACAAGCCAGAGTCAGGTGGAGGAAGAGACATGTGGACAGCAAGTGTTAATCATCCAGTGTTGCAGAGTTTAGTGGAGAGATTTTCCCCATCAATATTTCAGCTGGAAATTGAGCAGCGACACAGGGCTCTGGTTTCAGAAGTGCCCACCCCAAATCTCAGGCCAAGGCAAGGATGTACCACACTTTGTTCAGAGGAAATCCGAGAACCCAGTCAGGGTTTCAGACCCGGCTTCTCAGGTCGCCTGCTGCAAGATCACAAAGCGCATTACACAGCTGTTATTCTCTCCTGCTGCCGAAGAGCCGAGCCATGGAAACCTGTACAAAACGACAGCCTTGGCTGAACACTTTCACGCTCCAATGCGATGCTAACTCCTCCAGAACAGCTCCTTGGCAGCTTTGTACCAGCCGGATCAGGGCTGGATCAACACAGGGGCTTTAAGGGCTGCTGTCTCATACTAAAGGGGGACCCTGGGTCTCTGCCACATCACAAAACTGCAGTCCTGATCAATGAAAGAAAAATGAGAGCAACAGAGAACATGTGTCTTAACTGGGCCTGCTAGCTGGTAGTGCATGCTAGCTCTATATCCTGCCCTGGGCTGGCCCTGTGTGTCTGTCTCCTAACCTCTCTCCCCACAGTGAGCCACATACATCAGGTCTGAATTTCAGTAAGCAGATGAGCTAGTGGTACAGTGCCCTGTGCCCCCTGTGACCTGTCCGTGCCCAGGGTAGCCACCTGAAAATGCAAAGATCAGGGCAGGCTGTAAAAGGAGATCAAATTCTCCCAGCACTGATGGGTGACCGTGAAGGCAGACTTCCCAACCAGCAAACAAACAATGCTTCTGATCCCCCACACTGCTTGTCAAGAAGCTGAAAGAAAATATAATCAGTCAGCCACCATTACTGCATTTCAGTCACTAGCTCCCAGTCAGCCACTGGATCTAGTAAAGAGAAAATTACTTATAACTCCATGCTCTTTAATAAAGGGTCGGGAAGGAATTTTCCCCCAGGGCTGATTGGCTTGGGCTCTGGGGGTTTTTTGCTTTCCTCTGTAGCACAGGGCATGGCTCACCTACCGGTGAATTCTCTGTAAATAACTCAGTCGTAGGTTGGTAGTCTATTGCTAGAGTGGGTGGGTGAGGTTTTGAGGCCTGCATTGTGCAGGTCAGACTAGATGATCGTACTGGTCCCTTCTGACCTTAAAGTCTATGGGTGTGTCTACACTAGTAAATTAGGTTGACTTAAGCTGATGCTTAAGGAAATTCAAGGTCGACTTTATAAAGCCTTGTTGACTTAAGCTGTGTGGACGCCCTAAATTGACTTAGTCGACTTAGGGCACGGGGGAAGGGAGCATCCTTCTTGCCAGGACCGTGGGGCTCCCTCCTCGCCGGGACCACTCAGATCCCGGCAAGAAGGAAGCCCCGCTCTTCCTTCTCCTGGGGACCTGCGCTCTGGCTGCCAGCTGCTCAGCAGCTGGAGCGAAAGACCCACACTCCAGCTGCCTAGCAGCCGGCAGCTGGAGCGTGGGGCTTCCTTCTCCCCCTGGACCTGCGCTCAAGCTGCCGGCTACTCAGCAGCTGGAGCGCGGATCCCGTGGAGAAGGAAGCGTGGGTCTTCCTTCTTGCCAGGACCGCTCAGGTCCTGATGAGAAAGAAGCCCCACGGTCCCTCCTTCTCGCTGAGACCACGCAGGTCCCGGCAAGAAGGGACTGCGGGGCTTCCTTCTTGCTGGGCCCTGAGTGGTCCCGGGGAGAAGGAAGCCCCGCGCTCCAGCTGCCGGCTGTTCGGCAGCTGGAGCGCAGGTCTCCTGCTCTTCCTCCTGGCCAGGACCACGGGGACCCGAGCGGTCCCGGCTAGAAGGGTTTCCTTCTGTTCGGGACCTGAGAAGTCCTGAGCAGAAGGGAGCCGAGTGGTCCGGGCAAGAAGGGAGCTCCACGCTCCCTTCTGCCCCGGACCGCTCAGGGGCTTGCTGCCCAAGGGAGAGCCAGCCCCGCACAGGGCTGACTCTCCCTGGACTGAACTAGTCGACTTAGAGAGTCTAGTATAGACTCTCTAAGTCGAGTTAGTAAGGCCCGCTTTAAGTTGACTTAGGAGTCCTGTGTGGACTCTCTAAATCGACTTAATAAGATCGACTTAAATTCGACTTATTAAAGTCGACTTATTTAAGTTGACCTAAATTCCCCAGTGTAGACATAGCCTATGAATCTATGAGTCTAAAAGGCAGAGCACTGGCCAGACCTGAGAGGCGCTGGAAGGGACTGGCTGGCGTGCAGTGTGACCTCTGGCAGTGGAGCTCCAGGGCCAGGAGCACTGTTGAACCACTGTGCTGGGGCCCCCATGATTCAGGCTGGCCTGGCTGATCCCCTGGGGGCCCTGGTGTGGC
Source organism: Pelusios castaneus (assembly GCA_007922175.1). Taxonomy (NCBI): domain Eukaryota; kingdom Metazoa; phylum Chordata; order Testudines; family Pelomedusidae; genus Pelusios; species Pelusios castaneus. Next base: position 8,443 of record VOCT01066030.1, read on the forward strand.
AGCCTGACATGCTCCTGGCCTGGATCTGTCTCTGCAGCACCCCAGACCTCCTAGGGCAAACCAGCCAATCTGGGGGTGCAAGCAGGCTGTGGACCAAGGCCTCTGGCCCCAGGGCCCTGTTTCCAGCACCAAGTGCTGGCCTGGCACATGACTGGTCTGTGGGCCCTGCCGGCCCTCCCCAACACTGAATACCACCTGCCCCGAGGCAAGGCACTACCATGGTGGGGGAAGCCCATGAGAGTTGGCAGCCCCAGGACCTGAAGGGCCTTAATCCAGCCTTGAGCAGCAGCTAATGGCTCCCGGGTAGCTGGGACAGTGACAGATGGAAAGTGCACCAGCAGATGTCTTCCCAGGTGTCCCAGTCCCCATCTCTGGTGAGGGAGTGGGACAGAGAAAAAAGTGCTCCCCTCTGTGAACAGCAAGCCAGGAATTGCTTCCCAGAAAGAGGCAGGGCACGTGGACTTTCTCTAGCTCTGTGCCAGTTGGGGTAGGAAGTCCCCCAGGCAGTCTGGTACTGCTGCCCTCACCTGGCCCCCAGCTGGCAGTGAAGACAGTACCCCTGTAACCAGCACGTTGCCATGGCATGGCTGGCGGGGGAGCTATGAGACAATGGAAGAGACCAGGGTGTCAGGGGACAGAGCCTGGCAGCCTAATGGGCGATCAGGGTGAGAGGAAAGGTCATTGGACACCCACCTACACTCAGTGGCACATATTCCTAATTAAACTCCTCCCCTCTGAAAGATCCCCCTGCACCTCCATGGCACAAACCCTTCCTGCCATCAAACTCGCCTACGTCTGAGACAGCACCGCACAATTGCATGGCACCTCTAGGAGCACTGGTGTGCCCAGGAACAGCCTTGAAAGGGACTTTCCTTCACATTCTCTGGGGCTACTTCCTCAGCTGTGAGAATCAGCACTGCCCAGTCCCTCCCCTGGAGCCCCTCACTGCCTCGCTGTGGGTTCAACTCTCTCGCCATTGCACATCAGACTTTGCTCCCAGCCTGCGGTTCAGCTCCACAGAAAAGATTCTCAGTTTCTCCTGGGCTCAACGCCTGGCCTTCCCCTGGCCCTTACTGGCTTGAACTCAGGACTCCTCTCCCTTCAGGACCGCTGGCTGCTTTGCTATGTTTCCTGCCCACTGAGTTCCTTCAGTCCCCACTTAATGTCATTGTCCCACTCCAGGAGGGCAGCAATTCATTACTCCCCCCATAGTGCAGAGCATGATGAATGCCTTGCAAGTGAGGGGGCTAAGTCCTATCATTCTCCCCCAACCCAATGTCCTTGTGCCCCAAACTCCCACACACCCTCGCTCGCGATGATAGGAATGTGTCCCTGGTTTTTTCTTTGTTATTGTATTGCACCTCCCTTTCTATCCTTGCGGCACATCTGTCTCCCCCGGCATTGGGGTCCCTGCAAATACTCTGTTTATTGACCACAAGCAGCAGTTCCCAAGCCTTGTCCATTACAAGCCATCGCTTCCCTTATTCTCTTCCCCAGCTACAGCCTAGGAGTAGCTGGATGATTCAGCTCCACGCCACAGTGCACCTGTAGCCAGTCTCGTTGGAAGCACTGATTTCATCCATGCACCATGGCTGCCACCATTACCGCTGCCAGGCTGCTCACAACTGTAGCCCCACCCCCAAATACCTCCTGGAGAGGGAAGAGCTCCCTCTAAATCCCAGGACTGGCAAAGGGGTGTGTGTGTGTGTGTTGCACAGGAAGATTGTCTGTTTCTCAGACTCTAGACCCTGCCATATCTATCACCGGGTTATTGAGGGAGAAGATAAAACCTGAACTTAAGCATGAGCAACTCTTTTATTTTAGAGGAAGTGTGTGAAACAGGAGGGTAGGGATGGAGACACAAATACACCAAAGGTAAGTACTACCCCAGTTTTCAGGAACAATGTAGAGACTGCAGTTAGGAGAGCAGTAGAGGTGACTTCCAGATTCTATTACCCTTGGGCCGCACATTGTATTTATGGTTGTTCTTCTCACCCTTTGGGAGAGCTGTTCACAATTCCTGCTGATGGGCTGGGGAAGAAGCTGTAGGAATGATGATGGAAGGCAGTGGTTTTCAACCAATGTGCCGCAGCACACCACTGTGCCATGAGAACTATCCAAGTGTGTCATGAAATTTTGTACAAAGGTAATGAAAATCAGTGTCAAACAAACATTGTTTCATCTTAAACAATATTCTATCCAACCAAAATTACAACTCATAAAACTCATGAAAATTAATCATCAAATTAAAAACGAGGTATTGGTTGATTCTAAAACTTGAACATTCTAAACCCAGGTGGCTAAATGACAAAATTGAAATGATGTATTTTTTTCTGATGAGTTTGAAGCATTAATGCATTTGATCCTTCTTTAGCTTGTTGTATGCACTATATTGCAAACCATTCTAGTAAGACCCTAACCATAGTAAATGTAAGAAATGTGACAGCTATGAGCAATCAATTCAGCTGAAAAAAGTGGGTGTGAAATGGAATTGTTTGTTGCATTGAACTGTGCCATGTTACTGAAAAGGTTGGGAACCACTGATGTAAGGTAACAGCTGCTTTTCATCCTTGTCCATTGGTGACTTGTCCTCTTCAACCATCTGCTTCTATTCCTAGATCCGATGCCTCTGCAAATTACCAGCACTTCTGCCACTTAAATGGGCAGCATCCTTCTCTTAGGCTTCCAGATTTATATACCTTTGTCCTGATATCCTCTAACCAATCCCTGAGCTTGGATTTTCAGGCTCTCTAGGCATTGTGCACACAGCACTAACCCTCTGCACACCACTTGCTTCCAACTTTTCCCGCCTGTTTCCTGTCTCTGGGCAGAGTAAGATACCTGGCACCCTGCCAAGCATCCTTGCAGTATTACCTTGCTGTCAAACAACAGGGATGCCTGTATTAAAAAATGGATTCTACATATAACTACTGAAATCTAAATTTTCTCCACAAAGTGATTACACACGTGCTGGAATATGCCTGTGACAGTTCCAGCAAGTGTCAGGCACAAAGGGGCACCCTGCAAGCTCAGGCTAACAATGTGGTCTCCAACCTGCATTAGGAAGGAAGCACAGTCTCACCTTCTCTGAGCAAATCCTGCCTCCTGGATCCTGTTCTGTGCAGGGCTGACCTGACCCAGAGTCCATGCGAGTTGTTCCGTTGACTTTTTGGGGCTTTGGTCAGGCCCTTGGACATGCACTCTATTTTTAGCCATGAAAAAATGCCAGGAGGTGGCAAGGGTTAGGGAGGGAGGTGAATGTTCACTAGGCTGTCCAGCAGCAGCATAAGCCAAACCCAGCCAATGAGCTCATGCGTCAGGGTGGAGATTAAATGAGGGGTGGGAAAGGAAACCTGTGCAAAGAGCTGTGGGGAAGCCTTGAGGAAAAAAGAAAGATTGGGAGCCTGTGGGGGAGAGAAGGAGAGAGATAGGGAAAAGGAGACAGGAATCACCTTTAGTGTTAGCACATTGTCATTGTACCCAATACATGCCCTGCCCCCCACCCCAACCAGTGTTTATTGTGTAGAAAACTGTTCCCAAGCTTACTATCAATGTGGTCAATACAATTGGCTTATTGTCAGAAAAAAAGCCCACTGGCTCCATCTCCTCCCTTGTTGAGCCATGCAGAATTAAATTAAAAGAGGCATAACTTAAATAAGACCTGACAAAGGGCCATTCCTTCTCCTCCCCAGCCACCATGGTTCCTTTAAAAAAAGAGAGTTTATTATTCAGAGACTGACCAATACAGGAGCTCCACTATCAGCAGTCATGGGAGGGTTAAAAATGTACTTCCAAAAATTCCTGAGTTCACTCATTAACGGCCAGGGGGGAGCCTCAGATGCTTCTGTGAGTGGAATTCCACAGACAGCAATTGCATTGAAAGCTGGACCTCTCTGCTGCTGGTTCATGGACCAAGTGCTGAGTCTGAGAAAGGAGGAACCTGCATTTTTGAATTGTTCCAAGGCCCAACTGGATGGCTTGAGTACACGATATTAAATGACTTCATTTCCATTGGAGATCTGTAAATAATATGAAATACAGTGAAAATGTCTTGGAGAAGCCTGAGTGTCAGACACAATGAACTGCAAAGAAAACTCTGTGCAGCCGACAAGTCACTCGGAGGTTCTATTGCGATTGTCCTATTAGGCAAGAAACCTGTCCTCCTTGTCTTTTCGCAGCAATCAGGCAGTCAGCCACCTAACCCTGAGGATGTCCTACAATCGGAGCCATCTCAAGACACACACTGAGACCTGGTTATGCCCCACAGTAGCCCAGTGTCTCTGCTCTGTGTCTAGACTCCTCAGTAACATGGCCCCTGCTGTAATGTTGCTCCCCTCCTGAGACAGAAGGTTAGGAACAGTTTACTTTGTGTTTAGCACGTCCCTCTTCAGAGCATCTGGTGCTCTTAAAGAAGTCATAGAAACATAGAAGCTGGAAGGGACCATGAGAGGTCATCGAGTCCAGTCTCCTGCCCTTATGGCAGGATAAAGTGCACTCTTAAGCCATCCCTGACAGCTGTTTGTCTAACCTGCTCTTAAAAACCTCCCATGATGGAGATTCCACAACCTGCCTAGGCAACTCATTCCAGTGGTTAATCACCCTGAGAGTTAGGATTTTATTCTTAAATGTCCAACCTAAACCTCCTTTGCTGTAATTTAAGCCCATTGCTTCTTGTCCTATCATCGGTGGTTAAGGAGAACAGATTTTCTCCCTTCTCCTCATAACAACCTTTTAGGTGCTTGAAAACTGTTATCATGTCCCCCTCTCAGTCTCCTCTTTTCTAGCAGGGCCGTCCCTTGTAGGGAGCAGGGCCCATGCTGGAAGGGAGCGTGGTGGGCAGGCCTGCTCCATCCCCCAGGGACCCTGGTCAGCCCTCCCCCGGGGACTGGGAGCAGCTCTGGCCCCAGCCCTGGCCCCAGCCAGGAAATCGAGGCTGCCAGTCAGTGGGGAGCCAGCCCCAGCCCCATCCCCAGCTCTGGCTCTGGCCAGGAACCCGAGGCCGCCCGCCAGTGGGAGATGGCCCTGGTCCTAGCCACAGCACAGAAGCCGCGAGTAGGCCGGGGGGCGGGATGGGCTGGCCCAGAGGCTGGGCTCAGGTCTCCCACTTCTCCCTGGGCCAGCTGCTCCACCCTGGGGGTGAGGCAGGCCAGCCCAGAGGCCGGGCTCTGCTGCCTTCCCGCCCTGCCTGCCTTCAGCAGGAAGCCAAAGAGCCAGGCAGAGGGGCAGGGGGAGTGAGCGGACTGCATGGCACAGAGTGGGGTCAGTGACGCAAGGCCCTTGAAACTGTGGGGCAATCACCATGCTCGTCCGTCCGCCCTCCCCCCCCAAAGGACGGCCCTGTTTTCCAGACTAAACTGTGACAGGCTGCTCCCCAAATCCAGTCTGGTGTGCTGCTATGACC
>VOCT01066252.1:0-10482 GCA_007922175.1 Pelusios castaneus
TCTCTCTGCGTTCTATGTTGTAGTCCTAAAACAGGTCATGGGATGTAAGTAGTACAAGGGGGACACCTCCTGTCAAACTTAAGCCCCGCCCACTTACCATCCATCAAACTTTAGCCCCGCCCCTTCCGGTCACCGGAAAGTCCCGCCCACCTGTCAAATTTAGCCCCGCCCCTTCCGGTCACATGACAGCCAGCCCCGCCCACCTGTCAAACTGAAGCCCCGCCCACCCGTCAAACTTAAGCCCCGCCCCTTCTGGTCACATGACAGCCAGCCCCACCCACCTGTCAAATTTACCCCCGCCCCTTCCGGTCACATGACAGCCAGCCCCGCCCACCTGTCAAACTGAAAGCCCCGCCCACCCACCAAATTTAGCCCCGCCCCTTCTGGTCACCTGACATCCAGCCCCGCCCACCTGTCAAATTTAGCCCCGCCCACCGACCATCCATCAAATTTTAGCCCCGCCCACTTTGTCGCCGGAAGTTCCGCCCCAGCCGGTCACCTGGCATCCGGTCCCACCCCCCTGTCACCGGAAGTCCTGCCCCATGACATCCGGTCTCGCCCCCCTCAGCTCTGACTTCCGGCTGCCCAGGGTCACCTGATCGGAAGTGGGTGTTGCGACCCTTTCTCCGCCCCTCGGGGTGCGTTTCACCCCGAGAGCTGGGGATTGGCCAGGAAAGGGCACGTGGTGGGGTGGGGCGACCCTCCGCCAATCGGTGTTGCCCCGGAAGGGTGCGACGGTTGGTCGGGGGCGGCAGCGCCGCCCCTCCCGGAAGTCTCGGGCGCCTTTTTAAAAGCGGAAGACCCCGAGGGACGTTTTCTCGAGACCGCGTGGTTCGCAGCTCGTGGAGAACATGGACGCCTTCGCCACCCCCGTGAGACCTCCGCGCTTTGTTTTGACTCCAACCTTTAACGGCCCTTGGAGAAAACACTGTGACATTGACGATTCGGAGGAGGAGGAGGAGGCCAAGATGTTGACGGACCCTGACACCCGGGAGACCGGGAAGCGGCCTGACGAGCTTGATGGCCTCACGCTGTCCACCCCCGCGGAGGAAGGCTCACGGGAGTCGGAGGCAGAGAAGGCCCAAGGAAAAAAACCAGTGCAGGTAAAGGAACGATAAGTGACGGTTATGGAGGGGAATGTGGTGGGGGTTAAGTACAAAGCAAGCGGCGTTCGGGACTTACAGCTCTTTTTTTCCTGAAAATCTCTCGGCAGCTCGACGGCGACTTTATACGGGCCTTTGAGAACCTACACATCGGCAGTCCCGTGCGAGCAAATGTTTCTTGCATCAGCTGTTTTTGTTCCTGTTTGAAACATGGTTCTGAGAGGGAGAGCGAACCGGCTCAGACTCCTTCGTGGACGGCATCCATTTTCACAGGGCGCTGTAAAAAGGGACGCTAAACCAGGCGATTAATAAAAAGCTCATTTAAATTCACCGGCGTGAACGTGTTTTCTTTATACTTGCGTCGGTTACAAGCGGCAGCCATGCCAACGCAGGCGGCTCTTTTAAAAAAAATCTATTACACCCCCGGGGAAGTGGGGAGCTTCGGAGGGGTGAACGCTCTTTTTCAAGAGGCCAAAAAGCATAGCGAAACTTTGAACAGGGGTGAGGTAACCGCTTGGCTTTCGGACCAGGAGGCTTACTCCTTACACAAACCGGCCCGTATACGTTTTAAAAGAAACAAGACGGTCGTTTCAGATGTGGATGCGCAATGGCAGGCGGATTTGGTGGATATGCAAAGATTCTCCAGACACAACAGCGGTTTTAAGTACATCTTAACAGCGATAGACATTCTATCCAAACACGCCTGGGCCTTAGGCCTCAAAGACAAGACGGGAGGTGAAGTAGCCAAGGCCTTTAAAGCCATTTTCAGCGAAGGTCGCGTGCCTCAAAAATTACAAACCGACCAGGGGAAAGAATTTTTAAACAAACCCTTAAGCGGGCTGTTAAAGCGGCACGGCGTCCACCATTTTGTGACTAATAACGAAGTCAAAGCGGGGGTGGTGGAGCGGTTTAACAGAACTTTAAAATCTCGGATGTGGAGATATTTTACCTCCCGCAACACCTTTCGCTACATCAACGCGTTACCCGAGCTTATAAAGAGTTACAATCGGAGCTTTCACAGAACCATACGTGCCAGACCTGTCGACGTTAACCCCTCGAATTCTCTGAAGGTGTGGAAAAGAGTATACGGAGACGCTTTAAAAGTAAAACCGGCTGCTGGCCCTTTTAGAAAAGGCGACCACGTGAGGCTGTCTAAAACCAAAGGAGCTTTTGAGAAAGGATATGAACAAACGTTTACCGATGAGATATTCATAGTCGACGAAGCCTTAACCAAGGGCCGGAGGCCCGCATACCGAGTAAAAGATTACGAGGGTGAGACGGTTGCTGGATCATTTTACCCCGAAGAACTGCAAAAAGTAAACCCCAAGCGGGACAGAGTTTACAGGATTGAAAAAGTTCTAGCGGCGAAAGGAAGAGGGAGAAAAAAGCAGCTGCTGGTGAAGTGGCTGGGGTGGCCCGAGAAGTTTAACAGCTGGGTGGAAGCTTCTCAAATCTGTGAAGGGGGAAAATGAACGACGGTGGTTTTTACATCACTTTGCCCAGCAACGCCAGCGCTGGGGTTTTTCCCCAAAACACCAGCTGGAACTTTACCGTGCAGCTCATTAAACCTTTGGATCTCCCGGGTGCCTGGGAGGTGGGGTTGGTGGAAATACAATACCCGCACAGTTGGAACAACATCAACGAAGACGTCCCTTTTGAAATCACCTGCAGAGATAAGCAATGGAATTACAGCCTACGACGAGGTTATTACTCGTCCGTATCCGAATTGCTGGAGCACGTGAACGGTGTCGTGACTCGTCATCCTGCCCCGCCCGAGGTGATCATGAACTACGATCCTGTGGGTAGAAAAGTTAGACTTAAGTCCACTGATGTCGCTTACACGTTTTCTACCAGAGGAGAGCTGGCTAATATTTTGGGTTTGTACCCCGACACCCGCGTCAACAAAATCCCTTTCTCAGCAGACATCACAGGAGGTTTCAACTCCTTGTACCTGTACACGGACATCGTGGAACACCAGTTCGTGGGGGATTTTTCCGTTCCCCTCTTACGCTGCATCCCCGTCCGAGGCAGGAACAACGAGTTTGTCACCATCACCTACGATAAACCGCATTACGTTCCCGTCAGCAAGCATCACATCGACACCATCACCATTGAAATAAAGACTGATCAGAACAGACACGTCTCATTTCGCTTCGGCAAGGTGATCGTCAAGCTGCACCTGCGTCCCCGGAGAGGCTTCTAAAAGGAGGGGGGAAAAAAAGCACCATGGTGACCCTAAAAAATTACGGTGACCCCGCCATCTACAGCAACTATTACAAAGCCCAGGCCGGATACGCCCTTCCTGGTTATCACGGGACCCCCGTGATGTACGGGGCCGGCGTGGGTGGAATATTCCGTAGCCTCTTTCGAAAAGCCGTTCCGCTTTTCAGGAGAGGGCTAGAGATTATTAAACCCCACGTCAAAACCGCCGCTCAAAACATAGCTAGAGACGTGGTAGGCCACGTCTCCCGGGCTGTTCTGGAGAAGGTGAGGGAACCTCCCGCCCAGGAGGGGTCGGGGCTGATGTACATCAAAAGGAGGAAGAGAAAGAGAAACACGTCATACCCGCGACGCCAAGGTCCCCCAAAACCCTTTAAAAGAAGAGCTCTGGCGCGCCGGGCTAGCCAGAAGCGAAAGACCAAGGGGAGGCGGAGGAGAAATAGGAAACGTGCTCCACCTGGTAAAAGAGATCTGTTTTAATCAACATGGCTTTCGTTCACTGCGGGTCTGAAGAGTGCACCAAATCTGAATTGGACTTGTTCCAAATAGCCCCCACGCAGACCAGCATCGAGAAAAGCATCTACATCGAGGTGCCGCCGCTATCGGCCATTACGGAGGCGGCTCCCCTTGACTTTTTTATAGCGGGGAACGGGATAGATTACCTGGATTTGAACAATACGCTTCTGTACCTTTGTTGCAAGATCGTAAAGGGAGACGGAACCAACCTCGCCCGGGACGCCGCTGTGGGCCTGGTGAATTACCCCGTGGCATCCGTTTTCAGTCAGCTGGACGTCACGCTGGGAGACCGACTCATAACTCAAAGCAACAACTGCTACCCTTACCGGGCCTTTATAGAATCGGTGCTCAATTACAGCGGCGACACTCTCGCTACGCAATTTTCCAGCGGCCTGTTTATTAAAGACACCCCCGGGCAACACGAAGCCGCGGAGCTGGACGGCGAGAATCTAGGGTTTGTGAAGCGTGCAGATCTGACGGCTGAGAGCAGGACGATCGAGCTGCTGGGCCATCTACACAGTGACCTATTTTTTCAAGAAAAACTTTTGTTGAACGGCGTGGACGTGAAAATTAAACTGACCCGCAGTAAAGACGCCTTCTGCTTAATGGGCGATGCAGCCCCAGGCTATAAACTGCGCATTGTATCAGCGTCCCTTTTTGTGAAGAAAGTCCGGGTGACCCCGGGCGTCCGTCTGGGGCATGCGGAGGCCCTGCTCACCGCTAATGCTAAATACCCTGTGGACCGTGTGGGAATGAAAGTGTTTAGCATCCCCGCGGGAAGCAGGGTCAGTAACCAGGAAAACCTGTTCTTGGGACAGCTCCCCAAAATGCTCGTCCTGGGGTTCGTGGATAACGATGCCTTCAGCGGGAGTTACGCTAAAAACCCCTTTAACTTTAAACATTACGATATTAACTTTGTGGCCTTGTACGTGGATGGTGAACAGATACCGACCAAGCCTCTGCAGCCGGACTTCGAGGCCGGGCGCTGCGTGAGGGAGTACATGAATCTGGTACAGACGGCCGGTAAACACATGAAAGATCGTGCGCTGCTCATTGACCGTGTGCAGTTTGCCCAGGGTTATACCTTGTTTGCCTTCGACCTCTCCCCCGACCAGGAATGCGCTGATCACTATTCCCTGATAAAAACTGGGAACCTGAGAGCAGAAATACGTTTTGCAAAGGCTTTGACGGCCACCGTCAACATGATCGTGTATGGGGTTTTTGACAACGTCATAGAGATCAATCAGAGGAGAAACGTCCTGTTCGACTACATGTGAGCATGGACACCGTGCAGCTCTCACGTGTTTTACTGGCGGACCCTGCCACCCGAGAGACTTTCTTAGACGTGTTCCCCAGCGATTGGCTCCCCAGAAGGAGGCTGTCTCGGAGACCCCTAGGTTTGGTGGTCAACACGCACCCGCACAACCAACCTGGCGAACACTGGCTCGCTTTGTACCTGGCAGAGGGAAACCGCGGAGAGTTTTTTGACTCGTACGGGCACCCCCCAAACAGCATGTTGTTCCCCAGAACCATCGTGAAATTTTTCAACAAAAACGCCACCGACATTGCGTTTCACACTCGACAATTGCAGGACCCCCGCTCCGTCGCCTGCGGCTATCACTGCGTGTTTTTCTTGCATCACCGTAGCAAGGGTTTACCTTTTGACCAGATTTTGAAATTGTATTCTAATGATTTGGTGCAAAATGACCAATTGGTGGTGAATTTTGTAAGAAAAATAAAAAGTAAATACTTGGGCATGCCTAGGTTTGCTCAAAACATGTTTCAGCAAGCCCAGACGTGTGTATCTTGCAATGAATTTTACAGCCGTGTTTCTCAATAAAGCACCCCAGGCGTGGGGTTTAAAGACAATTTGTGTCTGGTGGTCTTTTTGTGTTTGTTTGTTTTTAAAAAGGGCCAATTCAGAAAAAATACACATGACAAAAATTTTTAAGAAGTATACAAGGTTTTTTTTTTTATTTAAAGCAAAAAGACCATTTAAAAATTGTTTTTCAGAGCACGAAAAGAAAAAAAAATTACACAGTGAGCCATTTGGCTCTTTTAGCCAATTTTCGTTTTTTAGAAGGCAAAAAGGGTTCACGATCTGCTCCGGGATCAGCCGTTGAGGCCTTCAGGCTCTCCAAAAGATCTCTATTGGCCGCGTTGCCCATGATGGACGATGGCACGTTTAGTTCTGCCATGGCGTTCATGAACGCATCCCAGCCTTTGGGCACATGTTTGCTAGGAACGGAACGCGTCTGGGTGACGGCCTTGACTAAGTCGAGTATGTTAGACCCGTTAACCACCGAGCCTTTGTACACAAAAGCCCCTTTATCGTTCCACGAAGATATATTTTTATCCTGTCCCAGTTTATTTAGCAATACGGTTGCATTTCTCTTATAACGCTTACCGACGCTATCCAGTATTTCCTGAGCAACAGAGTCAAAGGTTTTGGGTGTTTCTGGGGGATTGGCGGGGACGTTCTGTTCCTGTTCCGGTAGAAAGAGACTTATTTTCCCTTGATCCAAAGCGCTCTGCTTCACATATGTTAGGTACCTTTGAAGCACAGTGGTGTATAGTTTAGCTTTTTCATATTCGTCCAAGTCAGTCCTTTGAAGAACAGACCTCATTTCACTATCCAGCAAGCGAGTTGCGGTCTTTCTGATATTTTCCTCCGGTGGAGGGGGAGCCCTTAATTGCTCCAACTGGTGGCTGGGCACCAGGTACATTTTTTCCGCATACTCCATTACTGATTAGTCAAAAGTCCAGATATCAGAGGGATAGCGAACCTTAACAGAGGTCCGATAAATCCGCCGGACTGCCTCACCAGATGCTTTTTTCTTTTAATCGAGATCCTTTTATTACCCAGGGTTTTTATCAACGTGCGTCTCTTTTTCAACACACGCACTTGATTTGGCGTCAAAGGTATGTTTCCTTTCAAAGTGTTCAGAGCTATTTCTGAGATGGCCGCTACTAAATCGTCAGAAGCCGAACACAGTATAGCTTTCCTTTGCCGCGGGGACGAATCGGTAAGTAATTTCAAAAGGGCCAGGTTTCTTTTCATGCAGCTAGACATGTTTTCCGGACGGCGGCCTCCGCTGTTAAGAAGGACCCGCTGAAAATTCACCTCTTTTTATACCTGGTTGTTCTTTTTAAAGTGTAAACCACTGGCCGGTCTGGAGGGAAAAGACCGGTTCTTAGTCTATAAGCCTCCGGCGTGGAAGCGTTTAAATCCACCACCAGGTAACCGTATGGGTTTTTGGTAGCGTCTTCAAAAGCTTCTAGAAAGAATTGCGTCTTGCCCGGGTACATTTGCCGGGCGAGCGTGGTGATTTGTAATTTATCCCTGGGGTTTTTTGAACAGAACCATGTATTTGGCGTTCAGGTTAATCGTGCGACTCTTCTTTCCCTGACAAAACACGTTCTGAACTATGTACATAATGCTCAGGTTCCTGTGATGCACGTACTTGGTAAAGGCTTTCTCAATTTCGGCGCTTTCACAAGCAGAGTTCATCAGATCGTCTACGATAACCATATTTACTTTATTGGTAGGAAACAACCGGTCATCATCAAAAGCATCGGGCAGCCCCTCCACAAAACTGATAAAGGGATATTTACAGAGCAGTTCTTTATACAGAGGCTGCCAACAACTATAACACCACACGATGTTCTCAGGCATAACAGACAGCATTTTCTCGGCATTATCTAATACGTTTTTTATAAAGTAACTTTTCCCGCAGTTGCTAGGTCCAGCGAGAATTACAGAAAAAGGATGTTTCCACCATGTGTCCATTTTTTCAATAGCCGTAGGGCAGCGTTTTAAACCCTTCTCTGAGGACCCTCTTGTTGTAAACCACTTTCTGAGTTTTCTTAAGGGTCTTGGTCTCTATTTCCCAATGTTTTTTGTTCCTCACGATAGAAGGGTGCTGCACCTCTATTTTTTTGGAGGTGTTTTCTCCCGGGTCCGCGCTGTAGTGCAGGACCAGCTCTTTTAAACTGTCAAAGTTGATTTTTTCACAGTTTGCTACGTTCAGGGTAATCCCTTTCACTTTCAGACAGGCCTTTCCCCCCGACAGCTTGTACCCGTACGTTTTTGGACCAGCTGACACAAACTCGGTGATGTGCTCAACTGGCGGGATCTCGCTGGTGAGGTCCCCTAAATAATCCCCCAGAGGGGGAGTCCACTCGCCCTCCCTTTGCACAAATATCACCGAGTCAGTGTCGTGGTACAGGCAACGCTCTTGCAACCTGTCTAGCAGGTTGTACAGTTCCAAGCGGGCATAAGCGGTGGTGAAACAGGCAATGAAGATGTTGGTGTTGCCAGAGACCGTATAGCGGTCTTTGGCGTGTTTCCAGGACACGCACGCTGTTTCATCATCGATAAACTCGCAGGATGAAACCTCGTAATTGGGGGAAAACAGGTACTGAAAGAGTTCGTCGGGGTCTCTCACGATGCTGGTTTTGGGCAAGTTTGTTCTTTGACCGAATTTACCCCAGAGAGAATTTAAGAACAGTTTAGCGATTTGACGCTTAGCGGGGTTCACAGTGATTTCGTGCGGGCGTAAACGCACGCCTTCTTTTTGATAGAAATCACTAATGTACTTATTTCGTTTTTCTTCATCCGTGCACCAGCTGGGATACCCCGAAGCCTCTTGTTTCTGACGCAAGTGTAATTTTATGTACTCTGAAAAGAGTGCGTCGGACTTTTCTTTAAAATGCCAGATTTCGTAGATTTTAGCCACCGTGTACCCCTTTGCTACAGCGGCGTTTAGCTCCACCGTGCACCAAGTCCCCAGAAGGGCCCGCTCCTCGTCAGGGTGGGTGCATGTTTCCTGCTGCTCGGTCTCCGCGCAGGTTCGACAGAGCGGGAACATGAGCTTGCCGCCTACCCTGACGGGCAGCAATGGGAAAAAGAGCCCTCGCGGGGGAAACACTTTAACTTTTGCAAAGCCAAAATAATTTGAGAGAGGTCCGAATTTGTCCGAAATGATATCGGGGTGCCCGAGGGGGTACTCTTTGGTTTTATTTACGAAAGGGTACAGGCTGGTAAAATCGTAATAGTGGATTTCTTCACCGGGCTTGGGCTTGTAATACAGGCGTACCGCATTAGTCCTGCCCCCAAAAAGAGCGTCCCTCGGGACCAGAGGCTGGGGTAGTTGGGCTTCCTTTAAAAAACCCACAAGCTCCCTGTCCGTTTCTATCATGGTCTCCCACTCGTGGCCCCAGAGAGTCCTGACCGCATACCCCCTGCTTCTCAGATAGTCGACCTTGTGCTGCGCCTTATAATAAAGAAACCCAAAAGTTGTCCCTGTCATAGGATTTAGAGCTTTTTCACGGTAACAGGTGATGCAGCCGTGGAAAAAACAACCGTTAAACTCAAAGGCTGTGGGCACGCCATCAATGACGGCGTAACCATCTAGAAAGTAGGAGCCTACCTGAACCTCCCCTTCTTGTAGCGCATGACGTATCTTTACCTTTTCTTTGTGAGCAATGTACATCAACCACTGAATAGACGGGGTAGAATATCTTTTTTTCTGCCTGTGATAGTTGTCGGGAGGGAGAAGGGCTATCGTGTTAACCTCTAAAAACATAAATCTGTACATGGCCATGCAGACGGATGCCAGAGTTATGTACTGGAAAGGATCTATACATAGTTTCACCTCCTCAACTTTACCAGGGGCTCTCTCTACAGCATCAAACTTTGTCGTCATGTTCATGATCTCCTCTCTGTACAGCAGACAGGCCCGCCTCAAAATTTTTACATCCTGCTGGCAGTAATACGCGAGCTCTTTCTTTAAGTCAAACGTCCTATTTTGATTGTCCCTGTACCAGTCAAGAAAGCTTGCTTTCTCCTGGGGCATCATGCTGTCAACCCCGTAGTGCTCCACCCCGGGCATAGGCCCCACGTAATTTTGGTTTTCCAGAGTATTAAAAAAATGTGGGAAGTACCCTTTGGCATCTTCAAACCCCATAGCCAGCGGGAGCTTGCTAAGTTTCATGGGGAGGAAGTTCAGAGAGTCTATAAAACGGATGTCCAGAGCCTTAACTTCCACACACATCAGTTTACTGCCCTGAGTTATCAATTCCACATTCATCTTTTCCTTCAGTAACTCCTTGACCACAAAGTAAGCATCGTAACCTTTGGAATTGTGCGCTATGAACGTGTACTTCCGAAACTTCTTGCCAATAAAGGTTTTAACAAAGTCAGAAAGGCACTCGCTACCCTTGAATTCCCAAGATTTTTCCGGCTTTAGGGACACTGCAAAAATGTAATTGGGGACGTGCACCCCCGTCTCCTGCATGCACTCAAAATCATAAAAAATATACTTTTCTGACTTCTCGGGCTTTATAATGCTGGCTAGAAAACACAAGTGACCGTCTATACCAACTTTAGGGGGAATCCTGCCGTGACACTGCTTACAGCGTCGGCCTTCGCACTTATGACCTTTGTCCACATAAGACTCACAACTCTCGCACAAAGTTTTAAACCGACATTCGACATGATTTTTAGATGCTGCTTCTAGATGGCCATCTAAACACTCTTTGGACCGACAATACAGCCTACAGCTGGGGCATCTCTTGAAACCTCTCTGACCCGCGATTGTGTTTTCTGAGCATGTCACGCTCAAGCAGAGACGGCAACGGT
>VOCT01066615.1:0-12753 GCA_007922175.1 Pelusios castaneus
AAAAAAAAAAAAAATCTGGTTACAAACTTCAGGCTGTTAGTATCTCTTCAACAGGATGAAATATGCAAGAACACTTGTAATGAAAATAAAGATTGTGATGTATTGCAAAAAATGCAGCTGAAGAAAGTGTCTTTATGATGCTGTAAGCAAACACGTACTTTTATCACGTACACTAGGACATGTTTTAAATAAATTTAACTTTATTATATGTAGTTCTCACTGCTGCTGCTGAAGCACTCTGGATCTTGGGCTACATATAAAAATTTAATTTTAATGGTATTTTTGCTTGCGGTTCCCTGGCCTCTTTCATTCAAGAATCACGTGTCTTTGGTCCAGTCCAGGAAAGCACTCGCCCTCTTGCACAATCAGCACTCATGACTCACGCAAAAGCTGGTCTTCAAAGAATGAAAATAGGGTAGCTCCAAAAAGTGAACTCTCTCTCTTCGCTGAATTTGACAGCTTAAAAAAACTGAACAGAATAAGTTATAAATGCCATATTTCCAGTCTCTGAAAACTCACCTGTGCCCACCGTATGTCAGTTCCAAAGATCAGATGGGGAGAACAGCAAACAGGCAGCTAAGTAGAAGCGGAAATGCATGAGGCCTGGTCTATACTATAAAGTTGGGTGACATAAGTTGCTTTATGTCAACCTAGTTATGCACATATCTGCACTTAAATTGGTCTCCCCTCGATGTAAGTGACCCCTTTCACCCACACAGTATCACCACCTCCCTGAGTAGCATAGAACTATAGCCAATGTACAGCAGTCAAGACAGCCCCACTGTAGACGCTGCATTGCTTAGCTAGAACCTGATAGTCCTCCAGCAACTGTCCCATGGTGCCTGGTAACAACTGTGAGCACCAATGTCCAGTGGTCATGGAGACTAGAGCTACCACAGGCATATCAGAAGGCCATCAGTCAATCTGACGTTGAATCGTAGACCTGCCACTTTTATGATAAGTTAAATTCCATCCTTAGCAAAGACCCCACCACCACCCTGCATGCATCTGTGATATCCCCAAGGAGCCCAAGTCACAGGCCACTGCTGTGAAGAGCAAGTAGGTGATGGTGCATGAGAAGGACTAGGCGGGACAGGAAACTGGAGGAGGGATCCAGTTGGGCAGTAAGCCAGGACCTGTTTTTTACTCTACTACAGTTTTACCAGTCCTGCCGGTTGAGCATAGGTAAGCCTGATGTCGAGGAAGGAACCTTGGGTAAGCGTGCAGATACGTTTTCCATTAGCAGAATGGCATCCCCAAATTAGCAGGACGCAACTTTTGACTTTTATTACTTTACTCATTCCAGAAAAGGTAGCCATGCAACAAAGAGACACCAGAGTTATCTGCTTTTAATTCATCTTAGCGGTAGGCAGGGTGGACCATTTGAAGCTGTTTACATACACACATCTCTCCTCTCAATCCTCTAAGATCTCTATGAAATTTCCATGGAGAGACATAGCAATCCTCTGCTACAGTCTTCCGTTTTTCCTCCGCAGTAGGCCCCTTTCCCACACCAGGAGTCAATAAGCTCAGCAGGCCCCATTGCAGTACAGAGGCCAACAGCTATTGTGTTCTCTCTGCTTTCTTATTCTATGGGGTGAGATATCAGCTAACACCCCCACCTGTGGAAAACGGTGCCCATGTTCACTGCTCTTGCCCTATGCAACCAAGCAATAACCTCCTCCTTTCCTTCACCCCGATGGGTCGTGCTCACCATGTTTTCAGCAGATTATGGCACTGGGGAACAGGAAGTTCAAAGCAGAAATGTCAATAAACTTGTCTTGTTTAACACTTTAGGGAGGGAAGGGAAGGTGGAGTTCTGAATCTCAAGTTTCACTTTTTGTTCTTGCTATCCAGACAATGATGCCTTTTTGGAGTTTATCTGTAGCTGCGGCAGCTGTGACCCTGAGGAGGACTCCCTCCACAGCAGCAAACCAGTCAACTCACATAAAGAGAAGCCAGAGGATAAGGGAGGATGTGTTTTACAAGATCTTGCAAGTCAGGGCTGCATTGCACCTCCAACAGAGGGCCCGGAGGGTGAATATTGCAGACTATAGAGAAGGAAAGAGTGGACTGGAGAAAGGTGCAGGAAAGGGGTAGGAAGATATGCCAGGGTATAATGGAGCTTTTCCAATACCTAACTCAGATGCTGGAGACTCTTGTGAAACTCCAGTTTCAGCAATCCTGAACTCAACCCCCACTGAAGCCCAGTGCAGCCCTCAGCTGCACCTGCTCAGTACTTCTAATGCCCTAATGAGCCAGCTATGCAGCCTCATGGACTGCCCTGCCTGACTGGCTGAGGAAATCAGCTGGTCAGTTCTTAGCTTGCTGACTGCTTGAAGCCCACAGATGCTCTGCTTCCACATTCTCAACTCTCCAAGCTCTTCTCCTGCTTTGTATCTCCAGCCCAGATCCTGCCTTGCATCTCGCTTTGTTCCTATCCTGTTCCAGCTTTGCTCCTGCCTCCCCACAGTGTGGGTAATCCGGTTCCAACCCTCACCTCTGACTCCACCTTGATTCTGGCATTGGGACTCCCATCACTAAGACTGCCACCTGCTCTGACTCAGTCTGCTGACACCCCCTCAGACTTCCTCATGGTTTCAGGCCAACCTTCCTATCCCTACCACTCACCCCAGGGGAAACAGGGGACAGCCAGCTTCACTGACAGAGACTTATGACAGCAACGGTCCATGTATGTGTAGCTACAATGGACATTCAACATTCCTTCCTCTAGTCAGTTTATTAAGGTTCCTAATTTTATTTTTAAATAAAAATACATTTAATTCTTTGGATTTTTTTTGGATCTGTTTTTATTAGTGAATAAAAGGCTTTTGTTTTGGCTTTTGTTTAGAAATTTATTCATCCTTATTAGTTTACAAAGCATGATAAAGAATGACTGCTGGAAGTGAAAGCAGTACTCTACATGATATGCCAACAGCAACCACGGGGACCCAATACTCACTGCACACTGGATCAGTGCCAAACACCTGTATTCATCATAGATGACCGGACATGAACAGCTGCACCACCACTGACCTATGCACAGATGTGCAGCAAGCGCCAGTTCATAACAGGTTCCCCCAGTATTGTGGCTGGCTGTTAGAGTGCTCTTTCTAGCCTCCCTAAGCTGTATATCTCCACTGTATCTGGTTGTTCAAACTCAGCCGCCATTCACTCTGCCTCCACTCCAGTAGCATCAAAATATTATGCAGGGTACGTATCGGCAGCTATAACTATTAGGATATTTTTCACACAGAGACCCAATCTGGTGAGTAAATACCACCAGCGCCCTTTCAATCTACCAAAAGCACATTCAACTGTCATTCTGTGCCCGCTGAGCTGGTAGTTGAACTTGCCCTTGTTGCTGTCGATGAGGCAGCTGCATGGCTTCACGAGCCAGGGAAGCAAGCGGCAGACTGGTTCCTCAGCATTTCAACATTGCCATTGGTAATCCACCTGTGGGAAAGAGGGTCCCCACTTCCCTGACTAGCCAACATGATGTCTGTAAAGGATCCCTGGTGATCCACAGGAAAATAGCCCTTCCTGTCGATGTACTCTGTGGCATGGGCTCTGGGACCAAAATGAGGATGTATGTGCCATCTATTGCTCCACCACCATTTGGGAAGCCCATAGCTGGAAAGCCATCCATTATGTCCTGCTCATTGCCAAGAGTCTCAGCCTTGAATAAAAGGACACAATTAATGACCCTGCACACATGCATGGCAATGGCCCACGCAGTGGATTTTCCCACTCCAAAATGACCTCCCACTGACTGATAGCCATCTACTGCTCCAAGTTTCCACAGTGTGATCGCCATTCTCTTCTCCACAGTCAAGGCAACTCTCATTTTGGTGTCGCTGAGCTAGATGGCTAGGGCAAGCTCAGCACAAGATCCAGAAATCTAACCTTGCACATCTGAAAGTTCTGCATCCACCACTCATCATCCCAACCCTGCATTATGATACGATCCCACTAGTCAGTGCTCATTTCTTAGGCCCAGAAGTGGCGCTGCACCGTTTGCAGCTGCTCCACAGACCAATAACCTTGAATTGGTTTTTACTATTTCCCACAGCAAACTGATCGCCAGGAAATTATCAACTTCCCTGTGGTTTTTCTTCAGGTTCGGGGAATATTGTAGGATCATGCTTCCTATGCTGGCAACATGCTGGACAGTACTGCAGAGCTGTGTAATCTCCATGTTTCTGTCAGAGCTGACAGACAGTCACATGCCATACATGGATTAATGGGAAACAGAAAATAGGCAGAAAAATTATGGGATGGAAATAGTATAGGATGGAGAACACTCCACTATGGGAAGCAGACCTCTGGCTCCCAACCACCCCTGCATGAGTCATTTCTGTCCCACTATGCATTGCCAAAACTACTCCAAAAATAGCGTGCTGACCAGTGGCAGGCTGCACACTCAGGCCTTGTACACACTACAGAGTTATCGCACGGCATGTACACACACAAATCCCGCTTGTTGCACGGCAACAGCCCTCTTGCTGTGCAGCAGGTAACCTTCTGAACAAGGATGATAGTAGTTATCGCGGAACAGCTGTTCTGCGTTACAGTGTGTACACGCTCACCATGCAATAATTGGCCTCCGGAAATGTCCCAGCATTCCAATCCCATCCTTTCTGGTCTTCCTCCTGCACACTGTGGCTGTGACGTGACTGGTCCCGCCCTCCTGTGAGTCCCGGGAATTTTTGAATTGTTCCACTGTGGTAACTTCCTGTTTGTTCAGCGTGGAGTGCAGCTGTTTTTTCCAACAGCAATGGCAGCTCAACACAGCAAACATGCTCCAGTCTGAACCACAGCTGAGGTGCTCGACCATATCAGCATCTGGGGAGACTCTGCTGTGCAGGCACAGCTACACGGCAGCAGGGAGAATTTTGACACCTATGGCCAGATTTCTCGGGCCATGGCAGAGAGAGGTTATAAGAGGGACACGCTGCAGGGCAGATTGAAGGTGAAGGAGCTGCGGATAAGCTATCACAGAGCCACAGAGGCAAACCAGCACTCTGGGTCGGCGCTGGTTACATGCAGATATTACAAGGAGTTGGAAGCCATCCTCAGTGGGCATCCCACAATCACTCCCAACGCTCCTGTGGACACATCTGCACCCCCTCAGCCAATGGATACCGGAGCAGACCGGGACGATGAGGTGATAGATGAGGAAGTGGAGCTGGAGGATGACCTGGAGGCTGAAAGGGGTGCAGCTGACTTATCAGGGAGCCAGAAGCTGTCCTCCACACCCTCCACCCCCAAGACATGCAGCCAACATTCCTCCTCCACCTTGTCTTCTGAGGCAGCAGAGGGGAGCTCTGGTAAGTTTTCTCAAAAGTGATGCTTCTGTGATGAAGAACTAAGTCTTCCAGGTGAATGAAGAGCAGGTGGGAGCTGGGTGTTTTGGGGTAGATGCATTCCCATTTCATTTCTCACTGCTCAGGGCATCTACTCTGCATTCACGAGCAGTGCATTAATGCATGCAGTAATTCTCAAATAATCCTCTGTATTGAGCTCACTTAAGCTTTCCTGGATGTACCTCCACAGCCTCCTAGCAACATTGGACGGGACAGCTAATGTGTTTCCACCCCCATAGAGGGACACACTCCCTCGCCAGTTGAAAAGCACAGTACTGGGAACCATGGCTGCGCACAATCCTGCTGCATACGGTCCTGGATTATATCCAGTGGCATGTAGTATACGCATTCTGGCTTGAAGGGGCACTGTAAGGAGGGAGATATTGGCTTCCATGGACAGGTCCTGTGGAGAATGTTGCCCGAAACTACTGTTAGTATTCAAACTACATTGTAGTATTTTAGCAATCCAGACAACCCTTTCCCAAATCCCTTTCAGTCATATAGAAGGGCCATTCCTGGGACCCATTAACAACCTACGTACCTTGTTCGGATCACTCAGGGAACCAGAGGATGCACATTGCCTTGGGCACAGTGGAATGTGCTGCTGGAACTTAACATTGGCTCTTTAACCAGTGTGAGAACAATAGCAGTATTTATGATGTTTCATTTTTCCCTAGAAATGACCTTCGCCAGGCGACAGTCTGCACCAGCTGACCGGCTGAGACAGATAAGAAAGCAGCCTTGCAGAAGCAAGGAGGATATGCTTCAAGAGCTCATGCAATCCACTGAGGCTGCAGCAAAGGAGACTAGACTTTGGAGACAGGAATGCTGGCAGGACTGCAAAGAGAACTATTTGAGGAGGCAGAAACAGAAGGATGACCTGATAAGCATCCTGAAGGAGCAAACAACTGCCAGAGACCATGGTTGGTCTGCAGACACAGCTGCTTCCGACTCGCCCTCCCCTTCAGACATAGCACCAGTTTCTGCCTCCCCCACCCCATTCTCTCACAAGGCATTTCTTCAAAGGCCAGGGACCCTCCTGGTACAATGTAACATCCACCCCTTCATAGAGCTATAGCATCGAGCCCCGCACCTACACACACCTATAGCACCTTCCATAGTCACTACAGAATGTTAGCTCACCACCTTTGTTTTTTAGTAATAAAAGTGAATCTCAAATTGTGCACAGTGTCTTTATTCATACAGATCCAAGATTTGTTACCACATGTTCACTCTTTATTCATTTGGTCACAATACAGTCCATGCCCCGCCCCCCCATGCTGAAGTGCCCTGCAGGTTTGCAGTTTCAGCATGACCCACTGATGTGATGCGCCCTGTGCATTCCCATTACGGAAATGCTCCCTCAGTGCCTCCTTTATGCGGACGGCTCTCCGCTGCGCCCCCCCTAATACTCCTAGTGGCTGGCTGTTTGAACACACCCTCCAGACACTCAGCGTCAACATCCCACGCACGGGAAAATTTCTCTCCCCTACTTTCACAAAGGTTATGAAGGACACAGCTCGCCACGATGACGGCTGGAATACTGTCCTCATCCAAGTCCAGCCTCCCATACAAACAGCGCCAGCGCCCCTTTAGGCAGCCAAAGGCACACTCTACAGTCATTCTGCACTTGCTCAACTTATAATTGAACCGCTCCTTGCTGGGATTCAAGTTGCCAGTGTAGGGTTTCATAAGCCATGGCATGAGTGGGTAGGCTGGGTCTCCTAGGATCACTATGGGCATCTCCACATCCCCGACAATAATTTTCACATACAAGAAGAAGGTCCCTGCTTGCAACTTCCGGTACAGCCCCGCGTTCCTGAAAATACGGGTATCATGCACATTTCCCGACCACCCAGCATTGATATCTGTGAAACCCCCCCCCCTGTGATCCACAAGTGCCTGCAGCACCATATTGAAGTAGCCCT
Organism: Pelusios castaneus; assembly: GCA_007922175.1. Taxonomy (NCBI): domain Eukaryota; kingdom Metazoa; phylum Chordata; order Testudines; family Pelomedusidae; genus Pelusios; species Pelusios castaneus. The sequence continues at coordinate 7,295 of VOCT01066615.1, forward strand.
TCCTATTTATATACTCAGTCGCAAGAGGGTCCGGAGCCAAAATAGGGATACGTGTGCCATCTATTGCCCCTCCACAGTTCGAGAATCCCATGCCTGCAAATACGTCCCCAATCTCATACACATTGCCCAATGTCACTGTCCTCCAGAGCAGAACACGATTGATGGCTTGGCACACTTGTGACTGTGCTAGCCCGATGGTGGACCTGCCGACTCCAAACTGATTTGTGACTGACCGGTAGCAGTCAGGAGTTGCTATCTTCCACACAGCAATTGCAACATGCTTCTCAACAGTGAGGGCAGCTCTCATTTCGGTGTCCTTGAGTCACAGGGCAGGGGCAAGCTCCTCACACAGTTCCATGAAGGTGGCTTTATGCATTTGAAAGTTCTGCAGCCGCTGCTCATCATCCCATGCCTGCATAACAATGCGGTCCCACCACTCGGTGCTTGTCTCTCATGACCAGAACTGGCAGCGCACCATGGGCAGATGCTCGGTGAAGGAGCTCAACAATGCAGTGCTGTTGTTCTGCATGGCATTCAGCAGCACTGGGTCCTCCAATTCCTGATCTGATTCAGAGCTCAGTGCGCACTGTGTGACCAGCTGAGATGTATTCATTATGCTGAAGGTGACAGTGGAGATCAGAGCTGGATCCATGCTGCTGCAATTGGGAGTGCCAGGAAGGAATACAGCAGTGTTGAAAATGGGCGCAAGTTGCTATTAGCAACGAGAAAGACAGCAGGGGAACACAATGTACCATGGGAAACGAAGAATGTACCCATTGTGCTCAGCGCTCCTCTCCTTCTACCCAGGATTCTTAGCACTAATCAGGAGGAGTGGAACTGTGGGATAGGTGCCCACAATTCAATGCAGTATATTGTGAAATTGCTAAGAAGAGTATGGACACTCCATTCTGTTACAAGGAGCGCCGTGTTTACGCAATACAGCGCAATAAAACCACGTGACTTTTGCAGCACAACAGTCTTCTTGCACGACAATTCTGTAGTGTGTACATGGCCTCAGTTACCTATCCCTACTGCTCCACATTATGCAACAGCACGAACACTTCTAGTTAGTACATGCAGTGCCGATTCAAGGAGCCAAATATGCACAGGCCCAAATGATGTACTAACTGCAGTGGCTGTAGGCCCATGGAATTTGCATCAGCAAAACTTTGGCATAAGACAATTGCTATAGCAAGAAAGTTACTTGGTCTCTCTTTCCATATCAGTTGTTAGACTCCACCTACAAAGTTAGAGTCATATACTACCCTTGATCCAGAGCAATGGCTCTCAACCTTTCCAGACTACTGTATTCCTTTCAGGACTCTGATTTGTCTTGTGTCCCCCCCAAGTTTCACTTAGAAACTACTTGCTTACAAAATCAGACATAAGAATACCAAGTGTCATAGTGTTACTGAAAAATTGCTTCCTGTCTCATTTTTACCACATCCTTATAAACTCAACTGGAATATAAATATGTTTTTACGAATATTTGTTTCACTGTATTGCACAGAGAGCAGTATAAACAAGTCATTGTATGAAATTTCAGTTTTTACTGACTTCAGCAGTGCTGTTTATGTAGCCTGCTGTAAATCTAGACATATCTAGATGAGTTGATGTACACACTGGAAGACCTCTACGGGTAGGTGTAACCCTGATTGAGAACCACTGATCTAGAGCAGGTCCAACGACAGAGAATTTCTGCAAATGATCACTGAGAAAGTCAGTACAGCTATGACTAACATGTAATGATGTTACTGTTACATTCAGCATTCTTTGGGGGTGTGAGGGGGGGGGCACAAAAATGCAAAGTATCTTTCAGGACAATTATCTTTGCTCTTTCTTTCATTTACTCCAGCCTGCTCCCTCCATCACTTTTTCTCCCCATGTGCACATCTGTCTCATCTCTGCATTTACCTTTCAATTTATGTTAATTTCTATTTAGTCTCTCTCCAATTTTCCCTTCCAATCCTCTCTTCAGGACTGGACAGCCTGAGCAGTCCCCATTCTCCTCTGCTCTCAGACACCTAATTCCTCCCCCCGGACTTAATTTAATTTCTACTCCTTTTCTATCTTATTACCTCAGTGCAAGCCCCAAAGAACTGCCTGAGGGATCTAAGGCAGCAGAGTCTCATTTCTGATTCCCCCCAGTTTTTGATCTGTTCCTCTGCTCAGAGGTTATATATGCATCCTGTTTGGATCCATAATAATTGCCAGATCTGGGAGCTCCTAACTGTGCTACTTCAATTACAGAAGGAATTAGCAGGGGAGAAGCAGCCATCATTTAACTATTATCAGCCATGACAGCAGATGCCAGAGACCAACACAGCTAGAGAACATCATCCCTGACTCTCAAAGAATTATTTTCTCCTGTAAGATCTTCAGGGCAGGGACCATCTTTTTGTTGTGTACCTGGACAATCCCTAGCACAACAGGGTCCTGATCCATGATTAGTATTAGAACCAATGATAATTTGCACAGAGGATTTGGTCAGAAGCAAGCCTACTGATAATGACTAAAAGAATAGGACAAAGGAATCCTAATTTTTAGCATAACTTTTTAAAACTTGAACTAGAAAGGCCATCTTAACCATCTATATCCACCAGTGCCACCAAGAACAACTGATTATTGTAATACCTAGTTGATAAGAATAATTCTGCTAAAATAATCAGTGTTGATATTTAAGTTATAAGATGTTAAGGTTACCACCTCATTCATATGGTGTCTTCAAATTCATTAAGACGACGTCTAGACTAGAAAAAAAGGCCATCATTTGAAAGCTTCATTAGCTAGCATATTTAAATTAAGAACTCTTTGAAGTGTGTTTGTATTTAGTGTAGCATGTGTTTAAAAAACATGGTAGAGGACATGACTATGGCCAGCTATGTCCTCATCAACATCAAACTGTCAAAATGGCATCCGGTTTACTTGTGACAGCTGGTTGATAGCTTTAGGCTTCAGTGTGATTAGTATAACAAGAGAGTCCTGTGGCACTTTTAAAGACTAACAGATTTATTTATCGCATGAGCTTTCGTGGGAGAAAATCCCACTTCGTCAGATGCTTTGAAGATGGGAAACTTACAGAATGGGAGGAAATTAAATGCAGGAGAGTGTATGACATAGGATCAGATCAGGCTGTAACAGCAAATCAAAATAGGTGTTAGGATTCAAACACTGGGGAACAGCACATAGAGGAAGGTGAGGTCAAATCTTTTGTTGTAATGAGAGAAAAATCCATAGTCCCTGTTTAATCCCAAGGCAACTGAGTCAAATTTGCATACAAGTTCGAGTTCTGCAGTTTTTCTTCGAAGCTGTGATTTGTTATTCATCTGTTTCAACACAGCTATTAGCAAGTCATCACTGGAGTGAGCAGAGAGATTGAAGTGTTCCCCTATTGGTTTTGTAGTGTTGCAATTTCTGATGTCAGATTTGTGTGCATTTATTCTTTGGCGCAGAGATTGTCCTGTTCGTCCAATATGTAGTATGTGAACGATACACAGTTCCACTTCTTTCACCAAACAACTTCTATTGTTTCATTCCTTTCCCAAAGTCTGGCCAAAATAGACACCTACATGAAAATGAACTGGCCATGACTATTACATCAATATTGAAGTGAAACCTTGTCGACAGTAAAACAAACAAGGAGTCCTGTGGCACTTTTAAAGACTAACAAATTTATTTATCGCATGACTAGAGCCCTGCGCGGATACAAAAATATGGATCTGCAACCGATCCCTATCCGAGACATGTAAGCATGTATCCGATCCACAAGCCGCATCTCCGTGTTTTGTGGGTATCCGCAACCGCCCCGCCCCCGCCTTGCAGCCGCTCCGCTCGGCTCCTCGTCATTACACTGTGCTTCTGTTTTGAATTGCTGCCTGTGTGTGCTCTGTAATGTAACAACTTAAAAGCAAGGGCTTAGTAAATGTACACACACTGTTTTTATTTTAAACAACATTATAGAGAGTCCTAAAGATCCTGGTGCAACCTCTGTGTTTTCTTCTGGGGCAGCTGCCTGTCAGTTCCTGGATTGTTAGAGAGCAGCAGCTGCCTCACACAGAGCCCGAGGAAGGAGGCAGCGCTAGGGAGGGCGGCACTAGCCAGCAGCTCCCAGTACTGTTTGTACAGAGCCCTGCTGGCCCTGATCATCTGGTTATTCCACCTCCTAGAACGAAGATCAGGTCACTCAACTGTTCAGCATGGGCAAGGTAATTCATTCAGCTGACGATCAGATTGGGAGGCTGGCAGCCAGAGAAGGGGGAAGCAGCAGCCCATCATCAGCTGATGTGCGTGGGCTCTGGCAAGCTAGGTTCAGTGAGCCCGAGAAACAGCTGAGAGGGGAGAGAGTTGCCAACAGCTCCCAGTGTTTTTCAGAGCCTTCGCTGGCTCTGATCTGAGCAACTGTTATTCTGCCTGGGCTGGACTGGGAAGTCTGGGCTGCTGCAGTTTCTCAGCTGATCAGTGGAGGTGGGGACTGGCCACTGAAACTGAACACCAGCTCTGACGGGCTGGGCTCTGGCTCTCACAGTCTGGAGTCAGAGACTGAAGGACAGCTGAGGGCGGGACCCAGGCCCCGGATAAGCCAATAAAAGTCCCAGCTAGTCCAGATCCGAGCAACTCCTATTCTGCCTGGGCTGGCCATGTGAAATGGGGGCTGCTGAGATCATTCAGCTGTTTGGTGCTGGGGGGAGTGGCCGGCAGTGGGGGATGTGGGAGGGGGAGCAACTGTTACTCCGCCTGGACTGGCCCCTGGATTCAGTGAGGGCTGCAGCTGTAACCAATCTGATGGTCTGGGCAGAGCAATGGTGCTCTCTGCATGTACAGCCGTGACCAGATAAAAATAGTATCCATACCCGAGTCGCAATCCGCAGCAACGGGTCTGCGGATATCCGTATTTACACCCGCGGATGCGGATATCCACGGATAAGAAACGGATATTCGCGGATTTGCAGGACTCTACGCATGACCTTTCATGGGAGAAAATCCCACTTCGTCAAAGGGTCTGACAAAGTGGGATTTTCTGCCATGAAATCTCATGTGACAAATAAATGTATTAGTCTTTAAAAGTGCCACGGGACTCCTTGCTTGTTTTGCTGAACTAGACTAACACAGCTACCCCTTTGGAACTTGTTGACAATGTAAAGCATCTTAGAATGGGCTGAGACTATCTGGACCACTTAAAGGAATGCCTGCCTATCACTAAAATACTTTACAGCCCGGATATCTTGTTGTATTTATCACTACTCAGGGATTTTGAGGCCTTGTCTGGACTACAATCATTTATACCTGTTACTGACAAGAAGTGTCAGCAATAGGTAACAGATACAGTTAAACTTGTTTAATACTGGTTCAGCTGCAAGTATAGACAAGGAAAAATGGTGCTGAACTTCCTGGCACCTGTCTATCTACACGCTCAGTGAAATCATGTTTCAGCACTGATTCACTATCATCCCTTGCTGATG
>VOCT01066981.1:0-11143 GCA_007922175.1 Pelusios castaneus
GAGATGGGTGTTGGCTGTAGACTGAGGACTTGAAAGCAAAATGGAGTTGGACTTGCTGCCTTATATCATCTCTGGCCTTCTCCATGCTGTGTGCAGGTCTCTCCAATCAAACTGGAGTTGAGTCACATGTTTAAGTCCTAGTGGCTCAACAGGTTTTCTTCTTTATCCTGTTATCTGAGGAGCTTCCTTAATAGGCCCTTAAGGAGACAATGGCTGGGCAGACATTCAGTCTGGGGCATTTTCCCAACCTTACACAAGTTAAAATATAACAATCACATTCCTAACTTCTAATATGAATAGAAAATCCTACACAAACTATATGATCATTCCCACAAATTATTACCTTTCTATTGACATCAAACATGGCATAGTTCCTATGGATTATAACAATTATAAAATATTAACACACAATAATATCATAAATGGTTCCTTAAATCCTGACAGCGTCACAGGGGCTCTATAAGTATATCAGCAACAAGAAAAGGATCAGAGGTGGTGTAGGTCCCTTACTGAATGGGGCAGGCATCCTCGTGTTGGATGATGCGGAAAAGGCTGAAGTACTCAATGCTTTTTTTACTTCAGTCTTCACAGGGCGGGCCAGCTCCCAGGCTACTACACAGGGTAACGTGGACTGGAGAGAAGAGTGGCCCTCGGCGATGGAAAGTCAGGTTAGGGAACACTTAATGAAATTGGATGTGCACAAGTCCATGGGGCCGGATGAACTGAATCTGACGGTGCTGAGGGAGTTGGGGGAAGTGATTGCAGAGCCGCTGGCCATTATCTTTGAGAACTCATGGCGAACGGGGGTGGTCCCAGAGGATTGGAAAAAGGCAAATATAGTACCTATCTTTAAGAAAGGGAAAAAGGAGGATCCGGGGAACTACAGACCGGTCAGCCTCACCTCAATCCCTGGGAAAATCATGGAGCAGGTCCTCAAGGAATCCATCCTGAAACACTTGGAGGAAAATAGAGTGATCAGGAACAGTCAACATGGATTCACCAAGGGCAAATCGTGCCTGACCAACCTGATTTCCTTCTATGATGAGATGACTGGATTTGTGGATGCGGGAAGAGCCGTTGACGTGGTATACCTTGACTTTAGCAAGGCTTTTGATACGGTTTCCCACAGCATTCTCGTTGGCAAGTTAAGGAAGTATGGGTTGGACGAGTGGACCGTAAGGTGGATCGAAAACTGGTTAGATCAACGGGCTCAGCGGGTAGGAATCAATGGCTCGATGTCTGGTTGGCAACCGGTAACGAGTGGAGTGCCCCAGGGCTCGGTCCTGGGGCCGGTTCTATTCAACATCTTCATTAATGATCTTGATGATGGAATAGACTGTGTGCTTAGTAAGTTTGCAGATGACACCAAGTTGGGGGGAATGGTAGATACTCTGGAGGGCAGGGACAGGATCCAGAGAGACTTGGACAAATTGGAACACTGGGCCGAAAGAAACCTCATGAGGTTCAACAAAGACAAGTGCAAAGTCCTGCACTTAGGACGGAAAAATCCCATGCACTGCTACAGGCTGGGGACCGATCGGCTAAGTAGCAGCGCTGTAGAAAAGGACCTGGGAGTTATGGTGGACGGGAAGATGAATATGAGCCAACAGTGTGCCCTTGTTGCCAAAAAGGCCAATGGCATATTAGGCTGCATCAGTAGGAGTATTGCCAGCCGATGGAGGGATGTGATAATTTCCCTCTATTCGACACTGGTCAGGCCGCATCTGGAGTACTGTGTCCAGTTTTGGGCTCCCCACTACAGAAAGGATGTGGACAAATTGGAAAGAGTCCAGCGGAGGGTAACAAAAATGAGTAGGGGGCTGGGGCACATGACTTATGAGGAGAGACTGAAGGAACTAGGCTTATTTAGTCTACAGAAGAGAAGACTGAGGGGAGATTTGATAGCAACCTTCAACTATTTGAAGGGTTGCTCCAAAGAGGAGGGAGCTAGGCTGTTCTCGATGGTAACAGAGGACAGAACAAGGAGCAATGGTTTCAAATTACAGCTGGGGCAGTCGAGGTTGGATATTAGGAAAAACTTTTTCACTAGGAGGGTGGTGAAGCATTGGAATGGGCTACCTAGGGAAGTGGTGAGATCTCCGTCTTTGGCGATATTTAAGGTTTGGGTAGATAAAATCCTGGCTGGGATGATTTAGTGGGTATGGTCCTGCTTTTAGCAGGGGTTGGAATAGATGACCTCATGAGTTCCCTTCAAGCCCTATGATTCTATTAAAACAAAGAAAACCACCGTGGTATCTATATCAAATAACAAAGGAAAGCCTTTATTAGATCTCCAGCACATCCTTGATTAAATGGAAGAAGCCACATGCCCCAGATAGAGCTTGTCCACAGTAGCAGAAGAACATGAGCAGAAAATCAAATTCAAAATCCGAACCCCGGTTCTGGTCCATGTGTCCTGCTGGAGGGCTGGAGGGTGTTTCAAACTAAAACTGGTGAATGACGTCAGCCTGGCCATTCCCTAGTGCTCCTTGCTGATTTATCCAACTGGACAGAGTTCAGGATGTGCCCCTCTTGCTAGATTTCTTTAACTTTACCTCCTTTCAAGAGGGGGATTAGGGATTTAGGGGCTCCTAGGGCTCTTCCACCAGTGCCCTGGGGCCCTGCCCCACTCTCCTGCCTGGGGCTGCATCCACCCTTACAGCTCAGGGTTCTGCCCCCTGCTGGCGGGTCAGCACTGGGAGTAGCCTGGGGCCAGATCCTGTCACTGGCCCTGCTGGTCTTTTCTCAGGGCAGTGAGGCAGATTGGCATACACAGTGCGGCTTCCGGTGAGGCCCAAAGGCCATGCCAGAGGCCATACTGCATACCAGCCAGCCCCAACCCTGGAGCAGAGTGATTAGCTGCATGGACCACCCCACCCCACCACTGGGGTCAGACCTACCAGCCATGGGTGGGGCAGGAGAGTGGAGCCCAGCCTCTGGCCCAGGATGGCCCCACTCCCACCCCAGCACCAGCAGGACGGAGGGATATGCCCCTTAGGCCACAGAGGTAATCCTCCACTGCCTCTCTCATGGGCAATAATATCCTACAATTATTGTCCTCCACCAGTATGGGAGCAAATGAACAAAAGCCCCAAAGATTGCCTGCCCTTCTGGGAGTTCACTCTGATGAGAACATGGGAAGACAGGTTTGCAGAGACTGTTGACATCACCAAACGAGGAGTCAGGAGGCTGCAGAAATCCAGGGTGAGACCAGTGTGCTTGTGAGCTGGTTACTAGTGACAGGGACAAGGAGTCACATCAGCAGAGCACTAAGGCCCCCAAGGTTTCAGTGGGTTGCAGATCCTCTTACTGCTTTATGTGAGTCCCAAAATGTCACTGTGTAATATCTAGCTGGGGGGTTTCTGGAAACCACTGAATCTCCTTGATGACAGAGAGCACCTGGGAAATTCTTCAGAGGCAACATGTAACTTGCATTAGAAAAGGGATGCTCAGCAGTATAGAACTGGAAAGCCAGAGGTTGTCTCTTTGTTTATTTTCCATGTTACTCGTCTGTGTTTGCTTTTCCTCCCTTTGCATCTGTGATTTTTCTATTCAATAAACATATTCTTTATTTTGATGCAACCCTCTGCGCTATGTGTGTCCCAAAATGAACTGTTAACTGTAGACAGATGCTTGTGATTTTAGAAAGACAACAGAGTCCTGTGGCACTTTTAAAGACTAACAGATTTATTTATCGCATGAGCTTTCATGGGAGAAAATCCCACTTCGTCAGACGCTTTGAAGATAGGAAAGTTACAGAGTGGGAGGAAATTAAATGCAGGGGAGTGTATGACATAGCATCAGGTCAGGCTGTAACAGCAAATCAAAATAGGTGTTAGGATTCAAAACACTGGGGAACAGCACATAGAGGAGGGGGAGGTCAATTCACTTGTTGTAATGAGAGAAAAATCCATAGTCCCTGTTTAACCCCAAGGCAACTGAGTCAAATTTGCATATAAATTTGAGTTCTGCAGTTTCTCTTTGAAGCTGTGATTTGTTATTCATCTGTTTTAACACAGCTATTAACAAGTCATCAAGGGAGTGAGCAGGGAGATTGAAGTGTTCCCTTATTGGTTTTGTAATGTTGCAATTTCTGATGTCAGATTTGTGTCCATTTATTCTTTGGTGCAGAGACTGTCCTGTTTGTCCAATATATAAGGCAGAGGGGCATTTCCGGCACATGATGGCATAAATCACACACCCGCAGAAGTGAAGAAACAAATTGACAGAGCCAGACGGGTACCCAGAAGTCAACTACTGCAGGAGAAGCCCATGAAAAATAACAACAGAACGCCACTGGTCACCACCTACAACCCCCAAGCCAGACCTCTTCAACACATCATCAAAAATCTACAGCCTATTTTACAAGATGATCCCTCACTCTCTCAAGCCTTAGGAGACAGACCTCCCCTTGCTTTCAGACAGCCCCCTAACCTTAAAAGGATACTTACCAGCAACTACAAATCATACAACAGAAACACTAAAGCAGGAACATATCCCTGCAACAGACCACGCTGCCAACTTTGCCCTCATATCTACACTGATGACATCATCACAGGACCTAATCAAGCCACCTACTCCATCAAGGGCTCGTTCACCTGATCATCCACCAATGTGATTTATGCCATCATGTGCCGGAAATGCCCCTCTGCCTTATATATTGGACAGACAGGACAGTCTCTGCACCAAAGAATAAATGGACACAAATCTGACATCAGAAATTGCAACACTACAAACCCAATAGGGGAACACTTCAATCTCCCTGCTCACTCCATTGTGTCTAGACACACTTGGGACCAGGAATGCTCCCAGCTCTGGCCTGAGACTAATAATGAGAGTGAAAGTTTAATTTCAGCAGCACTACCCTCATGTCCAATTAGCCCCCACTCTCTGCTCCCAGCCCTGCCACACAGTGATCCCACAGACCAAGGACAAACACTGGGTGCCACAAACACAATGCAGTGAGAGATCATACAAATATCTACACAGCCCAGGTTCAACCTGATCCGTAGAAAGGGTGGGATGGAGGAGGAACAGCCTGCACAACCTTCCCTAGGGTGAAGGGAGCCCTAGCATGTGCAGGGACAGAGAGAGGGACAGATGTGAAGAGAGGGCAGAGAGAAAGTGGAGACTGAGAGGAGCCCGTGCCAGTAACTCTTCCTTAAAACGACACAAATCTTTAGTGAATTCCTGCCAGTTAGAAACCGAGACACAACTTCCTGATGTTGCTTTTTCCATGTTGGTAATTGCTGAAGTTGCCACAGGGCTATTGGTCACAGGAGGAGGGATGTACTAAATGGGGGAAGGTGTCACTGGTCTTCTGTTACAGTGTGTCCACATTATATTACAGTCTTAGACATCCCCTAATCCCAGGAGATTGCAGGAGGCCCTAGTTACTCCACCTTGGTGTGTGAATTAAGCAGGATGTCCATTCCCTAGTTCACTCTCTTTCAGGACTCTATGCTACTGAAATCTGGCCACTGTACATCCTATCCCCTCCCCAGTGCATTCCTGGATCTCACCCAGTGAGATTTCCAACACTACGTTTTTCCTCTAAATCAGAAACATCCTTTTATTTTTACTGGATTTTAGTGTTTGTCATCTCTTCAGAATCAGAAGCACAAGGGAACAGAGTGAGCAGCCCTCTCCTCCAAAAAATCCTTTTGAACCTCTCATCTGTGTGTTTGATTTCATCTACTGTCCTGCCAGTTCTCCTCTGGGCCAGAGAAGCTCAGCCATTCTTAGAAGCCACAGGAGAAATCAACTTGCAACCACCGGAGGTTTATGGTCAGTGAAAATCAGGCCATTTATTTAAGATCTCAGATGTCAATTTAGAGTAAAATCCTGGCCCTGAGGGGAGTTTTGCCATTGTTTGCAATGTGACCAACATTTCACCCTTAGTGTTGAACTTTAAGCTCCATGGTGTGAAAATCACAACTTCATGTTCTGTAACGGCGGGAGTTATTCTGTTCAGGTATTAAAAGAGTGTAAAGGAATATCCCCATTTTCTGTGCATTCTGATTCCAGGCATGAAAAATAGGGATTTCAAGACACCGGGGATATGATGTTCCTTTCCCTGACTCCAGTGTGAATCTGGAGTGATCCACTAAAGGCAGAATGTCAGCACACAATCTGGCCAGTGTGTAAAACCCTATGTGACCCAACTTCTTGTGAAATCTCTTGTAACACACATACACTCTGGAGAGACTTTGCCCACACTGCTTACCATGACAGTAAAGCTACTGAATAGGAAAACTTGAGTGAATCAAAGAAAGAAAAAAAAAAGAAAGAAACAGTTCAAAAGAAGGAATATAGTGAGACAAAATAAAGGACAGAGTAAAAGACAAAGAAATGTTTTTAGAAACAAATATTTGTCTAAACTATTTACAATAAATCTTTAGTTCCAATTTTAAGTTCCTTTATATTTCTGACAATGCTAAACAGTTCAGTTTCCATTCTGGAGAATTCTTGCCCAGATTGTTCTTGACTTGACCCCTTCCCCAGCCCTTAGCAGTAATTTTATTGTGGAAACAGGTAACTCACTGAAATCCCATGCAGCAGAGAGGACATCTCATTCCTGCATTCTGAGAATCAGTGCATGGATCTCACACTTGACGCTCGCTACGCTGAGCAAAAGCCTTTATGATTCCCCCTGCACAGTCCCTGCAGAATCTCAGGTTTGTCAAGACTCCAGGACAATTCCTTGACCTCTGTGACCAGTAGGACCTTAGAGCTCAAAACAGAGCCTGGAGAATTTCAGCATAAGAGTCTCTCATCACGGTGAAGAAATGATTCACTTGTAACAGAGTCTCAGGTGGTCAGGGCCAAGTGAGTCTTCTGAGAGTGGTCTTGCACTGCAAAACCCCAGAGAGAAAAGAACTGTAACCCCTAACATAACCTATGCTTGGCTTGCATGTATATATGCATCTATAGATCCCACATGCATTCTTTCTCTATAGATTATTGTCATTCTAGATTTATGCTTATCGTAAGAAAGCATAACCATTTTTATACTGATAGCTAAAATGCTGTCCCATGTTAGGAAGTATTTTTAAATCACAACCTTGTACAAACATTTCTCTGTCCCTGTAACCTTGAGGACCTTAGTGCTTTACTCTTATGGCTCATGGCCCAGATGTGGAGCTGTCCGGATTTAGGGGACCATTTATGATACTATTTCTCATTAATATTTCATAATTTCTATAATCCATAGGAACTATGCTGTGTTTTCTATCAATAGAAAGGTTGTAATTTGCTAGGATTATGGTTTGTGTGTAGGAATTGAATCTGTAGTAGAAGTTAGGAAAATATTTTTTTCCTATTATTATATTATATTTCAATTTCCTATTTTCCTATTAAATATTATATTTCAACCTGATGGGATGTCTACAGCCATTGTCTCCTTAATGGCCCATAAAGGAAGCTCGCAGGTACAATGGGCCCAGGGAAAAACCTGTTGAGCCACTAGGACTTGAACATGTGACTCAACTCCATTTTGATTGGAAAGAACTGCACACAGCATGGAGAAAGCCAGGGGGGATAAAAGGTAGCAGCCCCGACTCCATCTTGTCTCAAGTCCCCAGTCTACAGCCAACACCCATCTCTGGAACTATTCATCTGTGACTGGACAAAGGACTGAGGCCCACCCAGAGGCTGGCTTTTTACCAGAGGAACAAGCCTGCAAACTCCAGAGGAACAAATCGGCAAACTGATTTACATGGACTTTAAATCATTTGTATGGCTGTGATTCACTTTGGCCTCTTAACATCTCTCATATTTGACTTCTTTTCTTTTTTATATTACACCTTTAGTTGTAGTTACTAAAGGATTGGCTATCAGTATGGTATTTGGGGTAAGACTAAATCCTATATTGTTTGATGTGATGTAGCTGGCCCTTTAGGTCAGGAGAACCTATTTCTTTAAGGGACCGTGCGGCTAGGTGGGAGCCAGAGGAGCTGGAGTGCAATAAAGGGGCTGTTTCTATTTGGGGCAGACTTCTTGGTACCCGGTGTGGGGAACCAGAAGCCTGGTTGTGACTGATAGGGAGGCTGGTTTAAGTACCACCCATCAGTGTTTGGGGAGTTTGGCTACCGGTTTTACAGCTTCCCCTGATTTTTGCACGTCCAGGAGGTTATCCCAGAAGGCCTTGGTCACACCTGACACCAGTAACCACCTCACAATCATATGGTCTCACACTGATTTTCTGCAGACTACTTACCCTTTGTATGATGATGCAAATGTAACCTTCCGGAGGGCTCGAGTTCACTTAATTGCCCTTCTTCAGAGTATTAAAAGAAGTAAATCCCCAACTCCTATGGAGAAGCAGCTGCAGATACAGGATTCAGTCTTCAAAGACTCTCAGCAAAGATTGTTCAAAGTTACCCTCCCCACAGTCAAGTGTTAATGAAAACAAAAGTAAGGAGCTTTATTAAATATTAATTTTATAAATGTAATGGTAAAAGAAACAAAATACCTACTATATATTTATAACAGGATGTGTCTATTTTGTAAATCTACATTCACCATTTTACAGCTTTCTTTTGCACAACGCATAACCAGGAAAAACAAAAGGAATTTAAATAGAGCAGTCCCCACAGAAATAATGTGAGATGAAACTCAAGAGTTCCCAAAGTTTAGATGGCATTCTCCTGACTCTTAGTTATAGTCTCTGTCCACCAAGTCCAAAGGCTTCAGTTAAAAGAAGAACTATTCAATTCTTTCTTAGCAGGAATCATTAGCAGATCTTTTGGTGTTTCCTCCACTCCCTAACGTGATGTGGGATGGGGAGGAGACAGTACTGGAAGGACATTATTGGCAGGAAAAGTGTGAGACTTTAAAGAAATCTGGCAAGAGGGGCAATTCCTGAACTTAGGATGGCTCTAAAAAACCACAACGGAATCTCTGAAACAGCCAGGCTGGGAGCATTAGTGGATGGTTCATGCAGAACAGCTGTGCACACCTGGGCACCAGGGATAAAATGAGAATCTGGAGCCCCAGCCAACATGGGTGTGTAGGGAATTTATGGTAATCTTTTAACTGAGTAGCAGGCAAATGGATTTAGAAATCAAACTTCTTATTGCAAGCTGGACAATAAGGTGTAAACAAACGGCTTTGCTGGAAAACACCGAGATACAATTAACAAAGGAAAGTTAAGTGAAAACAGCTTCCTGTTAAGTGATAGATCTCTCAGAAAGCCATTAATAAGAAAATACCTTGCTCTGGTAAGCAGGTTGATGGGGGCAAGGAGACCGGGAATGCAAAGGAGTCTCGAAAAACTCATTGGTCAAAACTGTATTTGGTCACCAAATAACTCATAAAGCACAAACGTGGGCAGGCTTATTATATGCTGTATATTAAGTGTGTGAACCCTGTATTCTGGGCATACTTATACGGGTCCAGGCAGGGTTTCCCTACTTCTTGCTTGGTTGGATGTGTAAGGAGGAACAAGCAACATGATTGAAGACACCAGCTACTCATTCCACTCCTGAGTGAGCCTGATCCTTTCTCTAACAGGGGTGACAGCAGAAATCCATACAGACTCTTCAAAATAGATGCTCTTAAAAACTGATATAATCCCATGTCATACACTTCCCTGTATTTAATTTCCTCCCATTCTGTAAATTTCCCATCTTCAAAGGATCTGACGAAGTGGGATTTTCTCCCACGAAAGCTCATGTGATACATAAATCTCTTAGTCTTTAAAAGTGCCCCAGGACTCTGATTGTTTATCTGCAATAGACATGCACGGCTAACCTTTTGGAGCCTGACAACATGGAATGCTTTAGATAAAAGACAAAAAATAGTATATAAAACCGAGAATGAATTTAAGTGGTTATAAACGAGAATAACAGGAATCAGATTGATGAGGGTTTAATAAAAAGGGAAATGGAATTCTAAGCTGAATGTCACCCTTCAGTAGCCTTGCTGGCTTGGAGAGTAAACCTTATCACACAGGCTGGATGAGTTCATTCCTATAGACAACCTCCTCTCACCACTCTGGGAGGAGTCTGCTAGTTGCTTGAAGTTTCTTTGTAGGCTGATTACGAGGGAGAGCTACAGAGAGAAAAAGGTCTCTTTCTTAACATGTTTCCTCATCATCCCTGGGGTCAGGTGATCGGCCATGTCTGGCAATGTGCATGGCTTCCTCAACCTGTGTCAAATGAGCATCGTCTCATCAGGTCCTCAGGTCAGTCTAGTGTTTCTGTGTATGCCTCACCAAAGCATGAACCCACCTTTGGGAATTTTACACACCAGAGTTTCATGTCTGTACCTGCGGCACTGCAAGAGACACGGTACCAGAGCAATCATGGTGAGTATGACACGAGCATTCCAAAAACACCGTGCGTGGCTACTTTCTATTAGGTACAGTTGCACTGTCAGGGTGAATGTGAGCAATACACAGATCCCACCACAGATTGTGCATAGGTAACCGTGTCCAGCTCCCTGGCTCAACAGCTCGGACTGTAAACTGTCACACAACTGAGCTCAGCCAAATTGGGACAGAGAACTCTTCATTAATGAAGAAAGATGCTTCTCCTCCTTGTAGCTCAGATTTAAAGTCAACGGTCACGGGCATTTACATTCTGCAGATGTATTTTCCCACTTTGTCCCAAAGCTCTTCAGTTTTCACCCCATAAATGATAGGGTTGAGCATGGGTGGGACAAGGAAACCGAGGTTGTCCAAAAGGATGTGAACATGGGCAGGTATGCCCTGACCAAACCTGTTTGTCAGACCAGAGAAAATGGTGGAAATGTAACACATCAGTATCACAGATATGTGGGCGGTGCAGGTATTGAGGGCTTTCTGGTGGGATTTCTTTGAGGAAATTTTGAGAACAGCCCTGATGATCATCCTGTATGACATGCAAATAAGTGGCAGGTCTAAACCAATGATCGCAAATATCATCACCAGGCTGTACATCTGATTGACTGTGGTGTCCCCACATGACATTTTCATCACAGTCATATACTTGCAGAAGGTGTGGGGAATAACATGGTTAGCACAGAAAGGCAGCCTCCGCAGGAGCAGAGTCTCAGGTAGAGTGAAGAAAACCGCTCGTATCAAACCAGCGAGCCCTAGCTTTGCAATTCGTCCATTGGTGAGGATGGTGGTGTATCTCAGAGGGTCACATATGGCCACATA